>VZRZ01001860.1:154040-176576 GCA_013398175.1 Climacteris rufus | reverse complement strand
TTTTTTTTTTTTAAAGAGAGGCTAAACCAGAATCAATTCCAACTTCATTATCTTTCTTTTCAAAGTGATTTTATCTTCCTGTCTCAGAAAGTGGAGGGTTGAGATAAAGGATTACACTCTGCATTGTTAGCTTAATCGTAATTGTGTTTTTATCATTCCAAAAGCAATACAAAAAAGATCTGTGTGAGATGCAGATGTGCATAAGACATGTAAGCACCTAGTAGGTGTGAAATGTTATCTGCCTTCTGTTAAGATCAGCCTTCTCTAGACTTTTGTCACTGTTTTAACCTCAGTTGTGGAAACAACTTAAGTCCATTTAGATCATGTGTATACAAAAATTAAGCACAGCAAATTAGAACACTATTTTTTTTTCCTTTTTAAATCTTTTTGCTATAATAGCTTTAGAATCTTGATACTGGCTAGGTTTTTGGTGATGGCTGATGTTACTGTGTACTGACCAAAATTCTCTCTCTCTCTCCTCTCATTACCCAGCATCTTCAAGACTGCAAGCCTTCTTTGGGATATAAGTTGTATTTTTTTTGTTCTGTTAGCAATAAATGTAGGTCTTGGTTCCCAAGTGTAACTGACAGGAAGAATAGCAAAACTAATCTGTAATAAGATATAAAGCCATAATCAGATTTCTTGTAAATTCAATGTTCAAATTATTGTGTTTTGTAGCTGGAGAATATAAGTGAAGCTGGAATTTGACAGTATTTCCTCAATTTTGATGTAGGCTAATCAAAGTAAACGTATTGTTACCAGAGGACTCAGATCTTGACTTTACTGATATAATTTTAAATTACCAGTATTGGTATATAAATGATTACAAAATAAAAGTAATGAATTACAAAAAAAAAATTAAAAGTAATAATTACAAAATCAAGCAATGAAAAACAAACAAACAAAGAAAAAAAAACCTACAAAAACCCACTCTGCAATGGTTATAGTTGTGACAAAGATAAAGTTCTGGAGGTGTGGTAATATGCTCTTTGGGACCACTTGTACTGGTGAAAAATAGTTATTGAATAGGAAGCAATTGCAAAGGGAGAAGTCTGAGTTCATATTGTTAATAAAATGGATGTGGAAGGAAATTACCAGTTATGTTGTTTCCCTGCCATAATACCTATTATTATTGATACTGACTGTGTGTTGGACATGAGTCTTAGTCGCTACTTATTGTATAATTGCAAGGAAAACATACATCAAGGTAGTGTTGTTATTATTTTAGACATTATTTTTTTGTTCTGAGCATACAATTCAGCAGCAGTACAGGGATCATCATCTTCCATCATTCAGAGTTTTATCATCGTTGACCTCTGACTCCCTTTGCAGGCATCATAAATTCTCATCCGTGGCCAGTGAAAATAGGATCATGCTAAGTATTATTTTCCCACATATTATTACAATCCTTTTAGCAGTCTCAGGCAGGCTTTAAAAAGAAACTATGAGGATCTGGTCTTTTGTTGTTTTTAAAATCATGAACCAAACTGACACAGCTCTTTGTGTCTTAATAATCACTGTGGGATAGATTGTACAACTCATATTTTAATTGGTCCTAGCCCCATGAATCAGGTAGAGCCAAAAGAACTCTCTGTTGTGTTGAGGTGTCCACAGGCAGAATTAATTTAAACTAGAAACATTTCTTCTCATGAGAAGTATGACTGATTTTTGCTGTGATATTGGTCATTCAGAATATGAGACCTCTGCTTGGAGAATCTTTATGTTTTGCAGAGTCTATAACTTCATGGGAAGAGTATTCATACCTTCCACCAACACTTGTTGGTTTCTCATCCTTACTAAAATGATCATAAGAGAAATAAAGACTCATAAGATGGGCTGTAGAAAGTTACTTCAGCTGAAGTAGTATGATGACGCTTTCTCTCCGTTGATGAATAAATTTGTGTGTTCGATATTGATTTTGCTGGCATTTGGGCTGTGGCATATTTAGAAAGTTGATAGTGTATCTCAAAAGCAATCTGTTGAATAGAGGTTTCAATGTGTGATTATTTCTAGTCTTTCAGAATAAAGTCTTGCTGATTATGGTACATTTATGAAATTAGTCAAATTGCAGAGTTGGCTTAAATGTGTGCAATCATGAAATGTAAATAACACATACATTTCAGAATAACAATTCTGAAATTCTGATGTGCTGGAACACTCCAAAAGACTTTGTTTGACCTCATGGAAAAGGGGGGGAAGCACAAAACTGGTCGAATGAGTGGAAGATGCTTTACATATTTGCCATTGTTTTGTTCCAAATAGGGGGTCTTTCTCATTTGGTTATGTTGCTGCCCATAAATATATTTTCTTTTTTCTTGTTTCTTCCTTATAAATAAAGCTTTATGCAGATCAGACTTCCTTACTAAATCAGAGCTGTCTTACTTGTCAAGTTCTGCTGTTGTATTTTGATTTTATTTGCTTCAAAATTTTCCCTTTTTCCTTGAGGGCAGACTTGGCAAAGCAGAGAACTCATGTCCCCACCATAGTTAGGTGTCCTCTTCCCTTTCAGCAAACCTTTCCTGTATAGCCCAGCATTTACGATCTGTAAGAGCCACTTGCATAATTCACAATATTGAAGTGGACAAACAGCATTGATTTATGTTAATGACAAGAGTTAAGGGGTTCTATGTATTTCATAGTACAGGACACGTGTCTTCCTTCCCAAAACCTCAGAATAGCAGAGCCATGTCAAAAGTCAGGTCCTGATGTACAAGATACAGGTTTTGGATGTATGTCTTCTATCAGTTTAGTTTAGCACATTTTAAAACCTTGTTTAGTACTTGTTAAAATGAAAGCTCAGGTGGTAAAAAAGCTGTTGCCCAGGTAACTGGGTGGTTTAAACAATAGATGCCAAAAGCTTCTTTTTCATGTTAGCATGTAAACCTACATAGAAGGAAATTTGAAGCACCTGTCTTAGATATGAGTAAACGTGAGTTTGCCTATAATTTTCATCCATTCCCCTTCCTCAGTGTCTTCCCTAAATATTCTGTGCAGGTCTTTCCAGTTTGTGTGAAGGATGCTCCTATTCCCTTAAAGCCATTGGTGGAAATTCTGATCAACCACGTCAGATGTGAAGGGCTGAACTGGCCAACTGTGGCAAGGTTTCTAATCTTGCCAACAGCCACTAAATAATCTCAGAGCAGTGAAAGCCTTTTATAGATTTGTTTCCCTTACACCCACCCTACTACCTCCCTAGCTTTATTCAACACAGGGCTGAAATCTTACATTTTGGCATAATCCAAGGAGGAAAAGAGCTACAGACTATTATTTTCATTGCTAATTTTATGCAAACATCAAGAACAAGAGCAGACCAAAGGTCAAGATCAGATCAATACACCATCTTCATCACATTTTCATTAGAAAGACCTTACTCTAATTTTAGTGCTTCCAAAATACTGCAGTACAGTATCAACCATACAGACCTTCCCACAGAGATACTGGCATGCCAGTGATAGTAATGCGTATAACACTCTGATGGTTTACACATAAAAATATTGGTTGGAAGCTGTAGTACCAATTTTAGCAGATATGAAGACTTACTGTGATTTTGCACCTCTGCTCATACAAGTTGAACAAGTTTCTACTCACCCATGTTTGCCAATATTGTGATTTTATTGTAAATCAGATATTGCAGCATGTGGCTTCTTTTCAATTGATTTGAATGACATGTTCTCCTTCAGTGTTAATTAAGTGAGAGTACAAGATCTAAAAGATCTATAGTATTTGGGTAAATTTCCTCTAAAATGCCTGTTATGTGATTTGTTAGCTACATGGAAATTTCAACCAGAAACATGAAACAGTTCTAACTTGTAAAGTGTTGGAATTTTAGGTTTCTGAATATTTTTTCTTCATGAGTTGTCTGCTTTTAGAACTTAATTTATCTATTCATTATCTGAGAATTTATATAAGTTTTATTTACATGGAAGTAAAACATCCTGTTCAGCTCATCTCAAAAATGTTTGTCATTTTCTCAGCGTTGGAGATCTGCTGGGATAAACAGAGAGAACATGCTGGAGCAGAGCTGGTCTAGCCAAGCCCATCACCTCTCTCTCCCCCTGTCCCCTGTAGTTGAAGGAAAAGGTTTAATGAAGAAGGAATAATACAGCACATTTCTCTCTTCATTCCTTGAAATCACATCCAGATTTTATCTCACATTGTAGCTCAGTATCTCCACTCTGCCAGTCCAGGACAGTTAACCAGTCTATTGATAACAGTGTTTCATGGATTTCACAGGTAATGGCAAAAAAACCTCCAAAGACTAGTTTTAAACTGTAAAGTTATCACTTCACGCATTTAATTCTTGCTACAATTCAATTTAGAAGATTATAATTCATTCTGAATACAGTCAGATGAGTCTAGAGCTTCTTTACATCAGTATAGCTTGTACCTGTAAAAATATATTTAGCAGTGTAATGGCAGAAACAGTATTTTTTAAACATTTTCTATGTTTCAAAGAGAAAAATCACATAATTAAAATATCTAAAGGGGATAAAAGTTGTGCACTAATGGCATCAAATCTCTCTGTAGTAGGGAATGGCCCAAGCCAAATTTTACAGATGCCATGATGCAATTATACTGTAACAAAAAAAGGAGAAAATTGTATAGCATTTCCAAGCCAGTGGAAATATCCCAACACACTTCTCTCCTTCTCATCATCATTATGTTATCATAATTTTAGAAACCAGTTTATGTTGCAAACACATTAAAGGTTAGAAACCCCATTCATTTCTATTCAGGATGTGGGAGAAAAAGGTATAATGGCTTTTCTTTACAAATGGGTCTCAGGTTGAGGTGAATAGGATTTAAAACCCTCCCCTAACTTTCACGTGTTCTATTTGCTAATTTAGGTAATTGCCTCAACATGTCAAGCACTTATGATAGACATGAAAAGAGTAGGGTGGAGTGGGAGTGCAAAATGAGAGTAAAATGGGATTTTTGCTTCTCTCTGACTGTGGGTTTTGAGCCACCACGACCAGCCAGAAAAGGTGCTTCAGGGCAAGGGAAAGAGGTCCTGCAGACATGTACCTGATGTGCTGTGGCCTGGGTCCTCTGTTTGTAGGTGTGTGATGCTCCCATGCCTTGCAGAAGGTGCTGTGGTGTCTCTGTGCCACAGCCTTGGCTGCAGCAGGAGGACCAGACATTGCCTCCATGGATCCAGCCTTGGGCTCTGCGGATCACAAGCAGGAAGCCCTATCTGCCCATGTATCTGAGGAGTTTGCCATGTCTGCCAGCTTCCTGATGCCTTATCCCCATAACAGCACCGTGAAGTGCCTGCGAGCTGAAGCAGGGAGGGCTGCTTGGAATAGATTTTGATAAGGACTGTGGAGGAATAAGTTCATCCACTGAGCTGTCCCTCTGCATTGGGCTGCTGGATTGCCTGATAAAATAGAGAGCACAGTAACAATTTGTTGAAGACAATGCTCTAAGGCTCTTAAGAAATGCAAGGAAACAGGTTTCAAAACACCACCAATTAAAAGAAAGAAAGTCTGATTATTTGGGGTCTGAGAAAAGATATGGCTTGAGATTTCTTATTTTGTATGTCGGTTAAATTCTGATTTCTCTAGGTGATCAAGCACCTTCGTCTCACATTAATTTAAATTTGGTTGAGACTGATCAAATACCTTAGGACATAAGTTTAGTAGATTTGGGGGAGTTTGATAGAAAAATGGAATCCCAGAAAGCCTAAAGTGCATCAGATATTGGTTCTGTATTGTAACACTTTCTGGTCTGCCAAGAACAATGTCTGGCAACTTTTCCTATATCCATGGCTTATATTCCTGTTCCTGCTGTAATGCAGGAAAATCTCACTTATTTAAACCCTTGATAGATAATTTTCTAGTTTCCCATCTCTTCTGTACTTAGACAACATACATGATACTCAGTAAGGACCTTGGAAGTGGTGCCTTCTTTTCTTCAGAAGTTTCTGTTAAAAAAGAGCTTTGGAAGCATTTCTGCAGATAATTGTTTACCAGTCTGTCCTTTCAGTATATTCCTTTATATTGCCAATTCTTTTGAGAGTTCATTTTTTCTGTTTTTTGAAGCAAATTGCCTTCTTCCTGGCACATCAAAAGCAGAGAGCACCCCTTTACTTCTTCTTCTAGGCCCAAAGACAGTATGGAAAGCATATTTTATTTTTAATCCAAAATATGCAAAATTGCTCCACCCTCTTTTGATGATAACAAAAATGAATTAATGGAAAAATAGTTTGATGGGCTTTTGAATTGGGCAACGTGGAAACTACTGAAGAATTAATGGTTTTGTCTGGTGATAGTTTTATAGTTTTGTTTTGCTGAAAGTTTTACTAGCATGAGAAAGTTGCAAATGAGTTCGAAAATGTCCAAAAGGAATATGTAAAATTGCTCGCCCTTTGCAGAAGATATAGTGGGTGTCTGCAGACTTTGCACATCATTCATGTTTATCACTTACACAGCAGGGCAGCTTTATTTTTGCACTGGAACAGCTGTTTACGAGAATTTCACATCTTTCATAATGTTTATTTGCCTCTCACCATGGCTTCCAAGCTCTTTCGACATAAAATCAGTAGGAAAAACTAAGTCTGTACACGTGTTTCTCTGTCTCTTCTACATTTGGTCTTTTAGATTATTAAAATATTTTTGTTAGGCTTATTTTGAAAAGTGTCAGCTATGGGTAGGCATGTATTTAAGTTACAAAAGTTACAAGAAAAGCTTTTCCCAGACAGAAAATAAGCAGAAAAATAAAACATTTAGGATGTTTAGAAGGGTATACAAAACTTAGTCCAAATTCCTGAATTTTGTAAAAATACAACAGTTCTTTTAAACTCTTAAATTGCCCTAGAAACTTTATCAGAGATATAAATGGCTATTTTATGGAGTTGTACAAAACCTTTATAAAAAATTCTTAGGTTTTCAATTATGACAAGTAAAGTGGTGCTCTGTTTACTCATTATCTTGGTTTGTTTTGCTTTTTTCCCTTGTCAAACAGGTGTGTTTTATGAAGTTGTTCAGAGCATCCCTCGAATGGAGGACAATGTGTGGGTGGATTCATACGTAAGCAGCCACAGGTGGAGGAGGCACTCAGAGTCCCTCAAATCAGTCGACACCAACAGAGCCAGCATGGGGCAGGATTCCTCAGAGCCAGGTGGTTTCACAGACCTGCTGCTTGAAGAGGAACATGATAACACTACCCAGATTGAGGTAGATATTCATTCCATCTATTTTTTTTAATTCATTTTCTTAGCTTTGATTGGGGGTAAGTAAAAAATTAGGACATTGTCTTCAGTCTATTCAAACACTGATGGGGAAGAGTACCTCTGGTCTTTGTATTTGTGAACCTGTCAGCACATGGAAGCTGGAGTTTGCTCTTGTCCTGAGGCTGGAACCTATCCTTTCTGACTTTTGAAGATAGTCTCTTGAGGATGTATGTCTCTTTGCTGGAAAACAGTTAAGGAAAGTCCCATGTTGTAGCAGTTCTTGGTGCAGAAATGGAAAAGACAGTAGTATTAGAATAAAATTGAATTCTCTTTTGAAGTTGGTGTAAACACCTCAATTTCTGACAGTCTGCCTGATTTTTATGGAGAGTGATAACCAGGTAAAAAGGGGAAAAGACCCTAGAGAAATGAAAAATTGTGAGAAAATTCATGTTGGTCATAAAAAAAATTGTGCAGTATTTGATTTTTGGTATTCCAAAGAATAACATGGATCAAGTCCATCTGTATGAAGTCTTGGGACATTCTACCTCTTTTTTATGGTGTCATTCAACCTTTGATTCTTGCTTAAAAAATTTAACTGCCAGATTTCCCTCTATCCTGTGTTCTTTGGTGGTTTTGTTGTTGCTCTTGTTGTTGGGGTTTTTTAAAGTATTGGGTCTGGGATTTTGTTATTAATAAAATCTACATCTTGTTTTGCAATAAAATACAGCTTGAAATAAGCCACACTTAACATCTTCAATCTTTATAATCTGCTTCCAAAGCAACAATGCTATTTACTTTTCAGTTCTGAGAAGCTCACTCTCAGATAAAGAAATGCAGCTTTCAGATTTTGGGGTTTTGTCTTACACAATGAAAAAAGCAATGCAATATAAAACCCATCTGTAGAGACAATGACATGTCTACAGCATGAATCAAAAAATAATAGTGCTTTCTGAGAGGTGTGGTTTTTGTTCGTTGTTTTTAGGCTTCCTGGTTTGCACAGCACTAATTAGATTTCCTCTTGTACAAAAAAGAAAGTCACTGGATGGTAAATTGTAGTTTGAATTTTCATTTTATTTTATCATTTCCTTTTTGTCTCTTGTAATCCCCATCTACCCATACTTGTAGCAATTCTTTTGGGTACAACACAGGTCAATCTTGCTTCTAGTTATTTTAGCAGGTAAAGTGCAAGCTGTCTCAGTTACAGGGAAGTTTGAGTAGCTGATCTTTGCATGACTTACCTGCATAGATCCTTATGAAGTGTCTTCATTCAGTTGGGTTCCAAGGTCTTATGATGCAAAATGGTCAGAGCTCTCCCTCTAACACTTATGTATAGCAAGATTTGGGGAGAAAAAAATGAATACTTGCAAATGGAGATACATAGAATTGTATTTTCCCAGGAACATTTTTCCTGACAGATTAATAGCTTTACAGTGTCTTAACCTTAAAAGTTTATTGAATTCAGGTTTTGTGTTGTGTTGCAAACCTCTTTTTCTAAGGTCTTTTCAGCACAATAAGATAACTGAGTTGTGGTTTTACACATTATCGGATTCCATTGAAAATCCCTACTGCAACACACAGGCATCTGACAAAAAGCCTTGATGCCTTGTAGAGGAGGTAGAGTATACAACAGATAGCCACAGAGGAAGAATCCATATGTTGCAGTCTTCTGCAGCTTGGGAGCTTATTGGCAGTGCTGGAGAGCTTATTGATTATTTTCAATCCTTCCTCTGTGTACATTGCAGAGCTTGCTAGAGAAAATACAGAGAATGAGTATTACCTGCCACTTATATTTAGTGATGCTACAGGATGAGGACATCCCTCCTTTACAGATACTGTTTCTCTCTAAAGTATTTTCTAGGCTTACAAGGCAAGTGCAAACTTCTTTAATATGAAGACTGACAGTGAAGAACCTGTTTTCACTTGATTTTTTTTCTATCCTTCTTTATAAAGGCAAGTTTACTTTCTCTCCAGCTTGATAAACCCACACCAAACAGCCCTTATCCCCCCTCTCACCCCTATCCCTCCCTGCAAAAAACCTGAACCAAACCATAAAAACACCACTACCAGCAGCAAAAACAAAACAAAAGGAAAAAGCCTCCCAAGGGTGAAGGTTAGTCCCATTTGCTTTATTTGTAATTGGTACTTTAGAGCTCAAGTGCAGGGGATCATTGTCCATAAGAGACTTATTACATTTTCTTTCCCACTATATAAAATAGGTAAAGAGAGATAGAGAGAGAGAGCTCTGAAGAGGGACAAGCATAAAAAGAGTGAGATCCGATCTTATATACATGGGTGCAAATATTACAATGCTAGAGAAATCCCCAAAGCAAATAGCCTTGGGACAGGTAAAGAAATATGTTGTCAGCAGTCTAAACCAACTAGAAAGGGTTGGGGTAAGGGTAAGGGGCAACCCTAAAAAGAGAGAATTCTGGTGATGCATTCTTGTCTTTGTGGCAAATGAGAGTTTCAGAGGGTCTCTGTTGAAGATAAGAGGATCCATGACTACGCCATATTTCTTCCCAGGGGTCACAAAGCCAAACACTAAAGCCTTCTACCTGGAATAACACTGGGACTGTCAGAAAATGAAGTGCTTCCAACTAAACCAGAGGAGATTTTTTTAAGTCTGAAAGCACCAGAATTTCATCCCATATGCACCAGCTGGTGTTTGAGAATGGCCGGTGCAGGAATGGTCCTGCAGGTGGTTGGCTCATGGCGGAGATGTGCACTGCACTGTAGTTACAGCGACCTCAAAGACAGGGTTTATTGTGGGACGTACATGAGAAAACAGACAGGACTTTCAAACATGAGGTGCCATTTATATCAACAATTCTTCTTTCTAAAGAGCTTGTTTCTCAAATTTCTGGGTTTTCACAATCTCATAATTTCAAGTCTAGCTTTCTTTTTTTTTCTCCCCTCTTTCTTGGGATTCTTCTCTTCTGGGTTTCAGGGTTGTTTTGGGTTTTTGCTTGTTGTATAATCTACAGCTTTTGTTTATTGTGGTCAGGACATTTAGAAGTGCCTTTTACTTATGATAAATAGAGGCTAGGAAATGCAACATGTCAGGTGGAATTTGTTGCTGCAAACACTGAAAGTCCTTGTAAAAGCAGTGAGTGTGAAAATACATCTTCATGAAAAAGTCTAGTTTGGCATGCCTTATTTCAAGAAAGGAGAAAAATAAGACAAATATACTACCTTTCTTCATATACTCTCATAAAAGTATGCTCTATAATAACTCACTTTTACTAAGTAAATTAGTAAATATTGTTAAAATAAACTCAGCTTTATGTTGATGATGTGATCAGTTATTCTGTCAAGCCCCAAAGCCCTGTAGCCATACCGATAATGAAGGTATCAGAGGTTCTTGTTGCCTGTTACATTTTGCATTTACTGAAAAAAGAGCTGATCTCTGAAATGCATCTAGTATGGATGTTGGTTCCCCGATATTCACCACTAAAGGATCCACAAATGCATTCCTGTTTTGCCATGGTACTTGCTAATGCAGGTCTGGCTACTGAGCACTGGAAAAGGCCTAATAATGCAAAAATATACAATTCATTCTTTAATATAAAGTTATTCATTGCATAAATGTTGCATCATAATTTTTTCCTAGTTTGAAAAGTCCATCATTTTTTAAGTGATATCCTATGTTTTGGCTATGTGTGGCTCCATGGAGAACAGACTCCCTCTGTTTGTATAGCTTTGGTCTCATTATCACAGATCTGTAAAGCAGCTCCAGCTGCAGCTGACTTTATAGAACAATTCTGGACAACTTGCTTTTGATGGTCCTATTTTTTAAATCCTCCCTCCCTGATCCTAGTGTCTGGAGTCACACCAGTGCACGGTAAAACACTGACAAGCAAAATACAAAGAAATTGGAGGTCTCTGATATATAGCTTGCATTGGCACGAGCAGAAGGTGACAAACTTTGCCAAATAACTTTAGATTGTGTGAATTACTTTCAAATTTGAAGCCACTGTGTAGAGATACTACATCAAAACAATTGTCTTTCACAAACTTCAAATATCAAAAATAAATCCAGCAATAAAATAATAGATTAAATCATAGTCAAGCTTGAGCTGAGTGCTGTAAAATTTTATTGCTTTGCACCAGCAAAAATGTGAGGAAAACATGATTTTTCATATAAAGTCTTAGAACAGAATGAATGATTGCAACTGTATGACAGAAGATTCAGTTCCAACCAAAAACCAGCATGCTGGGCATGCTAAATCAAACCTAACTCAACTTTATCTTATTGTCTCCACCCCTCCTAACATAGCACTTGCAAGCATAGAAAATTGTGGCTACTCCAGTGCAAAATAATTTCTTTTTTCTGTACTGAAGTGATTCATTTATTCCTGTGGATGTCACTATCTCCTGCTGTGTATTGCTTTTAACTAAAATAGAGTTGTTGCCAACTGAAGTCACCCTTCTTTCTTTTTTTCTCTCCTTTCTTTACTTTCTCTATATGTTGTTTGAAATATAAACTCTAGCAGCCCCTGTAGTTTATACCCAAAAAGCATCTTGCCCCATCAGACCAAGACTGGTGGATTTCCTATTGACAACAGTGTTTTGCTGGATTTTGCATTTTGACCCGGAGTTTCTGCCCAAAAGAATGCTTCTCCCTTATCAGTCCCAGTCACTCATGGAAGTGAAGATGTCTGATTCTGACTGGCAAAAACAACAGAAGGGATTGAGTTTTACAGCCCTTGGGATCTGAGAGTAATTACTCTCAGCTACTGACAGCAGTGTCAGCATGCCCATTGCTGTGTTCCCGCTGCAAGTCTGAGCAAGTAAGGAAATAAATGGTTGAGATTAAACTTCCCTCAGCTGGACAAATGATAAGGCAATTCTGCAAATACCTCTATAATGCACTGTATTAAAAGTAGAAAAACTTGTCCATGTGTAAAAGAAGCTTTAAAACTAAACAGTATCAGGGTCTCATAGTGAGCTGTCAGTCTGGCCAAGCCTGCCTGTTTTTTTCCTCTTTTTCTTCTTTTTTTTTCCCCCATTTTTCCTATCCCAATGCTTTAATGCCAGTTGCATCTGAAGGACATAGAAAGTGCAGTTAGTAACACTGTGTTCTGAAACTATGGTCCCTCCAAGTTACTTACTGAGAACCATATCCTGTATTTAAGAAAAATCCTTATTATCACAGTCTAATGAGTATTTCTGTTCTTTTTCCTCATCCCAAGCTAATAGTATCCCCCTTTACTTCTAAAGCCTGTTTTCTGACTTGCAATTTTTAGAGCCTTTAATTTCCAGTTTAAAGTTGCCTTCTTGTTTAAATTTATAGTTCAAATATTTAGCTTAAATAGTATTTGTATCTTCCCCTGTCAGTGATCCTCACCAGTGCAAGTTAATTCTGTGGGGAACATTTCTTGTATAATCATTCAGTTTAATAAGATCAGGGATGCTACTGATCACACCACCAGGACAGAATTCTTTTCTTAATGCATAGTCATATTTTAATGTGGATTATGAAATATCAATACAAAGGTTTAACCAGATTTTAGGTTGCAATTGAGGCATTTGACATGTAAATGAGGAGGAATGAAGCTTTGCAGAACAGAAATTTGTCACAGGAATTGGCTGATTCTTTAGAGAATGAAAGAACAACACTTCTGTTCTGAAATCTGTATTTGCAAGGATCTATAAAAAAAAAAAAACTAAAAAAGCTGAAGCAACAATAAGTTTTTGGTTTTTTTTTTTTTTTGATACCTGCTTTCCCATGTGGCTTCATTTTGGGAACAGATTCTAGACTATACTATGGAGCTCAAATAATATGTAGCCCTTAACAGAAATAAGGGAAACATTGGATTTTGACTTAGGATCTTTTTAAATTCTAAGTCAAGAAATACACTTAAATTGATTTAATTACACGGTTGCAGCTTGCCAGGCCTACTTGCAAAATCTTAATCATAACAAAAGTTATATTCATTGTTATTTTTACTTTTAGGGAAGTATAATTATTTCTTGTTCACAGTTAATAATTACTACATCACCTGATTTTTGGTGCATGATTCATTCAAGAGAAGGAGGGAAAATATGGGCTTTTCCTGTAGGCTTGCAAATGTTTTTCTAAATCTTTGATTGAACTTTGGTAACCTGGTATATTTCAGACCATTTCAGACCAACCAGCCATTTCAGACCCTGTCTTATGTTGCCTCAAGCCATGTCAGTTGTACTTACAACACTGCTGTCTTGCTGACTTTAAGCCAGTGTAGCTTAAGCCCAGAAGTCTCTGGGAATATGTGCTGTTGGAATATGTGCTGTTCACATCTCTGGTGTTTCTGTTAGGTTCTAGAGGATTAAATAAATGTCCCACATGATTCCTCTCTACTGCACATCATGAAATGCAAAAGCTCTGGAGCTCATTGACACTGAATGTTGTGGATGCCAAAATTTACAAAATTAGGCAAATTAATGGGACACAAATTTGTCACAGCTTATTAAACACAAAGGGCGTTTCTGAAGAGCAGATTACTGGAACCTACAGAAAACGAAGAATTGTCATTGTTTGCTTTGGGTCCCCTGTGCTTCCTGGGCATCACACACATACAGAATCACAGAATATTCTGAGTTGGAAGGGACCCACAAGGATCATCAAGTCCAACTTTCATTCCCAGTCAGTTCTGAGGACTAGAAGATGATGTTTGGCTTAAGAGAATCCAGCTGGTTTTGTGTTTTTCTTGGTATCCATTTACTAGATTAAGTTAAATATCATGTTATTATTTTTATATTTAGAAGCTTGAAAGTTAAAGCAGAGATTTAGGATGTACTGGAGGAAGATACTGCACTTGGGATATGCAGAAACAGTGCTGCTGCACTGAAACCACTGTGGATTTATCTTTTGCTTTTCTATACAGCAGAATGTTTAGATGCCATATTTTTGTTGTAAGAGAGCTAAAATTTTGTGTTGAAAGATATAGGTGATATGGTAATTGAAGATTAAGTTGTATAGATTTTTTTTGCCATTTATTAATTTACTTTGTTTCTGCAAAGGTTGTTATTGCTGTTTTTAAATGTTTTTATTCAAAATTGTCAAAAGTTTATTTTAGAAGATTAGTTTGTTTCTTTGGTGATGGAGAACGTAATTTATTTTTGGAAAAATCAAGTATCCATTTTTCGAACTGAGTAAAGGGAAAAAAATTGTGTTTACTCTTCATGTGATGTTAGGGAAATTATTTGAACTTTCTCTTCATGTGACATCCTAAGTCAAATTAAAATGTCTGGAAATTACTGCTAAATTCAGTATTTAGCTGGTAGTTTTGAATAATTATAAAGAAGAGCCAGAAAGTTAATTGTTCTGGAAAGCAGCACAGATCACACATGAAATATCCTAATTCTCTACTCTTGCTAAATCACATCAAAGAGTACATCATCTGCAATTACAAGCAGAATCTGGGATAATCATTAATTTACTCACTATTTTCTGCTTGTCCGGCTGAGTTTTTCACCAGCGATGTCACACTTTCTAGCTGGTCAGCAGACTGATATATCACTGTCGTTTCTTCTTTCAGGATTTCTATTGCAAAATGGTAAAGTAGGCAAAAACCTCATATAGTGTATTCAGTCACTTATGTCAAGGTCATCTTAACACTTTTACTGGGTCTTGCTGCAGTGTTCAGCTGGACTGAATGCATTGCCAACTCTGTAAAAAATGTTGTAGCAATAAGTCTGTCAACACTTCAAATATTCTCGATCTAAACTCCAGGAGTAATGGTTCTGTTAACAACTCAGGTAAAGCTGAAAAGGGTCTCCTGGGTTGTAACTAAAGGAATGTATTCTATTACCATTTCCATCACTAATGATGAGTCGCTAACGATTCACACAGCTGACTACACCCTCCAAAACTGCAAACAGGGCATTAGATAAGAGGCAGGTGAAGGACTTAGCCCCATAACATCTTCTAAGGAAAAGACTGAACAACCTCCACCAATGAGCTTTCGTCCCATTGTGATATGCTCTGCCCCAAAAAGAAGGATCTGAACATCCTACCCAAATAAAAAGGGTAGGGGTAAACCACACAGGACACCGATCTCCAGACCCTCACGGGTCTCCATTAGTTTCCAAAGGAGAGGAGCTCCACAACCACATCTCTTTGTCTCTTTCTCAGCAGAACTGCAGCCGCTACATGATTAGGACTGCTATCACTACCCTGATCAAACAGGGTAGCAGGTTGTATCGTTGCCTTGTCAGTTCTGTCTGTTGTTTCTCTATATTACTGCTTTTAATTTTCTCCTATTAAATTGTAGTTCTGACTTGGAATCTCTCAATATTTTTTCTGTGGGGTTAATTCCACCACTGGATTGTTTCTAAACCAGTACAAGGGAAAAGGCTGGAGGCAAGATTTATTTCCTTTAAGCTTGGGAGGAGAGGACGGGAAAGGAAAGAAATTAAAAACTGGTTTCCCCACTCCTAAATAGAAAACTCCATTGTAATCCTGAGTTCATTTCCACATGCTTATCTATGTTGGCACACAAGGCCTTTACTTTAACATATTGATGATAATGAATTTTTATAGCAAGGAAGGAGACAGGGAATTCAGAATTTAAGGGAACCTTCATTTGAATTTTCTTAATGATAATATTTTACTTTTCCATATCCTTCTTCATCTCCAACTTCCTTAAGCATATTCCAGAATCACTGAACTCATGACTGAAACGAGCTATGAGCAGAATGAACAGACCTTGTACTTTCTTTGTTAATTAATTATTTCAGTCACACATGCCTCAGCCCTTGCTTGCAGGAGTTTGCTGAGAATAGATTCAGCTTGTGAAAGCTGAATATTAGTGTGGCTGTGAAAGCTGGGAAGATCTCTC
This sequence comes from Climacteris rufus, assembly GCA_013398175.1. Lineage (NCBI taxonomy): Eukaryota > Metazoa > Chordata > Aves > Passeriformes > Climacteridae > Climacteris > Climacteris rufus. The sequence goes on along the minus strand of VZRZ01001860.1, from coordinate 160,583 downwards.
CCAGGCACTTCCTTACTGACCCTTTTCACCATGTTCACCTGGAGCGTCCTCGAGAAAAGAGACTTGTATCAGTTTGGTCGTGTAAAAAGCAGAAGATTATGTTCATTTCTACCCATGCAAAGCAAACAGCCTTAGCTAATTTAACAGCCCACAGTAAATTGTGCAAGCTGGTTGGATCAGGGAGTGAGGGTGAATACATTACCAAGTTGTTAGTGCAGAGGAATTTGGGTAGGTAAGTAAAAAATTGTCACACTAAGCCACACAATTCCAGTTTGGATAGTACCAGTCCTTAGGGATAGATTTTCAAAGCTGTAGGAAGTCTGCTGACATTGATGGATTACTTTGTACCTCTTCAAATCTTTTATGTTTCTTTAGTATGGGAAAGTCAATTAACTGTTATCCCAAAACAGTAACAACTTGGCATGTAAGCAGATGGCTACATTGTTTCAGATTTGGTCAGACGCTTCCTTTTAATCTGTGTAAATTTAGTATTTATTAGGAAGTCAATGATCTGTCTTCATTGTGATTGTATGTTATACGGGCTTTACAAAGAGAATAACAAATGGGGCCAATATTCAAAATTCATATCAAGAGGGGGATCAGAGTAAAGGAAGTTCCATTTGTAAAAATGTGCATTTGTCCTTCTAAAAATGCCAGTTAAATGCTTTCAACTGCTGACAAAAATGCTGGTGAAACACTTTTAAGAGCTGTAGTATTTCATGCACACAGCAGAAATAACTAATGGAAATAACACGGGTTTTTTGTTTTGTCTTTATTCTGTAACACTGGCATGCATTAATGTGCACCACGTCTAAGTGTTCACAGACCATCAGTAACAAAACAGTATACTTATTTCTATGAAACAAAGTTGCCAATAGGAGATCTTGGAGACTGTGCAGAAAGTTGCAGCATGAATAAAAAGGAGGGGGGAAAAAAAGCAGTAAACCTATTCCCCAGACCTTATACTGGCAAAATATTTAACAAAAGTTAGAGATGTGACAGGATTACTGGAGGTTTGTTTCATGCACTTGTATCAAGCTGCATGTTTATTCACAATTTCCTACTAAAATCTTTAAATAAATCAAAGCATTGCTTTCTGAGCATTCTTTCTGTAACCTTAGCAACAAAAGTAAGAAGTAGGAAGAAGGAGAAATTGCAGATGGAAATCCTTTCTGTCTGATGTCACATATGTGGAGCAGTAAAATGTGTTGAGGGATAAAATGCCATCATCTCTCAGAGGTATTCTGCTCCAGTACAGATAACAAAGCAAGCTGTTTCTCAGGTTCTTCCTGAGCCAGGCAAAGTATGGATGCCTCTCTCTTGGTGTATGAACAGTGTCTTTCAGTGGTAGGACAGACATAATCTGGCACCAAAGTCCTACTGCTTAGTTAAGCCATATCCCAGAGTGGGACAACAATCTGGATTACACAGGTCAACCTGGTGAGTGTTCATTTTGGGGGTATAAATTTGGAGATCTAATATTGGCTGGCACAGTGCTTTATAGCAAGTTTGGTGAGGATGTTTGGAACATCTTCCATCCATAGTTATAAGCTAGTGCACCCAATGCCCCTATTTGTCTAGAAAACAAAACCCCCAATTCTTAGATTTGTAAAATTGCTGACTATGTAGTTGAAAGAAATAGCAACTCATTTCTGAGAATTTATTCTTTTTTTTAAATTGAACTGGAAATAGAACTTTTGATTCTATCATTTAGTCACTCTCAGTGTTTACAATGTTGATTTTTCTTATATCAAGCACATTATTCCATTACCTTGGAAATCAAGGTAATTTCTTAAATACACTGCCGAAGTTCTATTTCTTACATAAACGTTCAATAAAGGGTAGTTCACATCTGTATGCTGCTCCAATAATATATGTGAATTTATATAAAATATTAGGCTACTGTGATTGCTAAAAGAGGCTGGAGTCTTTGCAAGTGGTTTTCTTTTTTACTTGTAGCTAATATTGAAATTGGGGGTGAAATTCAACTCTTTTTGGAAACCTAAGTATTGGTGCATATGGCATAGACAAGGTATGAGCAAGTTTTCACAAGTGCATATAGTAGTAGGACAAGGGGGAATGGTGTCAAACTGAAAGAAGGTAGATTTACATTATCTGTTAGGAAGAAAGTCTTTGCCATAAGGATGGTGAGGCACTGGAACAGGTTGTCCACAGGAATTGTGGATGATTCATTCCTGGAAGTGTTCAAGACCAGGTTGGAAGGGGCTCTGAGCAACCTTGTCTAGTGAAAGGTGTTCCTGCCCATGGCTGGGGAGTTGGAACAAGATGATCTATAATGTTGCTTCCAACACAAATTATTCTATGATTCTGTGATCACAGTTGGTGAAAATTTAAGGTGAAAGTTGCCAAGCTATAGATGTCTGTTATTCTTTTAGGCTGTGGTTTTACTGAATGATCTATTGCTGCTCCTGTAGGTTAAGGGTCAGCTGTGGGTCCTGAATCATATCTGCAATTTTCAAATGGTCCTGGGTTCCTGCTATGCTTAGTCAATTAGATCTCATCCGTAATTAGTACAGGTAGTGCAGTTAAAGTGGGTATTCAGGTTGTTCTAAAGTGGACCCGAAAGCTTCATGAGCTGGTAAACCTTTACTGACAGCCTTTAATAGATCTGTGGTTTTGATAACAAGTGCTTACAAACCCAGCTCTTGGGCAGACAGCTGCACTGAAGTATCTAACCTGCACACGGAATAACACCCTGCTCAGCTACCTATTTGTTCATCTGAATCTGAAGGACAAAGATATAGTTGTTTTTTGGTTTTTTTACAGATATACTAACAAATTGTATCAAGCAAAATTAAAGTGGCCTTTTTCTGGTCGAGGTCAAAATGTTGACATTCCACCTCTCATTTCCTCTCCCTGTCTTACTCACCACCCCACCAACCCCACCCCAGTAAAAAAAGATTGATTTGAAACACAAGTAAAATCTCATTAGTTTATCTTTCAGTGTTTTCCAGTGCTTAGATGTTTGGCAACAGATCTGTTGCTTGAAATTGCCAAAAGGCACCCTTCAGGTCAAAATTAATTCTGTTGTGCCTTGTGTTTTATATTCTTAGAGTCCTGTATTTAGATGAAAGACAAAAAAAGGAAATACAAGCTTATGCAACATTCCACTTCGGATCAATCTACTCTGAAAGAGCAATATAGATTTAGAAGCTATACACAAGAAAAAATAACATCTACCAAAACCAAAATAATGTGTTAGTATCATTTTAAAATATTTGAGAATCTTGGATCAACTCCACTCTAGGTTAACTTGAAGGCAGTAGTGTTTTCTGAGACAGCAGAGGAGGATATTATTTAGCATCTTGATCTTGTCTGGGTAATTGTGAAGTGCACAGCGTATCCGTCTTGAAAAAGCAAGACTTCACATTCTGCAAAAAGCTTGTTTGGAGCCTGATGTCAAGCAAAGGCAGCAACTTGGACACGCCTGTCTAGGCAACATGTAGCTCATAAAGCATCTCAATTAAATATGATGTCTTATAGTTGTGGCACGAGAGTACTCAAGGGATTTATTTATCTTTTTGAGTGTGACTGCAATATCTAATAAAGAAACATTTCTGTGACAAGTCCTTAAGAAATGTGGCTGGTGATAACAGTTTGTTAAAACTGTACATAATGTTTTTTTCAATATTCTTGTGTAGAATATCCTAACTGAAATGCTGTTACAGATATATACAGAATAATGCATGTGAATTAAGCAAAATGCATACTTTTTCCAAACAAAAGAGTAGTAGAAATTGCTACAGGTTAACTACTTTCATAATCGCTATTTTTCTCACCAAATCATGAATGTTGATTTTGAAATTTTGCATATTAATTGCAGATTTCAGCCAGTCCCATGTTTCAGTAACTAAAGCTTCATGTGTGTTTTATGTGACAGCTAAACTGGAAAGTGCTCTGGCTCAATAAATTAACAGTCTGTTTGAAACCTGATTAAAACCAGTGCTTCCCAGGGAAGTCGTGGTGATGCAGTTTGTCCTGTGATGCCCAGGTTCTCAATGGGCATGGTCTGGCTATTTGCTGACCAGTACACAGTTGGACTGAACAGCATGGCTTTGGCAAAGACTGGTGCTGAGTGAGGTATATGTAAGACAGCTTTAAAAGCTTCAAATCAGGCTTTATCCCTACAGGTAAAATGTTACCACATTGATTAACCCATGTTCCTGCCTGTATCAACTTTGTATTGATCATGCATGTTCCTTCAGCTGATTGCCCTACAATTTTAGCTCAAAACCCTGATGGATCCCTGAAACATGGTATTAACAGCTCAGGAACTGCATCACACACCAGTTAGTGTGGAGGCAGCTTCCTGCACTGTCCTACGGAAAGCCCTGATCAACTACAAACGATACCTTCTAATATCAATGCTTCAGACCTGTAACACTTTTCACACTGACTTAGATTTGCCATTTTCCCTCCTCATGTAAGGCCTTGGGATTCTTCTTTGGGTATTGGTTGCTGTTTTCCTCTTGTCTCTTCCAGTGGAGAAGTGCCAAAGAAAGGGAAATAAGGATTACTTACATCTCCTGGTATTTGAATATATAGTGGAGGAATACATAAGCTACAGAGAGTTTGAAGTTCTTTAATAGCTGGATCAAAAAACAAACAAAAAAATTATATAATATTAAACTGAACTTTTTACTATATTTAGGGGGAGGAAAAGTTGCACAAGTGTGGCTTCAAGTAAGTCAAAGTACATATGCTCAGAAAGTCTGTTATATTCCACACAGGAAGTGGATCTTTAAAAGACTAAAACACTAAATCTTTAAAAGCTAACCTGACAAAAATGTAGTTACTTATAGTATTATCTGGAGTCATGAACCCCCAAGAATGGAGCTGGTAATAGACATGGTGTATTATTACCTGTAATAGACCAGGTAATAGGCCTGGTGGATAGTTTTTTATGTTTACAAAATTTGTTTTACAGTTTCAGTTTTGTGAACACTTCAGTCATTTATACATATCTAAAAATAAGAATATAAACTCTAAAACCTGTGTCGTAATTACACCAAAATAAAATTTCTGCTAGGTGTTTTCTTTGTTGTTGTATTGAAATTGTTCTTTTTATTTTCTTTTAGTGGAGAGGGTGCTACAGAGCAGTTAATAAAGACTTCTTTGCAGAATGTCATTTCTCAGTCTCCTGCTCCAGCAAATCAGGAACAAAACTGCATAATAAATACTTCCCTACTGTAATTGGGTTTTGAGAGACTAGTGATTTGGCTTTTTTCCTCTCTTAAGTAGGGCATTGCAGAGATTTTTGCTCTTTTGAAGCTTGTCTCATATGACAAGACATTCCAAGGGGCTTTATAAGCCTCCTGTAATGACCCCTAAATAGGCTGACAGTTTTATAGCACTCCCCAAGAGGGAAGCCTCCTTTCAAAAGTGGCTGAATATGGAAAAGACACTGACTCCACATTGACTTTTCACAAAGCTGGAAAGATTAAATGGCTTTTTGGATTAATAACAGTTTTATGGCATCCTTCTCTTGCAGAATATCTGTCAGCATGTGTGACTCTCCATTATAGGTGCTGTCAGGAGCTCAGAAAAGTGCAGTTAAAAATGTGGGAGGTTAAGTTGTTGTAGAGCTGTGTAAATCCTTGTGTCTGCATAGAGGAGAGAGCTGTGAGCTAAATCTTTTGTTTCATCCCAGTTGACAACATCATTTAATATTTACAATAACAACCTCCAGATGTAAATCTGTGAGATTCTGGGTAAAGTGACTTCAATACTGTCCCTAGTGAAAACCTGACTGTGAGGACTACTGCACACACATTACAGGCTTTCAGGACTCTGCAGAGCACTTGTGTAGCCTCTTCTTGGAGAATATAGTGTGAGATTATGTTTTAATCCCAATGCACTCAGACACAGAATTTCCTCTTCAGTTAGACTGGGTTCCTCTCATCCATGAGTCATTATATTAGCAGTTCAAAATTGATTTCACTAGGGTTTGTGTAATCAACAGTGATATTCACAAGCTGTCTTCATGTTCTGCTGACTGTTGATGTATGTATGTGTCTCGGTTTTGAAAGACAGGTGTCTGCTGAGAGAGGTTGAACCTCCTTTAGGACAGAGAATGTGATTTCCCCTCCCTCCAAATTATTTAATTTTGAAATCAAGGGCTTTTAGGCAAAGATATGGGAAAAGGAATTACAGTTCTTTACTAGTATTTTATAAACAAGCAATAACAATAATAACAACCACAAATAGAACCAGAAACCAATAGCAAATGACTTTCCCATGCGGTGTAATCACAGTTGAAAAACAGCAGGGGGCGCTGTTGAGCTCCCGGCCAGGGCAGGTGCGATGACTCCCGAGCGGCTGCAGGTGGCGCTGTGGCGCAGGGTCAGGTCAGCCTCAGGCAGCTGGTAATGGCGGACAGGCTGGAGAGCAGCCAGGCAGCTCAGAGCGGCAAAAAAACAGGGCAGCAGGGGCAGGAGCTGGCCCCTCTCTCTCTCCCCGGCTAGGTGTGAGGCAGCAAGGATTTCTGCAGTCACAACAGACACTGCAGTCCCGTGTGGCGGG
>VZRZ01001860.1:129406-142701 GCA_013398175.1 Climacteris rufus | reverse complement strand
CTTCCCTTCCCTTCCCCTTAAATAAAGTTTGTTATTGATTCTGTTCAATATTTCTTTATACATCATTTCATCTCCTAGCTGACAGTATAGAGACATTTGGGAACTGGTGTCATATGGGTTCAATGAAGGAATTACCTTCCAGTGACCAGTCTTCATTAGATAAGCACCCAGGTGGCAGCAGGATGTCAGGGACAGCACTTGAATCTGAAGGTTCATGTGGCAGAAGAGCAGACGACCAGCAGCCAAAGTAGCAGGCATCCTGTAAAACATACATATTGCTAAGACTTTAGATATTGATGGGTTCTTTTAAGAAAGATGTTAAAGCAACTTTTTTTTTTTAAGGAGAAACTCTGCAAATCTTTATTCCTTTTATTCTTATGATTGAGTTACAATGTCTGTGTATTTTCGTTTCTAAAGTTTTCTGTTATAAAGATCCCCTGTTTAAGTGTTTAAGTGCTTCACAGAATTATTTCCAGTTAGCTATTGGCATTTTCAAATTAAGAATAGTGAGGCTCCAATGAAAAATAAAAAGCAATGAAACAGATATTTGAAGTGGATGACTGTTCATCTTTTTTTCTCTTAATGTTCTGCTCAATATTGATTTTATTTTCTGGTTTTATTCCTTTCAGAGAGTGAACCTGTCTTTTGATTTTCCATTTTATGGACATTTTCTACGGGAAATTACTGTGGCAACTGGGGGTAAGTGGCTTTCTAACCATTTGCTTTGAGTAATATGAGAAGAGTTTCTTGCAGCTATGTAAAATACCTTTTTTCCCCGCTTGTATATGTCAAGAGAGAAACTACAACTTCAATTTAGGAAATCTTCCTGTCCACAAAAAGAAAATCACAAAATATCAATATGATGAAAAACCTCCAGCAGTTCAAGCTGAACAGTTATTTACCCATCGCATTGTAAGACTTTATAGCATTAATCCCTTTTTGTTTAGATATTTCCTCCAGAATTTGGGTGTGTGTGTGTGTGTGTAGCAGTTGCACTTGTGGTGATAGTGCTGGAGCCTAAACAAAGAGGAAGACTTAGGGCTTACCTGCACAAGGAGAGAGGACTTACTGCCCAAAGATAAGTGCTGCTAGAAGTACATCACTTGTCATCTGTAAGGTGAACCCATTGCAGTGCATTGTCTTGGTGTGGTATGGCCTCTGAAAATATACTGTGGTGTTCCTCTCCTCCTTCTGAGGGGTGAAAAGGAAGGCTTGGCACAGGTCAAGCTCCCAAACTGGCAGCTCTGGGCACCACTGATGGCTCATGGTTGGGGTTCTCCCTCCCACTGCTGCTGGCTGCTGCTTGCACCAATCTCCTGCACTAAGAACCATCAACTCCGTCTGTTCCCCTCCCTCTTCACCTCCCTGAAAGACAATTTTATTCTAGTGAGATGAGACCAGAGAAAAAAAGAGATGACATGGAAGACAATAAATGAGAAAAAGAAGGAGGAGTAATAGTGAAAAACTGAAAACAGGGAGGTGAAAGGCAGCATCATAGAGAGCACAGCCACAGCATCGTCTGGTCCTTGAACATATCCAGCAAGTTCATGGATTCTGGCTGGTGGTGCTCTGCCTACAAGTGTGACAAGACAAGCAGGCAGAAATAGGAGCCACCATCATCAGAAACCATCCTACCCTGTCCCTAGTCAGGGTTTCTCCTTCTCATGCTATGGGTGACCAGATGGCCAGGATCAGGGGATGTCTATGTCCCACTGGAGTCCTGAATAGGCAGGTTATGACTAAAAGATTAAGGAAGAATTGCAGCCAGTGTCTCAATAACAGTGGGAACTGGAACAGAGGTTCCTGTAATGTTCCCCATCAGAATCTCCATTTTGCTACCAAAGCAGGAGAATACAAGAGAGAAGTGAATAAAGGCTGATATTAAATGATTGATTTGCAGTAGAATGATAAAAAAGAATGCAGAATTATGAGGTAACTTCAGTATCAGTTTTCTCTTCTTGATCAGCAATGACATTTTGATGCTGACTTGGATCAGATGAACCAAGGACCACTGATTTTAAGACTTGTCTGATTTCCATTCTGCTTTGCTTTTAGTTTCATTTTGGTGTTTGATAATCAATGCTTAGTTCTGTATTCTTTATTAGAGGGGTTGCATTTCACAGGCTGTCAAAATGAAGCACATGATCTGTGTAGGATGATGGGATGGGATGGGATGGGATGGGATGGGATGGGATGGGATGGGATGGGATGGGATGGGATGGATCCTGCACAGCTAAAACAGCAGCAATGAGGACAGGGTTCATCCACTAAATGTGCCCTTATTCTTGCTTGGTTCCTTAAAAATTTACAAAGTTCGCTCTCTCCAAGTAATTCTTTTTTTGTTGTCACTTTGCTGAGCCTTCCCATTTAATGGATGTCCTGACTTTTTACTACTTTTACCACTTTCACTAATATGCTTCTGTGACCAGTTTCCTCATCTGACCCCAAAGACTTGGGAGGAAACAAACTCCTAAGGAGAGCTGTGTGGTAGTAATTTGTGAGGGACAACATTTTTTTTCCATTTGTTATAAAGTAACTGGGGAATTTAGGTGCTTTTGTCTTTGTTTGTCTTTGTTTTCTTTAGAAAAAACAACATGTAGGCAAATAAAAATGAGTGCTTTTCTTTTTGCTCCATTTCTACTAAATACAATACTATTGCTGTGAATAGATCTATGGATTATTATCAATCTAAATAGGACTTTAAAATCACTCCTTTAAATGTAGGCCACTGACATTAGCAGAGATATTTCTGTCTTTCATTGACATTTCCATGATTTTTCAACCTCAAAATTAAGCATGAAAAAGTAAGATCTAGCTAGTAATAAATTTTAAAACATTGTCTTGATAAAGCTCAGTAACTGTTCATCATTCCGTCAGTCCATGATAGGATGCAATGTTTATGACAACTCTAAGATTCCTAAACTCATTTAGCAGGAAAACAAATATTTATTTCTCTACTGACTCTCTAAATGTTTTGTTTTGGTTATATTTGCAAATGTTGTTGCTTTTGAATAACCACGCTTCACCACCAGTGATTTATGATAACAAAAGAGAAATACAGGTTCCATGTGCTTTGTATACTGTATGGTCTGCTGTTTCTTAGTAACCAAGATTTTACAATGGTATTACTATTATTAGAGACCTGGAACACCTCCAGAGTTTATTCTGACTGACATCAAAAGAATGACAAAGTTAATATGTACAGGAGTCCCACATGACAGATGTCCGCTTCCTGGAGAGAAGAATATGATTAATTATGCTAATGACAACACTACAAACTGTTTTTACATTCAAATCATAAATTAAATAACCTTAAAAGGGAAGTTGAGGACAATGGCACATTAAATCCCTGTCACAATAAAAACATCTAGTGTGATGGTTTCTGCCATTCTTCATGGAATGTGCATTGTGGCATGGTAGGGTTCCCAAACTGCTTAAGATGATTTTGAAATCACTGTGGTTTAAAATTCAACTTTTTTTCTCTTTAGCTAATATTTATTTCCTCTTCTGAATGGTTTTGATGAGCTGATTGTGTTTAGCTAAGAAAAGGAAGAACGGGGAGTGAAAATAGTTAGTTCAAGGGTTTTATTCACTGTTGTCCTTAGCTTGTGCTTGAAAAGGCTATGTATTATTATAGGGATTATATATCAGAATTAAACTAATTATTAACATAATTAGCAATTGGTTTTCCATTTTTCTACCCACATTTCTATAGAGAGCTCTCAAAACATTAACTTTTTTTTTTGCTTGAAGCTTTCGAAACTTTGTACTCTACAAGCCCCAAATGTGGCTATTTTTGTAAAAAAACCGCTCCTGAGCTAGCAAGCCATGTTGGCATATCAGGGAGCTGAGTATATGAAATCTGTTTGTTGCCAGTCACTGATACCCCTCACAGTGCTCCGTGGAGCTCGAGAACCCTCTCTTCTGATACATCTCTCCAGGCAGTCTCATAACCCTTCTCACAGGAGTCCTTGAAGCTCTGTGGCCCCACATCCTATACAACATGCAGCAAAGCTTCATTGTTGGCTGTATTAATTTTCCATGTTCATGGTAGTAAGCCCCTCTCGTTTATTCTCCATGGCTTTTTTTGGCTTGTTTTATTTATCAAATAAAACAAACTGGGTTATAGTGCAATTTTGTATCAGATACTGTAAATTATTTAGTTGGGGGATTTTTTTTCTTTTAAGGCATTTTTTATTGACATTAAATTTCTCTATGGTATTGTGGGGAGCAGGAAAGGCTTGATGCTGTGCAAGCACTGCCCAGCAGTAACAAAACATAACAATAACAGTAGAAGTTGAAGTGACTAGGTGTTATAATTTTTAAGTTTATAAAGCTGACTATTGAGATGCTTTACCAGCTAGCATGAAGAAGGCTCCAGAAATGTCCACCTACCCTTATGCAATAACACATTGCTGAAGTTGAAGCAAGCAGCTGAATTTTTAAATATTGTATTAAATTCTGGTGAGAGAATATTTGGTGAATCATCTTTCAGTAGACCAATATTCCAGATGGAGGAATTGTTTGAAATAATTCTTATGGTGGAGATGCTTCCTGAGCATTTCTACAACTGTCAATAATCAAAGGAGTACAAAGAAATATAAAGGCATCCTAGCAGTAAATCCCTGTAATCAAATTACAGTTGATAATTTTCTAAGACTGAAATCAAGAACCTTTTGTATGATTTTTACTTTCTAAGGCCAGATCCTATGCTAAAAAATATTTTACTTATGAAAGAAAGAGGTCTTTGTGTATCCAAGATTCACACAGTTTTTCATCAAAACTACAGCTGTCCTACCCTCTATTGACACAAGATAAAAGCACAAGCATTGAAGATACTGAAGTAATTTTTCTGCTGAAACCTGATATTATTGGGTCCTGTGTTGAGGAGCAGCTGTGAGGTACCTGAACATGGTTTCTAAACCCTGACCTGTCAGGACAATTGATTCAAATAATCTTTCATTCTCACAAGAAGGAATCATGCTTATTTCAGTATCAAATTGTTTTTAAGTGTGTGTATAGCTTGTGGGAAAGTAGCAGTGGCAAAATATCCCGAGTTAGCAGCAGTTGGTTAGCTGCTTAAAAGCTGGAGTTCTATACAGGGATAACACTTTGAATTTCCTTTTGGATGATGGATGCATACATATGGTTATGGAACTCATGTTTACTTTTACTGTTTTCAATGTAGCATATGAAACATAAGTACCAACGTGCACAGAATTCTGATATAATTTCCATCGCATTTTGCAGTACTTTCAAGGAAAAAGGATCAATGAAAGAGAGAGCATGCTGTGGAGAAGGAATAAAGCCTGATGTTGCACTGTGTGAGCCCTACATTTCTGTGCTGGCACACAGAGCAATACCTGTGAGAAGGAGTGAAATTTGTCCACGTAGCTGGTGATGCTATGGAATGAGAAGGTCCATGAGGTCAGGATCTGAGCTTGTTAAGGGTGAGGATGGTTGTGCTTTTGCAGCCTGCAGAAAGTCTACACCAATGAAAAATTATCTGGAAACTTCTAGTCCTCAAGGAATGATTATGCTTTATTTTCCCTGCGTCTCATACATGTATTTTCTTTAACTTTCAAACCAATGGATAAGTAGAGTTAAATTTGCCTGGCTCTTTGAAGTATCGGTGATCTGAATGGAGCATTTTGTTGGAGTCTGTCAGAAATATCAGTGAGGCTTTTCTGGCTGTTCCTGCTGCTCTGAACCCTTCAGCACAGGCGCCAGCAGGAGATGAAGAGCTAATGAAGAGCTCTTTGATAACACAAATTACCCTATGGGCAACATTTGTTAAATGGCAAAGGTGATACAAAGCAGAGTGAAACATAGTGTTTCTAGCCAAAATCAGTGGCTCAGACTACCCTGTGTCTGTTACAGGGGATTACACTTGTCATCACCAGTGGACAGCTCACTCTGAAAGGACTGTAGAGGTCTGGCTGTTGACTAGCTTACAAAATTGCCTTCATTTACCTCATCTTTTTCAGATGTCTTATCCAAAGTTTGCCATGCAGCTCTTAAAAAAATTTCTCACTGTAAAGCTTCCTTTGTCATTCCTGTGTCAAGTGTCCTGTCTTTGTAAGGGAGTAGCTCCTCCCCTGAAACTCTGCTTTGCCCAGCTTTTCTCAGTGAACTCTTACAGCTCCTTCAGTTCCCACACTTTACAAGCTGGATCACAAACACTTAGGAGAAAGAGAATTATAAGGTTTAGGAAAAAAAAAACAACTTTCCATATGCCTTAACACTACCCTGACCATCATCTATGAAGACACTTGCCAACTTTGTGAGAATAACATGCAGTAGTTGCACTGAAGTGGTAACAGGACTTAAAATGACCACATTTGTGTTTCTCTATGACTCTGTCTGATAGAATAACCGAGAACTAGCCAAAGCATTTGCCCACGTGTAATGCCAAATAAGTATTAAATAAAATTAAATAATTTTGCAGATAGGAATCATTATAATAAATTAAAGAGCTGAATGTTAAGGCAAAGAGCCCTCAGGATAGCTGAAAACTGCTCCGCTGAACACTGGGAAGTTGTTAGGTATACACCACGTCTAAAATAGATCCATAACTTCTTATAGTATCATTTTTAGTAGGCATTTACCTTATACTCAGCCTTTATAGTAACATTCAAAGTTTCAATAATATTGTGCTATTACACCATAGTAAAGATTTTTAACACAGTACAAGTCTTTATTTTCTCCAGCTCCCATAAAACATAATGTTTATTTGGTTTGGTGCATGCTTGTAAGTTAAAAAATAAACTTCAGTACATTTCTGCTATAGCTTCTAATTAAAGGGGGAAATTCCTGATGAAGAGTGGGAAATATGCTTTTTGATGCTGTAAGGCAGTGCTTCATGAAAATTATGTATTAATGTGGAATTTCTAGACCTAGTGAAATGTGGTCAGTTTATAAAACTTCTAAGATTTGCAAAACAGTACTTGTATATATCTATTCTATAAAGTCAAAATTAAAACTATGATGACGGTTGGTTACTTGTTTTTTTTTTTAATGAAGTCTTTCCAAGCATAGAGTGTTTAGAGACTATTCAGGCTGGAAATTGTGTTAAAAATTCAGCTCAGAGTCAGTATTAATTGTGAGGACACATAAAAACTGCTATAAGACACATTATTTCAACTAAGAGGTGGTCTTAGTTTGAATTCTGTCTAAATATTGTCCTTTTTTAAAAAGTTTAGTTCTAACTTTGGCAACAGTTGTGTTTACTGGTTTTGGTTTTTAGCATTTGGGTTTGTGCTGTTTTAATGTGTTTAAATCCTAATATCAACATTATTGCCAAGGGGTAATAAAAGCTTTTCAGTTACTTGGTACCACATGTATCTTCATGAAGGCTCTTTCCCTTCAACTTTTAAGGGGATTCATTTTATATCTCAAATCAGGCAATTGTTAATGCAGTTTTAGAAATTTGGATGTGAAGTATTGTATATTATGGAATGTTATTGCTACCTAGCACCACAGCACCAGGTACCATTGATGACTACTCATAACATCCAGGAAAACTGAGGGCTTGGTCTTCCTTAACATGTTATTATCCATATCTGTATATGTCGTAAATATATTCGTATTCCTAAAATTCTTATAAAATTCACGTTTTTCCTCATATTTCTGCAGAAATTTAGACACCTCCAGTGACTGATCATTTGGCTTCCTTAAGAGATGACTGTTACAGGAACTGTTCACAGAAATGATACCCTGATCCTATTGCTATCAAAATGAGCTACAAAGCTCTTTGTTTTGCCACAGGATGCTCCCCTAATTGTCTGTATTTCATATCAGGGCAGCTCTCCAATGCAAGGCAGCTGCTTTGTTAAAGTCACACTCTGCAGTGGCAGGAAGCACCAACACTCACTGTTGCTCCTCTCCAGAACAGCAGAGAATGTTTACAAGTTGTAGCAGAGGAGCTGGCAAAGGGCAAAGTGTCAAAGTCACTCTGGTTGGGTTTTTTCTACTTTGCTAAGGTAGCATTAGGTACAAGAGAGTAATATGAGTAATAAATGATGTTTTAAAAGCTATGGTTATGTAAGAGTCCTATCCAGTTAATAGTTTTTAGTTCTATCAGTGAAGGGGTCTTTCTCCACTTTTATGCTGTGCATTTTATTACCTTAAAGAGTATTCAAACAGCTCACAAGATGAGGTATATCAAGGTGTTTAAGCTAGTGCAATGTCGGTATAACAGTTAAGCATTTATTTTATATTACCTTTGTAACTTAATCTGCATTACATTAGCTTTAGTATCTTTAACATGATGTATAAATAAGTGGTACAGAGCCATCATCTAAAGAAATAATTAATAGCAAAAACAAGTTGTAAGAAAATAGAAATCTAAAGTCTTGAAACAATGTCCTAGTTTGCAGTTTGCAGTATCTTGGAAAATATTTCTTCCCCTTTATTTTGCTTCAGACTTACCCATTTTTTGGGCCACTGGCACTATGTTCAAAGCAATTATAGCAAGTGACAGTACATTTGATTTCCAGCTGCATTAGTAAGTGTGGAATTTCTGGTTGTTGTGCCATAAGCAGCTTGTTGTTATCTAAAAGAAAAGTTTGGAAGCTTACACAGGATTAATTAAAATCAATGAAGGATTTAAAAGTGAGCACTGAAATTATTGCTGGAGAAATATAATTAACAAAGTAAATTGCATCCTAAAATGGCTCCATATCAGCCCATAAACACCCAGTGCTGGTCCTCACTGATGAGGAAGCAGGAAATATTTTGTGGCAGCTAAAAGAAGGCAGCAACAAAAACCTATCCTACTGGACCCATTCTCCTGATGGCACAGGCTCATATTAGGAAGAGGCTATTTAGTTTCTTAATTTTACATGTTACCAGCAGATTATTAAAAAATAAATATTAGTTCTCTTTCTTCTTGCTATTGAGTATCTGCTTTGTTGTATCCAAAGCCGCTAATCACCCATAATTTCCATTTCCTATCTGTAGGTCTGACTGCTGGATAGTATGAAAAACACATAAATCAAGCTATGTAAGACCTTTTATGTTCATTACTTCAGATACAGTATTCTAATTTCACTGCTTGGGATCTGTCAAGACAACTTCTGCACATGGAATGTTTTTTGCATTTCTGACAGTACAGGAAGTTCACATTTTCTTAATACCTTGACTGTGCTGCAATAGGCATATGACTGTCCATGTCCATCCATTCCCAGCCCCTGGAGAGCCTTAAGAAAAGCAAATGTTGCTACGTATTTTGCATGATCAACAGCTGGGAAACAGAATGCATGCAACTGTTGTCTGAGCCACATTATGAAAAATCAGTTGCCCATTGCCAGTCTCTTCATTATAACATCATTTCTTCCTTGGCAACCACACTGTCTCAAGCCAGTCCTTGCTAAATTCATTAGCCTTGCAAATTTCTCATATTAATATCAGTCTGTTTTCTGAAACCAAAGCAATTGAAATAAATAGATTCCCATGGATCTTTGTCAGTTTTGAATTGAGACTTTAATTTCTTCACTCGCTTCTCACTCCTCCTTACAATCTTAGCCTTGGCTCCATTCACATCCTTTCCCCTTCCTTCTGTCGATGTTGTCACTGGGCTGTGACATCCCCAGTCTTCAAGCTTTTTCATGCATATGCCTGTTGCTGAGGACACGATTCCAGGTGTAAGCAGTGGAAAAAAAGCATATAAGACTAAATTTCTTCTAAAATCTTAGGAAACAATTAACCAGAGGTTTGTACAGTTATTTTCCTTGCCATGGTTTGAAGTGATAATTTTGTCACAAAGCATTGATTTCATTGTCAAGAAAAATTGCACAATTAAAAAGAGTTTTTGTTGTTTTCATGGAAAGTTTACCTTAAAACTTCTCTTTTTTTCATGTGTTTTAGTTCCATTTACTATGAGAAGCTTCTTCATGCTCCAATCCCTTGCAGTGACTCTTCTAGACAGAACTTTTATTTTAGAACTACTACCACTAGCCCATAGTATTGTAACAATTTCACATATTACACATGTCATTTTCTTAGTGATGCTACATCAGCCTGGAGAAGCAGCTTGTTGACATGCCTTTCTGGTGTGTTTCCAGGAAGTGATAAGGTAGCCAGAATCACTAGCATGAGATTCTTACCCTGCCTCATTCACCAGTCCTGATCTCCACTCTTAAATATGGGAAAAATAGCAAAGGGGTCAGGGCCATCGGTGCAAATGTTGCTTCTCCTTCAGGTGTCAGTGGGTACAACACTACCTTGTTTTGCCAGAGACAGCATTGGTATAACTCTTCAGTCCGGCTCTGCCCTGCAATTCATGTTAGAAATGTTTTAACTTCACCCCTTAATGTACTGTAAATCTGTTAAGGCTGATGTGTAGCCTATAACTCTGCTTTTAACCAACTTGAAGAAAAGAAAGCCAGACTTTGTAACCTGCATCATGACCCGTGATGCCTGGGGCTACTTACCTTGAAAAATCTTTTTGTAGCTATTTGCTCAAGTAGAAATGGTGACTTTTTGACTTCAAGCTGCTGCACGTGGTAGTCTGGTACGTGACTGCACATCTGAGAACACAGAGAGTCTAAACACTGTTGAAGAGAGCCTGAATGGTGGCTGTTTCAAGAATCAAAGGGCTTCACTGGCTTACTAAAAACTACCATTTGTGAAAGAGATAAATTCTTACTAATTTAAGAATTTATTAATTGAAGGGAGCTAGCTGCAATGTTCTTATATTCTGAGCTGAATGACAGTAGAGGTGTGATTTCATATATCTCACTAGTTACATGCAAGTGAAGCCAAATAAAACAAAGCATAATTTGGCAATGACTTAATAGTGCAATGAAAGTCATCAGTCTGTTCTCTTTTTTTACTGCAGTTTATGTTCTGTTTTCATTTCCTGCCTAATGTGGAGGAGACATAAACTATAAAGGAATAAAAATATCTATGGAACATTGACTAAGAGTTTTAAACTCCATCTCTCTCGATCCTGTACACTAAAATAAATATTTTCCTTCTTTCATGTAGATTTCTGTGAAGTGTTATTGGGAGGCATTACAGATATGAATGAATTTTCCTTTCTGATTCCTATCCCCTGATTCCTACCTCACTCACAACTACATCAGAACCAGTATTTTAAGGGCAAAATTCTGTTTCTTAGACAACAACCTAAGAGAATTTATTCCCTAAGAGGTGCACTGTAAACCATTAGACCAGGAACCTTTTGAGCCTCCTTAATGATCAGAGCAATTATTGTGTGAATTTTGCACCTGCTTTCCTATCTGAATAATACACTCCTACCTGTGCCTACGACTGCTTTTCCTCCACCTCAACATCTCTGAGCTGTACTTGTTTTCAAGTGTCAGCACAAGATTAGGACAGAGATGGCATTGCTTACAGGGATTATAAAAATCTATGTCCACATTTTCAGGAAAAAAAATCTTCAGGCCTGTTTTGAAAGATGTTTTGTTCTTAATCATCCTACTAAATTATTGGGGTTTTTTAAATAGTGATGTGAAAGATACACCATTTTTTTTTACTTAGGAGGACACATGCTTGCTCTGCCCATAGAGAGCCAGCCAGCAGACTGATAAGGTACCTGAACATTTCTCTTTAAGGAGAGTATCTGAGGTTTTATAAATGCACTTTTTTTCATGCTTCTTCAGCTTTTATAATGATTTTATTTGTTAACTCCAACTTCTAGTATGAACATGGACCTCTGATAACACAGAGATGAGAAAGTCGTGCATTCAGCTGTGAAAATGTCCAAGGAATAATCTGGGGCATTACTTCACACATATTCATTCAACAAATAGTGAAAAAATGTGATGGAGCAGCTTGCATCCTCTGGTGTTTCTCAGAACTCAGATCAGTTTAAAATCTAGCCCTAGATTTCCAATTGCAAAATACATTTATTCTAATTTTTACAAATACATTTTTCATCTATTTTCATTGTGGGGGTAGGAAACGGAACAGATTTTTATGAGGCATTCAGCTGGTTTTACCCTACATAAGGAGGAAACTCAAGTAACTCTTATCAAATATGCTCTAGGCGTTTTGATATTTGGAAGGCATAGTTGGGATCATTTAATTGGTAGAGGCATGCTGTTTTCACTGCTAGCTCTGTTTGGTTTATTCTATCATCAGTGGCATTTATTGAGAAAACACAATTTTGCTGGAAACACAAATGGAACACAAATAATATCTATCCATGAATATACATCTTAAAAGAGTGAGACTGACAGTGCAATTATCAATTGTTCCAGTAGGTCTAATTACATCTTATGCAGATCAGAAAAGGATGGTAGAACATGGGTTTTCTGTGGTAAATTACATATTTGGTTTACTGTGAAACAATGATAATTTTTCAAAGTAGAAAAATATTTGTGTAGTGTCTTTTATCCATTCAAAAATATATATTTTAAAATCCATGTAGGGGAAAGTCTCTAGTTTGGAGACAGAATTTGCTGTATACATTCAAAAACTTAACCTACTTCTATTGCATGTGTTTGTCAAGACTAGGGAGAGGGGAAGATTATGAATTATCATGAATCTTGTATGACATTTTCTTTTCACAAATGTTGAAAATAGTTATCATCCAGTCAAAAATGAAGTACTGGCTAGGCAGTCAAGAGGATTCTTAAACATATCTGAGGCTGAAATATAGTTATTTTGAAGTATAGCATTGTTGACATTTTGCTTTCTTTTAAATGTAGTCACTTTGACAGTCAGTATTATAGATATTAAAGGTCATCTCCACTCACAAAAGCACTTTAAACTTATCAAATATTTGAAAATTAATCAAGGCATAATTTTTATTCAGTGGTTCCCATTTAGAAATTTTAGAAATATAGAATTTTTTTCTAATAAATTTAAAGTTTGGGATTTTTACCTTGGAGTCAACTTATCAGGGTGCCACAGTCAGGTAGATTTATTCTAGTTTTGTTTCTGGATGTTTTCTTGTGAAATGAAATGTAAGCACCATTATCAACTTACAGCTCCTCTTGGGTCACTCAGATTCTTCTGTTCACATCTTTTAGGAAACTGCTGCACGAGTAAGGCCTTTTCAGCCTAGGTCCTTTAGTTGAGGGATCACTAAAAATGAGGATGAATTGTAGTTTCTGTCCCTTCCATAGTGTCTTAGGAGGAGCGGTCTCGTTGACATGGTCACATGAAATTAGTCATCTAATTGAGACACTTATTGGTATTGCAAAGCCAATAACCATAGATGACTGTCAGCTGTATGAAAACTGTTCTTCCTCTTTTCCACAGTCCAAAAGTTATTTGGCGTGGGCTTTTTTGGTTTTTTTGGTTTTTTTTTTTTTTTTTTTTTT
>VZRZ01001860.1:59481-129391 GCA_013398175.1 Climacteris rufus | reverse complement strand
TTTTTTTTTTTTTTTGGAAAAACTAGTGCAGTGGTTTAGATGCAGAAGGAAGAACAGAGGACTCCAAACAGTCACCTTCAAAATGCAGAGCTACTGTGCTCTGCTACCAAAGGCCTATCATTATCAAGGCATGGTTCAACTTTTGAGAAATTTCTAAAACTAATTCTCCCCAGTTGACAATTCCCCCTGTCTGACAGATGGTTGGATGGTCAGAGAGTTCTATAGGGGTCTTTTTGTTGGGTGCATGCTGACTTCTCTGTGTTCTCCAGTACTGCTGTAGCTTTGCCCTCAGTAGTTAGTTGGCTCCCGTGGACAAGGCTTTGCCCTCTGCAGAGCAAACAGCAGCACAGTGTTGGTGGGCAGTTCATCTATGCACTTTCACTAATATGTTACTGTCTGATGTGCCCATTAATTGCACTGCAACAGAGCAGCTGCTCTGGAGAAGAACAATGTCACAACAATTAACCTGTGCATTCTGATAATGTGGCAAATAACTTTGTCATCTCAATATATTAATGTAAAATGGGGACAGTGTGAAAATACATTCTGTTCAGCAGGCAGTCAGCTTGTCCTTTAAGCCAGCAGGAACTGAAAGTGTATTTTTTGGACGGCAGCATGAAGCAGGTGGGCTCAAAAGATAACTGTACCAGGAGAAGCTCCTCTGTAAGGAGCAGCAGAAAGGAAAATGCATTCTGAATAGGTTTATAGAGATTTTGTCATCTCATCAGTATTTTCTGTGGCAGACTAGCACTGCTATTAACATTTTGACTTTAAATAATCTAACATCATTCCTTCGGTGTGTTTGGGAATTTGGGGGTTTTTATTTAGGCAGGGAGTCTTTAAACTAATGTCCCTAGCTTCCAAACCAACTGGAACTGTGTACTTAAAAGTTTGATTTTTAGTTATTACTCAAGAGTTCAAACAAAAGACAAATATTTTTTCCTCACACATTTCTGTGCATGTAAGTATTATTATGCCTTCTTTGGACTCTTGTTTTGGAGTAATAAGTCCTGGCATGACAGAAATTTGCCTAACTTTATACCTGGTGAAACCCCATTCTCATGGGCAAGTCAGTACAAAAGCATCAGCCACTTCAGCTAGCGTCTCTTGTGGGTTGGTACCAAAAAATATCGAGAAGGTCCCTTTTCTTCCAAAAGAAAGCCTGTGTCAGTTCAGTGTGTCCTGAGAAGTTCACCTGGCCTTAATATTGAATGACCATCCTGTGTGGAAAGAGGCAATAACTGACTCTGACAGTGTCCAGACATAGCTTACAGGAATTCCTGTATTCAGCACACTATTGAAATGTGACCAACTGTGGCCACAGTAAGATTTTAAATTCACAAGTAATTTTATTCATCTGGTTAATTTTTGCCAGAGGGGAAGAAAAAGGAAAAAATCCTGCAATGCATTCATTTCTGGAAATATGGGGAAATGCATATCCTTCTATTCATCTGTTTACGTGGCATCAGGATTATGAAAAACACAAATTGGTTGTTTAAATTGCTACAAAGTCATGGCAATCAGCATTATAAATCCATCTTTGAGAGATTTATAACTTTTGTTGTCTCACTAGACAGAAAAGTCATGTTACCACAATCTGGTCACACATGTAAACTATGATTAAACTTTCCTTAGTTTTCTATTGAAACATTATTTTGTTTTCTATTCCATTTCCAACAATAGTACTGAATTTCAGTTACACCTTTGAGACTGTTTGTGTTCTTTGATGAACTTCTCTGGAGATACTCCTCTGCATGATCAGGGATATTTAGCGGTTTTTGCTGTCTGGAAGTAGGAGCAAAGGGCATTTTCAATACAGTGGCTTTCAAAAACTGTTGTTTTCTCTGTTGAATTTAAACATGAGTATCTCTGGCTTCTACTTGCTTTTCATCCTTTATTTTTTCACATTAAATATTAATTTCAGACAGATGCATCAATGAATACATTTTTTGTCTTATTCCATTCATCTCTAACATCATCTTGTCCCGTTGATAGTCTCAGAGCTTCAACTTAATTTGTATCTTCTCCTCCTGTCTCTATTCAATTTGATGACTTCTTGGTGTTATTTTGATTTCTTCTGTACCTTGCTTCTATGTGAGAATGCTCCCATTCAGGAACCACTTTCTGCCTATATTTCAGCATATTCTCAAACTTTAAAACAATGGTTGAAACAGAACCTTTTAGCTGAAACTTGGCATTATGCCCTCAAAATCCTTAGGAGATTTGTTATTGAATTTGGCATAAGTGGGAATCAATGTGTGATGCAGTTTAGCCTCATCCTCCTATTGTGTCTTGTCATTAACTGAGACTGAAAATTGCTGGATGGTGAAGCAATTCTGTTTATGGCATGTTTCAGGAAAAAAAATGGACTGTTGATTTTGAACTCTGCAGAGGAAAACCCTATAAATAATCACAGAAATTTTGAGCACCTCAGACAGCAAAGAGCCTTCAGAGATCACTGCATCTGACCTCATGCTCCAAGAAGGGAACTAATAAATTAGTCTTGCCTAAAATAATTATTCCTTTGGTGTATTTAAAATATATAATCTGGGTGGGCAGATATTGAAACCAATACGAGTTGCAGTAAAACTTTGAATTAGGTACTTAAGCTATAAGCATTTACAGTAATATTAGGGAGGTAGTACCACAGAATATACTTAAAATAGGGACCAAGGAAAGCTCACTAGTATGTGAGTTTCACTGATAGGTGAAAAAGAATTTTGCAATGTGAATTCAGCAAACCATGGGCTGCCTGTAGGCATCCCTGCTTCATAAATATTCATCTGACCTTCCAGTTCAGCTGTAGTGAGAGGGTAAAAGCCCTTGTAGATTCAGTGAAGCAAGGTAGATCATGGTCATGGCAGACAAGGACCTATTCCTGGTAGTTTGTTCCACCTAATTTCTGTAGGCTGGCAGTAATTTCTTTAACCATTAAAGTCATCTTCATGTTATTGGCCTAATTAATTTTTTTCATCTTAATCAGATGTTATGTATCCTTGGATAAAATATCGGAGCTGAGGACAGCGAAATTAAGCTGTCTTAATAAAAAGAGGAATTTTCAGGTGATTTGTTTTGACTTTTCTAAAAAGAAACAAAAGTAAGATCTGCCATTTGTTGCAGTTATTCTTAGCATATGTTGACTAGTCCTTAGCATATACAGATCTAAAGCCTGACTGCTTCCCTGATTGACTTATTGAAAGCAAACATGCATGAAGCATTTTTCCTTTCACCTGATCAAGAAAATGAATAGTTTAAAAGCACCAGCCTATAAAACCATTTTGTATCACAACCCCTTAAGGAGGTTCTAGCCCAGTGGTTTCACAGCAATAAATCCAAGAAAGAAACAAATAAAAGGCTGCCTCTGTAATGAGTAAGTGGAGAAACTTTAAGGAGACATTGAGTAGAAGAATCTCATTTATAAGAACTGATTGATGTCTATGGAAAGCTTCTCAACCTTGCAAGAAGGTTGAGAAAATAAAATAGCCATAAGAAAAATTACTGACTGGGACTCAGTACACTGCTATCAATTAACTGGATGATTAAAATGAAGGGGCATTTAGATTTGGACCCCCCTTTAACCCATCAACAAAATGAACACTGTGTCTGCATAAATTTGTGATGCAATGTGCATTTTTTGTGGGAAAAGTTTCTATGGTAACACAGCAGAAAATCAATAAAAGTGTGATCTAAACACTGCCTCACCTCCAGGTAAAGTTTGAAGCACTATGAAAACAGTATAGTCATCAGCAAACTGCAGATATCTTGTGTAATTCAGCCAGTTGCTTATTTTCTCAAGGATGACTCTAACTTCATCCTGTAAGACTGCCCTATTCTACAACTACAGTTTCTCCAACAGTACAATTTAAGAATTAAAATGTTGTGTCTCATGGGGCAGGTGATACCAACTTCAGTAGCCAGGAAGTAAATACAAAGGACTATGACTGGACTGGTTTAGTAGGTTTGCCAGTGTTTTGATAACTTTGATCCCCATAAAATATTCTGTTTCCTAGTATAGAAGTTTGATCTCATCGCATTGCTGAAGGTTGGAAAGAGAATTCATTAAATGCTCATTTATGGTTTTTAAGGCAGAAAAAGCTTTTTTCTTATTAGTCTGGTAATTAATGGATACTTCACAAAATATGCATATAATAGCCTTGCATGTATTTTCCTTCAGACAGTCATGGAGAAGGTAATTTTGAAACGAAAAGTATCACAGAATACAGAGCAGTTGAGGTTAGAAGGAACTTCTGGATTTCAGCAGATCCAACCCCTTACCCAGGCAAGGCCATATGCAGCCAGTTGCCTACTGGCAATAGTCACTACAATAGTGACCAGAGAACTTTTGAATATCTCCAGGGATGAAAGGGCCACAACCTCCCTGGGCAACCTGTGCTAGAGTAGAGTCGCCTTCACAGTAAAATATTACTTCTGATGTTCAGGCAGAACTTTGTTTCAGTTTGTGCCCACTGCCCCTTGTACTGTCCCTGGCATTACTGAGGAGAGCCTGGCTCCATTTTCTTTACACCTTCCCTTCAGGTATTTATATACCTTGATGAAATCCACCCCAAGCCTTGTGTTCTCTAGGCTAAGCAGCCCCTTTCACATCTTTGCTGGAATGTCCTCACTGAAGCATCCCTCATTGCATTCTTACCAGTAGGTCCATATCTCTGTTGTGCTGGGGAGTCCAAAGCCGGACACAGCACTCTGGATGTGTCCCACCATTACTGACTCATGCTCAACTTGCTGTTAATCAGAGCCACCAGATTGTTTCCTGCAAAACTTCTTTCCAGCTGATCACGCCAAGTATGTACTCTCAAAAACAAACATGCAAAAACAAAGCTGAAGTCTGAGCTCCAACCAATACTCAGATTAGTCAGTATCTCATAAATGCTGGTATTATGTGTGTCTGGTTTGCTAACATGTAACCTGACACGGGTAAAAATCATGAGTAACTGGAAGCCTTCGGCAGCGATCGCGTGACCTGAGTGAAGCGATTCAAGCCTCGCCCAGTCCCTTCGGGGGGTCGCGGCTACCTTAATTCTTCCGTAGTGGTGTTTGCATTATTCACGCACATGGTTTAATTGAGGCAGTAGAAGTGAAGAGACGAAGAAGAGTTCTTTTCTGCTTGAGTCCAGATGATTTTATTACTGGAGTTGCAGACAGGGAGTGGATAAAAGACAGCCCGAGGCTGGCTGGAGCCAGCTGTTATGCCAGGGAGGTGAGGGGAAGGAAGTCGGGACAGAGGCAATGGCTGCGGAGGATTGGAATGACTGACAGGGGCATTGGCCGGTCACGCGGCTGCCGCACACAGCAGAGCAACCAATGGGTTGCCCTTTCAGGCGAGTGCTGCCCCCTTGCTGCGCATGGGACAGCCCCGCACTGCCCGCGCATGCCGGGACACAGAGGGAAGCAGGGAAGGTGGTGACGAGAACACCGCGTGCCTGCAATCCTGGAAGTGGGGGGGAGAGGTGATGGCTGTGCTGCCCGCTGGCTCCGGGGCCCCCCTGGGCCCGCCGTCCCAGCAGGTGGGTGGGGGGAAAAGCAGGATTGACTGCTGGCCCCAGCCAGATACAACGCAGCAGTAACCTTAAAATGATAGCTTGCTAAACTGTACTAATTTGCTGGCATGATGATGTCTTCTACTTTTGCTCAGAAAAGTCTAATCATTTACTCTGTGCTTTATACCAACTGTGACTTTGGACCAGCAATAAAAATTGATGTAGAAGAAGAAATTTCATCGTAAATGGCATGCTAAAAGTCTAGCTACAGACTCTTGTTGTTTCAGAACTTGACACATGTTTTAGAACTTTAGACACATGGCTGCATCCAGCTGTGATGAGATGCATCTCACAAAGCTTTGCTTCAACGCTTGGTGCTTCCTTTCTATCAACAAACATAGTGAATTCACCTGATTTTCAGGTAATTAGCTAATATTTTGAAAACAGACAAAGAGCAAAAACCAACTGCCAATAGAATACTGTAGTGTATCTAGACATATATTTCAATGGCGCTCATTCCACAGGTTTTATTTACATGGTACATGCTCTTGTGACACCACAATTAGAAATACTAAAATTTAAACCCCATGGATGTAAAAAGCTCCGAGAATTCAGAAGAATTATCTTTTTATTCTTCAAGAAAAAAACCAAAATTTTGCTTTGTGTTTGTAAAAATTGTTAGTTAGTGGGGTTTTGTAATTTTTTCAAGTGGTGTTGACTGAGGATGTCGTTATAAAAAAAAATTAACTTTGTAATAGATCTATATCTCAACACAGTCTAATTTGACTTGGTTTGACTGTATTTGGAAAGGTATTTCTCATCTGAGGTCCTGCTAACAGGGAAGAGGTATTACTTTTATTATACATACTAGAGGCTTTGTAGTGTGCCACTAATATGAAGAAAAAGAAAAAAACAAGAGTATAATGCTAGCAGGGAATTAACTGATTAACATGTGGCCTCAGATGATGATATAGTAGGTCACATTGAGCAAGGTGTTTTAAAGCAAACTAAAGCTTCAGGGATAAGTTACTTAGAACCAGATTCTCCTTAGTTATGTAATGAAAGCAAAGCTTAACACAGCAAAAAGTAGTCTGTTGACCCAGAGAACTTTCTGTGAGACTCATTGTAACAGGATAAACATTTACTGTCTGAAACTGATAGTAGGAATTCTTAATGTCTCATTAACTGTCTTTGCTGGAAAATCGAATGGTAACATTACAGGGAGGTTTCTTATACAGGTTGATAACAAATATCTTATCAACCAGGACACAATTTCTCTTCCTGTTTATCTGCTGTTTCAGGAGTCACAGTCATTGCCTGAAGTAAAACTTAACAGCAGAGCATTGTAGCACCACAGGGCATTTTGACTTTGCTCTTGGTATGGGAATTCACTCCAATACAGAGGCCGTTGATGAGAAACCTAAAGTAGGTCATGTCTGATGAGCTGAAGGAATACATTTCCAACAGACCTTCACTCTCAGAAATGGGGTAAGAGAGAGAGTTACCTCTTCTGAAGGTAAATAATTTATCTCAACCCCATAAGGTTCTCAGATCTCTGGTAGCAAAGACTGTAAATGTGACAATAAATAAAATGAGCAGTCTTCTGTTGAAGTGCAGTGTCAAGATATGTGAGATTGAAGATTTCATCAGCAGAAGGCTTAGCAGGACAGGAAAATTCACAACAATTTGACATGTGTTTGAGTCTACAGCTAAAATCAGCTTATGTGAGCTAGTAGTCCTGTTCTGTTCTAGCTACCTTTAGTAGCAATCTGGATACAAGAGGAGAAATAGTCATTGAATGTTGTAGAAAATTTAAAAAAAAATTTAAAACCCCACTGTTTTACGATACTACCAAAAATTTTGTGAAGTATGCAGGCTGCATAACACAGGTAATTGTTAAAATCAAGAGTTGCTCTGTTAGGTACAGAATCTCTTGCCCTAATCTTTTCACAAAAAAAAAAAAATCCCTCAGTTAGAAATAAATACTTAAAATTAAGCACTAATACAGAAAAAATTTCTGCAGAGAGTCAGTTGCAGAAGAGGGTACAATTCTAATCTGGAAAACAGAAAGCCTGTTTCATGGGGAAAGACACAAAGTATTGAAAACATGCAGTCTTGAGAAAGCAGAGAGGACTTGATTGCAAAGACCAGTGCAAGTGCCTCAGGAGAGAACTGCTCAGATTAAGGAGGATGGAAAAAAAAGAGTTTGAATTGTGGTGTGTTGAGAACTGACAGTGAAACGGAAATTTATCTCCGAGCAGAAGCAGATGAGTAGCAGTGAAAAGTCAAGATGAAATATGCAATATATGCAACTGTAAGCAGTAGGACTTAATCTGCAACATTGGTATCTTAAATTCCTTTCTTCATTAGCAGTCAAAGGAAGAAAAAGCAGGAAGAACTCTGGTGAATCTTGCCAACTTTTATTAAGGTATCAAAAATCAACAGAGTACTTTCTCTTCTAGCACCTCTCAGAAAACATTGACTGACTGTGCATAAGATTAAAGGGTGTAGATGCAGTGAAGAGTTGTGCCCAAGAATATTTGAATTAGAGAAGACAAATATTACTTTTGCACTCTGTTCTTCCTGTACAGTCAATTTTGCTAAATTTTGCTAACTGCTTTCCACAATGAATGTGGAGAATATCCCAAGGAGTCCCTATGAACACAACCTGAATAATTTGTCTTTCCATATGAAATTCAGGCATAATTGTGTCTTATGAAAATAAAGCACTAGTTTAGACCAAAATCATTTCCCAATGGTAAAAGCTGGTAAAATTGGAGCTTCTCTTTTTTCTTTTGTTTTGTTTTGTTGGTGTTTTTTGAAAGGAAGGTTGGGTTTTTTGGGGGCGGGGGGGCAGGGAGGCAATGGGGAAATAGGGAGAGGAGGTTGTTTATTTTGTTTTATGTTTAATTACTGTTGGAGACCTGAAAAACTGTGTTTGAGTTAGACACAGTTTTTTCACTGATTAAAATACATTTCATTAGAACTGTCTTCTTAACATGTGACAGGACAATTTTTGAATTATGTTTCATACTACAGGAAGATTTGTGAATTATGTTTCACATTACTAACTCAGTGAAAACTCAGCTGTATCAGAGTAAGATCTGTGTGTACTCTGTCAAGACAGATGCTTTTCCAAAGATCATATTCATCAGATCTAAAGTTGTTTCCTGAGTTTGGATGATATTTGTGATAGTTACATTTTGTCCTTTGCACTTACAAAATGTAAAATTGTCACACAGCATTTCAGCTTGGACTTCACCCAAGAAGAGCTCCTATTAGCTGATACTGGTACTTATTCTACAGTGTATGAGTTTTCCCAGTTTACTAATTTTCAGGTCACGTGAAAGGGTACAACTTGCATGTCTTATAAGAAATTTAAATGTGCAAAACCATGAAAATGACACATTCCCAAATAAATGCTCAAGTGTAGCTAAAAATAAATTGCCACTACAAAAATGTGTTTGACTCCACATCTCTGCTTTGGAAGTGACATACACTGTACTGAAGAGAAAATGTGCAAATAACCGATGTTTCAGTAGAAATGGCGTGCCACTGTTTACTGTCTATATAGACTTCCAGCATCCTGATCTACACAAAAATCACTCACATTTTAAAGCAGTTAACAAAAGAGAACCGAAGTAGAAAACAAAGCAGTGGTAGTAGAAGCAAATGTACAAACCTGTAAAACCTACGTATAGACTGATTAATACCACCTGTACAAAAGAAATAGACTACTTTAGATAGTGAGATGAAGTAATGAAAAAAGTGTTGTCATCTTTATTCTAGAAAGAGAGGTAGCACCATC
Organism: Climacteris rufus; assembly: GCA_013398175.1. NCBI lineage: Eukaryota > Metazoa > Chordata > Aves > Passeriformes > Climacteridae > Climacteris > Climacteris rufus. The sequence continues at coordinate 120,085 of VZRZ01001860.1, read as the reverse complement.
CCTCTGCCCCAAATAGCCTGCCAGCTTTTCTCGCTTTTCTGTATTGATTTTTTAAAATGTGTTCTCTTCTTGCTCATTTCAATAAATACTAAGAAATAAGAAATATATCAGTGGTTTTATAGAGTTGTTGTCTAGCTAGCAATAAGATATACATGATGGAAAAGAAATTTTTGCGAGGTATCTTTTCTACCTAAGAAGTAGCTATATGATCTGAGCATTATAAATTCTCAGTTAAAAGTACTGGACAAAAGATTATTTTTGTTATTGTGATTTTTAACGAAGCAATAACTTTTGTGCAATGAAATCTCTCCTCTCTCTAAAGTTGGAAGGAAAGATGGTACAGGAAACAGGTCGAGATGGAATTCACTTTCAATTAAGGTATATATTTACTTATGTACTCAATGAAATGGAAAAGGTAATTCAGAGCACCTAACTAAGCCTTCTTGGATAAAAGCCTATTAGCCTCTGCAATAGGATTCCCTCCTTAGAGCAGGCTCCTTCCCCTTCTGCAATCTGGAAACGTACTGAGAGAGCAGCCAGTGCCAAGCATGCAAGGATTTCCTCTCTTGTGCTTAAGTGAATGTATGATTTCCATCTGCCAGAGGTATAAATACATTTTTTTCTTGAGGCTGGATGGAAGATCTGGAGGCAGATCTGTCTGAGGCAGAAAGGTCCCTAGGCATGGTTGGATTCTGCTTTTCTGTGAGGCTCTTCAACAAAACGGGAAACAGTGTCCATGGCATTCAGCCACTTGTATTGCAAGACATATTTGACTGCCAAGAGGACTGTGTGTGAGTGTCTCATTAGGGCTGAAGATGCCTCATTAGGACTTGGTGTTCCCAGATATCTACACCGTTCTTTGAGGCAATAACTTAAGCATGTATAAGTTTGAACTTAGATTCCATTTATGGCTGATGTAGTTGAGATTCTTCTTCAGTGCCATGATAATATTGGTAGGAGATAGAAACAGGCATTCCCTTTATTAGAATAAATAAGTGGAAAACAAGACTTCATGTCAAAACCATTAGCCTTTTTGTCCACTGTGAGCACCCTAAATATTGACTGAACTCAATAGGTACTGATGGTCCTTTAAGTCTTTGCAGACACAGGCCCCTAAATACTTTTATAATTTCCTAAATGTGAAAAGCTGTCTCTGCAGCTGGTAGAATATTCAGTCCTTTAGGGCTTTTCATTTGTTTGTTTCCAGCTTTTGTGGAATAACTGAAGCATTACATATTGTCATAAAATGAATGGATTTCATATAGGCTCTTCATGTAAATAATGTGTATGTATTTTATGAAAAATTTTCCTCAGTATATTAAAATCTACATTAAAATTTAGTTTTTATATTTAACATAACTTAGATATTTGAGTTCTCTGTGATTGCATCTTGTGAATTCATCAGTTTTATTTCAATTGGTATTTTTAATGGCACTTGTTCCTTCTACTCTTTCTATAGTTTCTGTTAAGTGATGAGAATTAAAGAGATATGCCTGCTTTTTTCTTTTGAGAAATTCCTTGGCATTCATTTAAGTCAAATTTATAAGCCATTGTTTTCAACCTTGTCTTCAAAAGCTGAAAGTGTGGGGTTATGGTTTCTTTTTTTTCTGTCATAGAGAAACATTTCTGGCTGAGTCATTTAAATATCTTGTAATAATAACATTTTACTTTTTTTTACTGGCTTATTTTGAAGCTGAACAGGAGTGTTGAACATGTTGGTCTTGAATGACCTTGAATGTTGGACTTTCAAGTCCCAAATTTTCATACCATGTGATTTCTTCTTCTTTCCTCATCACTGAATCAGTGTACTTGCAAATGAGAAGAAAACTTATGTCTCTGCTGCTTTCTGAAGCATGTTTCTGTCATTGCTGAAAAAGATTTTCATCTGTCTTAGACATGCAGGCATGTGATTTCAGTTCAGGAAGAGGTGATTAGGTTATCTTCCTGGAACTGATGAAAAAAAAGTGAAATCTAACTATCAGGTTTGCTCTTGCTTTACACTTGCAGAAGGAAAAATTATTGTTAGATGTAGTTTAGGTCAAAAGTTTTAGAAGGTTGAGAGGGAATAGGTTAGCACAATGAGAGTCTTAAGCAGAAATTGAAAGTTCAATGTGACATTAATCATACCAGGTTGTGTAAGCCTGGGAGTTCATTAACACTTTGAATTGACATAATCCTTCACAGCCAAGAGAAGAAACAGTTTCCCTCACTGCTGACCCTGCCTGCTAGCTATCCTGGGATAGCAGGTTTTTTGGGGGCGCAGTTCAGTGGGGTGATGAAGCATTTCTTCTGGTATTATTGCTGGCTTAGTTTTCTGTCCCTTTGTAGGAGGTATGTGAAAGCAGATAAAGTGGTTGAGGACCACTTTAGTTGGATGTGACATTGGATGAAGATGTGAGTTCATGTCACCTTGATGTGTTTATTTAAACAAGAACTGAGAGGTTGAATTTCAATGAAAGTATGAGTCTAGTCTTGAAGACAAAAAGGCTGGCTTGAAGATCATTAGTGGCAGGTTGGTGATGACTGCTTTCAAGGTTATAAACACATAGTGGGCTTTTACCTTGGTGCCAGCCATCTGTACTGTACACAAAGGAAAGGCAGTCCTGTGCTGTGATGGAAATTTCAAGGCAGTTTCCCCAAAAAGGTAGGAAGGGGAAAGCTTTCACATCTGATACCAAGCATCATTTTACTAAAGAGCTTGAGAGAAAGCAAGTAGAGATGGTTCTCTGGTGACTGCTACTTGGATTTGGGCACTACCAGAGCAGTCCTGTGTCCACTTCTACCTTGGGCTGCTGCAGAAAGAATAGCAGCAGCAACAACATGGATCTGTACATAATTACACTCATCCCTTGGTACACCTGTACCAAGTTTTCTTGTGTTAAGAGCTGTGCTGGTCTTAGTTGATATCTTGCATTATTTGGTTGAGCACATACAGATAGAATCAATATAAGTCACATCAGTCACATTGGCAGAAATCCTCAACAGTGATGTTTTTGAGATGTTGCCTATTCTGTATGATTGAGTCTGTGTGAAGAGTAAGAAGCTGTCGCTAAGGTTCATCTTCAAATAGAGGAGGATGAGTAGAATAGAGAAATAGAATAGAATATTCTATTCTCTATAGAATAGAATAGAGAATAGAGAATAGAGAATAGAGAATAGAGAAATTAGGGGAATTTCTCTATTTTCCTAGAATAGAGAAATTAGGGACAGAAATCTGTTCTTTAAAATCCATGTTGAACTTGCCTCTTATGTAGAGTTTTAAGAGACAGAAGAGCTGATGTGACCATTTGGAAACTGACCTTCCCTGCCCCAGATAGCTTAGTTCAGAAGAGGCAACAAGCACCAGTGCAGGTCAGGGGAGGATATCCCTCAGCTCTCCAGTCCAGTATTACCACTGAGTAATAGATACGGGGATGATCATAGTGGGTTTGATGGCTTTCTCAGTGTATCAGTCCTGTTGATCAGACATGTCCCAGCCATTATTTTCTGTGTCAATAAAACATGTATGCCAGTGTATATCACACTCAAAGTTTTCCTTCTGTCACTTTGCTTGATGTAGGAAGTTGCATGACATCCTATTTTTCAAAACTCCGTTCTGTCTGATACTCTGTAAAGAAGTCAGGATGCAGAAGATAGTAGGTCTGTTAGTAGCAACAAAGTCACTGTGCTGCTCTTCGTCATTTGTGGCCTTGACTTCCCCACCAGCAGTCACTGAGTTCAGGAAGCTGACTCAAACACTGCAGGAATCACTGCAGGAATCACTGCAACTTCACTACTTACCTGTGTCAGCAGTGTACAGAGAAAGCTGAGTCTGATCCCTTACCTGGTTTTCTGAAATGTCTTATACAATGTTTGTGTGATTAAAAGGATTGCACTACCCTCTGTACTAGCTATCCCTACTTTATATTTCCAGATGAATCAAATCTTCAGGGAACCTCTACACGGACTAGTAACAAAATCTTGGTGACTGCTAGCTATGACTTGCACTTCATATATTCATAATACAATTAATAACAGAGGGTAAAAGCTGGTTCTTGCTTGCATATACAAAACATATTTCTGGTCAGAAAAAATTGTGGGGTTTTTTATGTGTTTGCCTGTCCATGGTGAATTTTAAAAAATTGTAATCATCATTGAGGACTGGACTCAATGGAGGCCAATTGGAATTGAGACACCAAACCAGAGAGGATGGACCCACAGTTTTGTGAGCAGATTGTAAAAAAAAAAAAAAAGTACTGACATTAACCTTTGAAAAATATCTTTGTTGTCTTACAGGGTATACTCAGGATGGATGTTTGAAATCTTTTCTTGCTGCCTTTTTCTTAATTTCTTGACAAAACTCTTCAAATCCTCTGGTAAAAAAAAAAAAAAATCCTCTATTAAGAAGCATATGCACCTTACCTAATGAGATCATGTACTCTGAACAAGTAATTATGTTCCTCAAAGATGGAATGTGAGTTGCCATACTGATGGCAACTTGTGAAAGTAGCAGCTTCTGGGGTGCAAAATTTGTACAAGAGTAAAAGTAATAATGAGTTCCGTAATGGAGCCATGACAGTGAATAGAAAGATGACAAGCCATATGTCTACATCCTCTCAAGGGCAATAAATAGAACCTGTATTATTTTGTTCAAACTGAATGAAGTAAAAAAATTCATAGATTCTCCATTTTTCCTCTGCTGCCATTCATGACCTGCAACAATGAAAACAACTATGAGTGCAGGTGGTAGATGAAAGCAGTTTTGTTTCTTCACCTGCCTGTGCATGCTTCCTGAATTTAATCTTCCAGGTACTTTATACCTTAAAAATAATAGAATGTGAACAAGACTATATTTTATTTTCTGGGATTTCATGGGAGGCAAGATTTTCTTCCTGCATCTTGGTGGTTTAATCCATACTCTCCATTTCGTTATTCATTCAAAAAGAAGTGGTTAAAACACTCATGGAAAAAAACTGTGACCACTCTTCTACATCTGTCATCTGATGTGAAGAGCAGCCTATTGTGTCTTATACCACAGACGGACATTTTCCACCAAAGCATGATGAAGCAGGCTTATTACAGCCTCATTACAGCAAATATCTGTCTAAGGCTTTCTACATCAAGACTAGTCCTCTAGCTTTTCTGATACAATTTTATCTTTTGGGTGGGTGATGAGTCGTTGGGCTACAGTTATGTTTCACCAGCTCCCGATGTTGAAAGGAATGAGCATGTTTTCTCTGGGAAGACCCCAGATGGCTCTTTCTTGGCAAATACAATCCAGCCACATCTGATGATTACTTTTACTATGTCTAAACATAATTATGTTGTAACCTGCACTTTGGCTTAGGAGGCAGGGATCACTGCTTATGTACACTGTGATTACATGGCGTTTACCACAGATATTCTATTGCTGCTTGTAACTTACCATACGATTAAATGACCAACATTTATCATCAGAGTGAAGTGTGTATTGTATCATATGCCTCACATAACATAGAACAACACTGTAACTCAGATTTTTAGAAATTAATTTTTGGTCTAATTTAGTCTAAAGATATTTTCTGTGTAGTTCTTATGCCTCTTCCTCCAATAGTAATATTTTAGCTCATCAGGTGATTGTCAGAAACCTTACACAAAATATTTTCAATCTCAGTCATTTGGAGTTTCTTTCAGATCATGTACCAGCATACTGAATTTAGGAAAGATGACCCAGTCTTTTTCAAATGTCTGAAAGACGTGAACCTTGTGTTTTCATGTGTATTTTTACTGAGGCACAGAAACATAAACCCTGTTTGATATTTCTGTTAGTACACGCTCCCTGTGCTATAAGCCTGGCAGGGCTAATGCTGGTGTACAACAAAGTGACCAGGCAACCCATCACAGCATGTGCAGCATTCTACTGATAACTACACTTCAACCTGTTAAAAATGTGTTAAAACCAGCCATGAGACTACGCATAACTAATGGACCTTGCAGAGATTGAACACAAATGATCTTCCTACTGATGGCTTTTTAGGCCTATAACAAGCTGAACTGAACACCACAGCTACATGCCACCCACGCCCTAACCATGGCCTATTTCCTCACTCTGGCTATATGGAAAGGTGGAAAAGATGGGTTATCACAGGTCTGAGGTCTTCATATGGAAGGATCAATTCATTTGTGCTCCTAAACCTCTGCAGGCACAACTACAAAATAGGCTCATCCTTGCCAAGGTTCCTTTTCTTAAAGAGGCACCCACATTTTAAAAACATGTCTTGAAATGGTGCCAAAGATTTTTCCTTTTTTTTCTTTTATGCCCACAGGAGAAATCCTTTCACTCTTCCCTCTGGAGTGCTGATTCACACACACACACTCAAACACTGTTTTAAAATTGAAACCACAGAGCTGTTAATTTTACTCATCTTTGTGTTCAACTTTGAAGCTAGTATGCTTCCCATGACAGAAACTTGCAATCATCTAGTTCAAAGTAGTATTTGAATTACTTTTTTGTCATTCATTCTTTTTCATCAGATTATTAAAACCTTGGACTTGGAACTGTGATACAGCACAGGTCCTGTTCTAATGGGAAAATAAGGAAAAACTTTAATTAAAATAATTATTTTTAAAAGACTGTAATTTGACACTGCAGATTTTCCTGACACCATTGTAGGACTTTTGCTAAGTTACTTGCTTAGAAAGAAAGCTTCATCTTTTTGGATCTGGGCAAACATTTTCCTGTATTAACTGCACTGAGAAAGACATTTTGGTCTTCCCATCCCCATCAGGTATTACAAAGTTGTGTATGAATATCCATACTTCCCATGAAGGTCTTTAGTACTGAAATTTTATAAAAACTTTAACATCATAAAAGAACACTTTATACAGACAATATTTTTCTTTATGGAAGGAAAATTGGTCCATTTCCCTACCTGTTTTCAGAAGTTTTGTTTGTGTGCTTTAAATTACAGATGAATACTATACTTTCATGTAATGTAATTTGCTTTAATGTAAACTAATGCAGCAAAAGAGAAGAAACACAAGGGAATTGCTGATGATACCAAAGCTAATGTGACTTAATTGCCAAACTCTAAACACTGAGACTAATATATTCTAGTTTTTCCCCACTTAGACTTTTGCCTGTTCTCTGTTTTGTTCTACTCATGTTGCTCTAAGCCAGATGTTTTCATAGGTTAGCTCCACAACTAGACAGTAGCCCAAAATGAATGTGAGGAAATGAGTGGACAAAGGAGGCAAAGAATGGACAAGACCAAAATTGTATCAGCTTCAGGATGCAGTGTGTCTGTTGCAAATCTGGTTGAGTACTGTTGTCCCTGCTTGCTGTCTGTTCCTCATCACACCACCCTACCACCCTCCCTGCCTACACAGCATTTCTCCAGTGCACTGAGATATTAAACTAGAGAGACCAGCAAACTGATCTTAATCAAAAAGTTTTGGTTTGGGGTTTATTTACCTTTGATCCAGGGTAGAGGTTCCTCATTCAAAGCATTGTCTGCCAGTAGTTCACTAAGATAGGAAATAAATTGTTGGTGAAATTTGATGACTGGTGTATCCAGTTCCGGGCATTAGGCTGAAGTGACAGAAGGGGACAGAGCTGGCTGCTTTTCCCTTACAGTGTCTGCATTAGAGGGGTCTTCTTGGGAGGGATGCAGAGTGGAATTAGAGAACAGGCTAATATGCTTATATACACACAGTCTTTGACTGAGGAACACATATGAATGAGAACGTCTTTCTGAACAGATAAACATAACTTTGCTCCCCTGAAGCCCAAGTAGCACATGGACCATTTAACAGCTTCTATCTCACTGTTTTGAGCTGTGCATTCACTGCTGAATTGTTCTGCTTGAGGCAAACCCATGCTGCCTCACCTGTCTGAACTCTGTGTCCAACACAAACAAATGTGATGGGAGAACAAGGAATCAGAGAGCAAATAGTTTTGACAGGATGTTGACAGTAGAGGAACACAGAGCTAAATTTCCTTCTGGAAAATTCCTGATAGAATAAAAACCATCTTCATTACATGCTATTTCAGTGGAGTTTTTTAATGTATATATATATGAAATGTAATTTAATGGTGTCTAAAACTTCTCTAATTTTGCATGTTAGCCTCTGCAGTCTTCCCTGACAGGCTGTGTGCTGTTGTTTTCATGAATGTGAATATTATATACATGGGAGTAGCTCAAGTTGTTTATGAAGGATTAATAGAAGCAATGAAATGGTATTATACAATGGGTGTGGAATTAATCTCTACATAAAACCCCCAATGTTTCAAATAATATTGATTTGTTGTGGTAGAAACCCAGCTGTTCACCAAACTGTCTTTCTGTTATGCATAGATTTTAAGCAGACTTTTTAACATTTTAAAAATATTCTTGTCTTCTGTAACCTTGTTTCTTCAAGCTTCTATAGAATGAACGACAACCCAGTTTGATGGCATTCAGCATTTTTCTAAACTCTATTATTCTTTTCTTTACTGAATTTTTTGAAACATTGAAGAATAATGATTTCATTATAACCTGAATGTCTTTCATTTTTTTGTGAAATTCGTGTGATTCATGTGATTCAAATTTCCTGTGATTTATTAGGTAAGAAATAACTTTAAAAGTTAGACGGAAGAAAGAGGAGAATAAGCAGACCAAGCAGAAAAGCTTATGACAGTTATTTTTATTAGACTCTATAACAATATAGAAGGAGAGAGATGGCAGCAAAAAAAAAAAAAAAAGCTGTATTGATATTACAACAGTTTGATTCAAAGATGAACCCCTTTATATTAAATGTCTTCAAACATTAAAAGACCATCCAAAACCACTCCAGTTCCATCAAAACTTTTTTATTGATGACAAGAGCTGTTCAGGCATGAAGATGTTTTACCCAACCAGCAGAAGAGACACATATCACAAATAGACTGCAAAATTAGATTTCCCTCTAACAGCACTATTGAAGCCTTGTCCAAGGATTCAGCAGCACCAAAGTTAACACAATGACACAGCTGCTAAGATATTCGTCCCAAGTGAGACAACCTCCCTTCAACGTCTTTTCTCTGGTTCCAGCATGTCTAGGAACTTCATTGGTCTTTGGCTGAAGCTGAGAGGCACTTGGGAGCTATCACGTGGTGCTGTCTCACTGAGTAGATACTGTATTTCATGCCTCTGTCCAAGAATTTTCTCTAAGTATGTGAATGATCAGACAGAAACAGCTACAAGTCATTAGACTCTAAAAAACATTTGAGTTTCTTTCTCCTAAAGTTGAGATATTTGCAATTTAGAGTCATTAAATATATGTGAACAGATACTTCAGTTGCAATTAAATTTGCAAGTTCTTTGCAGTCCATCACTGTCCTTACTTAAACGTCCTCTTGCTCCCATGGTCTATCTAGTGGTATCTAACAGTCTCCTGACAAGGCATGTCTTGTGGCATGTCAGAAGAAAAAGTCTACTGGAAGACTTTCATGATACATTATCCCCTAAATCCGCTCACTGAGCTGAATAGAATATTAATCAGAATGGGTTATATTCCACTGGATCACATACTTTTCATAAAGAGGATGAGTAGCGGGGAAACTGCAGCAAGCTGGAAAACTTACTGATGTTTGCTCAAAGTCATACATTGCACAATCTCAAATTTTCCAGATAATGCTTGCTTTAAGTATTAACAAAGCAGAGGGAAAAATAATGGTGAAAAACTAATTTTCTGGTCTTTAAATATCTACATAAGATAACAGAGAAGTACAGAGAAGAGCAGGAGAATTGTGGGTAGTTTTTCTTTTTACCCTCATGCACAGACTCACAAGAAGACCTTGTAAGGTTATGCAATTAAGAAACACTGTTATGCTCATGCCTTCTGGGGTTTAGCTTTCAGATAGCCCCCTTTTCAGGCCAAAAGAAGAAATGGGTTAGGCATTCAGTCTAGTCAAGAAAAAAGAAAGCAAAAAAAAAAATGTATAATCTCTTCCTAATTCATTTTTCCCAGAAGGCTGAAAAAATCATAAAATAGCATGAGAGATTGCTTCATTTTACACTGATCTTGAAAGCTCATTAAGGTATTTAACTTTCATGGATTGTCTGAGGGATCTGAAGTTGCTGTTATCCTTTTGTTTAATTACACTGTAATCTTCATGCAATTACAGTGATGATAACAGTCTTCCACAGACATAACAATAAATTAGCCATCTGGGGATAAATGACATTACTTAAAGCTTACTTCAGTGAAATATCAAAGAAAAATTAATATGGCTATATAGGACAAGGCGTAAAAGTAAATTGCATTATCTGTTTCTAGAATTCAAGATTCCAATGTATTTTAGGGGCTTACTAGCATAACATATTCTTGAATTTGCTTCATAATGAAATAGTTTGTAGAGAAATATCCGGAAAAGCATAGGGAAAGCACATTTCAGCATGATTGAAAAGATAGAGAGCGATTTTTTGTGGGCTATGCTTTATAAGCCTGTGCAATGTTTTTCAGCTTCACCAAATAAATACTTGAGCAACACTACTCCTGATGTTTTATTTCCTCATATCTTGCCATCTTTCCATTGGATGTAAATGTCTCTTTTGAGCCCTTGTGTAGTTTATTTAAAGAAATGAGAATACATTTATCAGGTTTTTACTGTTACTGCTGAAGAGAAGAAAAAGAATGCAAGATAAAAATGTGGTATGTCAGAAACAGTGAGATGTAAAACAAGAAACATACTGAAAATAAAATGCAAGTCAAAATTCTAAGCAGCATTAATTAAAACAATTATAAAAAAAAATCCTACATCGCACTGGACTTTGAACCAAAGAGAAAACTTGCAACTCTGGATCAATTATAAATTTTATGTGCTCTTTATGAAAGAAATGACAGCTATTTGAAGGTATAATTTCACATCTACTTATTTCATTGCTGTTATTTAGCACTAACAGACACAATAGTTCTTTTTCTCTCTCATTTTCTTTTAGCTAGAACATTTTTTCCTTTTTAGAAGACAAAAGGTATTATACAGTGTGAGTAACTTGACCTGGGAAAGAGCTAGGAATTACCGAGGGTACGACTGGTACATTAAGTGCTTTTTCAGCTGCAACTTTTCACCTGTTTTGTACTAGACAATAACGAATCTAAAAATAAATAAATAAAAAACCTTCTCTTAACTAGATACTAGAAATTCCAGTATTTCAGATAAATACTGTTATTTTTGCATATTAGGTAATATAATTGATATACAAAATGAAATATAACATAAGTAATCTATAAAACAATCAAAATATTAGGTTAAGTTTTAGGTTGTAATAGGGGTTGTGGTAATGTTTAGGTAGTGGAGTGACTGCCTTTGTAGAAGGAGGTGAGGGTCTGTCCCATATCAGTCAGAAATAGATTGAGCCAGCTGGGCCCATGAACCACCCTGGTGGCACCCCTGGGGTAGCTTATTTAAGAACAGGTGAAAAATGTTGCACCTCCGTGTCAGGAGTGAGAGGGAGAGTATGAGAAACAGCACTGTGAACACCAAGGAGAGCAAAGAAGAGGGACGAGATTGTCTAAGCACCAAAGCATCTGTGGAGGAGATCAGGCTGGAGAATGTATTTCTTTGCAGACCGTGGAAGAGCCACACTGAAGCAGATATCCATGCTTCAGCCTGTGGAGGACCCCACAGAGGACAGGTGGAAATGCCCTGTCGGAACCATGGGCTGTGGAGGACTCACACTGGAGCAGGTTTATCCTAAAGGACTGTAGCCCATGGAAAAGATCTACAGTGGAATTAAAAAAAAAAAAAATGAGAGAAGAAAGGAGTGACAGATGAAGTGTTATGAACTGACCACAGCTCACATTCTCCGTCCCCCTGCACTGTTCAATGGGGAGGAGGAGGTTGAGGGATCAGGAAAAAAGGAGTGACACTAACTAAGCCTGGAAAAAAGGAGGGGTGGAGGGAAGGTTTTTTTATTTGTCTTTCTCACAATGCAAACCTATTTTATCTGGCAGCAAATTAAATTAACTTTCCTCAAGTCAATTCTTTCTTGCCTGTGACAGTAATTGAAAAGTGTTCTCCCTGTTTATGTCTGGACACACATTTTTCCATTTTATTTTGTCCCCTTATCCTGTTGAGGAAGGGCTGTGAGAGACCAGCTGGGCAGTGTGGGGCAGATGGCAAAAGTCAACCCACCACAGAGAGAGACTAAGGTTTATCTTACAAGTTAGTTATCAACTAGCTTAGAAGGTGGCTATCAACCTATATCTTTCTTTTTTTTTTTGTTTTGTTATCTGCATATCCCGTACCCTACCATCTCTAGAGACAAACAATAGCAACTTCAAAGGACTCATTGCCTATGCTGCTTGAAAAATATATTTTGCTATTCTGTAACCCTTAGTAAACATCATCAGAAAACTTTCTAAGTGATACTGAGTTCATGCACAGCTAACAGCATTAAAAAGAAACCAGAGAAATCTTATGTACAGTGTTGTAACCTTGCACATTAAATTTTCTTTGTAAACTTAATATGTTAACATGCAACAGATAAAAAGCATATTTTGGAATGGATAAATTCAGACATAAAATCTATTTTTAAATCAAGTCAGAGTCCTACATGAAGTGAAAGTGTGCTTTCATACTTAAGCAGTTATATTTTTTCCCTGTCTGTATCAGTGTAAATTTGTGCACTATGAGAACTAGAAGTATACTCTTCTTTTTTTTACAAGTGGTTTTAGTGTTAGTTCAGCCTTACTTCTAGTTAAATTTATATGTGCATATTAAACTTACAAAATGCTGAGCACTCTTCCCTATCTGTCTTCATTCCAGTATTTAGGAGTGTATTATGCTTCTAGGTATAGTACTTGTGGAGAGTTTTGGAAAAGAGTTCTACCAATGCCTCCCACAAAGGAGAGATTAAGTGGTTCAGGAAATTGCAGGTCTGAAAAATTCTTCCTTGACTACATGAATCAACCATGAGCATTTAGCATTGTCAGAAAATTAGGTCACAGAAAATATAAGCCAATTTTCGGTGGAATTCTGTTCAGGAACAAGCTAATTTTACACTTGCTGCATTTTTTAAGTTGTAGTTGCAATGATAAAATGTCCATGGCCAACAGTGGCTTCCTCTTTTGAATCTCTGGGATGATTTGAAATTACTTTGTGTTTCTTTACAAGTTGTTCCAATGCATGACTGGAGTTCTCATTAGAATGATCTTCATGCAAGGCCTGCCTGCTTCCCAGCTATCATCCACCTCCTGCTTTCCATTTTTGTCTATAGTAGAGCTGCATCCGGCAAACACTTGGAAATACACACTGTGGTTACTAATTACTTGGGCTGATTTACTTAGTTATGTGTTCCAGCACAATTAAGTCCTTTCTTTTCCTATTGTATCTGCCTCATTATTAGTTATAATGGTGACATTTATACTGTAAATGGGATGAAAGCATGAAAGGGAAACTGTGTCTAAGTGTAGGATCATTGTGCAAGGGATTAATAAGTACTGAACTGTTAGGGCTAATTATAATATATGAATATGAATTCAAAGGTTTTGTTTGTATTGTCTTCAAAATATTTTTGAGGAATGGTTTCAAGGTTATTGACCTACCCAAAATTGTGTTAAAATATGTGTGCACATCTCCACAGGAATAGTAAGCAGTACATAATATGAAATATATTTCTATGAAATAATATGTGTTTAAAATGCCTAAATAAGCATAAGGGATCCTTTTTCAAGGGAATGACATTTTTGAAGCAGACAATAATAAGCAGGTAATAGTAAAAATGCATTTCAGAGACTATAATTTGACAAGATGGTTGGCTATCCTAAAATGAGTAATAGAGTAAAATTAACCACACTTGTATATTCTGAAAGTTCACATTTATAAATGACTTGTAAATGCGTGTGGGCAGATTTTTTTTAACTAATGTTTCTCGCTCCCTATCAATTACCAAAAGAGAAAAGTGGTATTTAGAATTCAATTGAAAGAATGTGTCCCCCCCCAGTCTCCTCCTCTATCCCTCACAAAAAAAAACCCAAAAAAAAACAAAAAAAAAAACCAAAACAAACAAACAAATAAAAAACCAAAAAACAAAACTTCATTTAATTCTAAGACTTAATTTAGTAGTTAGGGAGTGCCCAGATATCAAAACACACTGTCTTTTGAATACATAGATATGTCTTAAATGAAGAAAAACCTCTCTGTTCCTAGCTCACCCCTTTGTGAGATGCCAAATCTTTGCAACTGAATCTTTTGTTGTATTTTCATCAAACTTGACTTTTTCTTAGGTCTCCTATCACCACCATGAGTTGACTTCACAGAATGTGAAGCAGCCATGCAGGAGAATTACTCCAGCAAACCACCTTTGTTTGTTTATTTGTTTATAGCATCTTATGACTTCTAGAACTAGTTCCATGAACAGTTGTCAAGCATTTAACTGTGTATTTCAGGAGAGTAAAGGAGTAGAAGGTTGCCTAAAGAACTCCAGAAACTTATTATTTTTTCATGCACTCAGATGTTTCTTATATGATATCAAATAAGTCTGTTAATGAATCCTCTCAACTCACAGTGGTTAGGATTGAGATATTGTTAAGAAAGTGACATTGCACACTAGTAGTCTTTAATACTATGCATAAACAGTAGTTTTGATCAGGTTTGTATTTGGTTCTGGAATTTTACAATCATGTTTTAGGGATAGATTTACATGCTTCTTCATCGTGTGTTGTATTGCCATGACACTAAATGTAAGAAGAAAGGAACTCTTGGGCTTGGCAGTGAAAGGTGTTGTGGAGGAAGAGAGATTTTCAATATAATTGAAGATGGAAAAGGAAACATAAACCAGCATAAAGACTCTTGCAATTAGTACTATCATGTGCCAATAAATAACTAAATTGATTTGATATGTCTTCATAATGGAATTTTTCATGTTAGTAAATTTTGAGCACTAATACTATTTTTGTTGTTGAGATGTTTGCTCTTGGAATATGTTTCATTAAATTAATAGAAGTAGAAAAAGCAAAAACTTCATCATAAGACACCAGCTGGTAAACACTTTAGGAGGAGAGGTATGCAAACCTTAGTTTTGAAGATCTGCCTGTAGCTCAAATCAACTTAAAGGCAAAGGGCAACAAAAGGATTCATTCTAGGGTCATGGGAGTTATTAAGTCAAGCTTTGGTCTGGGTCTCTTGAAATAAATTAGTTCCATTAGCCAGTTGAAATGGAGTTGGCAAGCCTAAACAATGCAGGTTTATTCGTAGATCATTCATTGTTTAAAATAGAAGGTCCTTGCCATTAAAATACACACCTTTTTGCTTTGAAGAAAACTGCAGGATTACTGTATTCGCTGTAGATGACTGGTCTTCCTTCAAAGGAAGGACTCCAATTCGAAACCAGTCAGAGGTTTTGGACAAGCACTTCAGATAAAAGAAGCCCGCTATTGATCTGAGGAGTACTGTCAATTCAGGGATGAATAGGACAGACTGGTGAGACCTGACACTTTGCAGCATGTAGTAGAAATGTCACTTGCCTTATAATCCTGAAAAAGTAGTATCTGTTCCACTCTTCATCTGACTTTTTTTATTCTTAAAGGTTGTCACCCTTTCTTGTCTGAAATAGTCTCTTATTCTGTGTCTCTAGAAATATGAAAAACAGTTAGGTTAACTTTTGCAGAGGTCACAAATTGCATAAGCAAAACAAACTGCAGATTTTTGGAAAGGATAGAAGAAAGCACTATGTAATATGGCTGGTGGTAAATGGTACATTGTCATAATGCCACATTTTGTCCCTAACTGGAGTTATTCTTCCCTGAGTTTTTGCTGTTTTTATTTCTGTACAAAAACTTCCTTCTTGAGCTAATTGTTCCATTATTCATTTTGGATCTTGTTCTTCTGGCAGCCATCACGGATGTTTTTCTAAAATTTTATTTCTTATTTAATTCATTATAATATTTGTGGTGGGATTAATTTCTCTCAAATGATCCTTTAATGCTCTGGCAATGCCTAATTCAACCTCCTATTCTATTAAATCTTTTGAGAATTTACTGAAATGGTCTCAATTGTTTTATTTTATTGTAGGTTTCATATATACTGGAGAAGTTGTTCATCGAATGCTAACAGCTACTCAATATATTGCACCCTTAATGGCAAATTTTGACCCCAGTGTGTCAAGAAATTCAACAGTCAGATACTTTGATAATGGTATGTAGCTGTCCTTGATAAATGAATGTGTCTGTATCTCTTGGCTCTTCTTATTTTCCTAAATAATTTTTTTTGAAGGAAACAGAGGATTTTTATAAATTTTTTGGTTTTTTCGGTTTTTTTTTTTTTTTTTTCTGATTCAGAGGCTCTATAAAGCATGTGGCTAGACATCCATAACCAGTTCTTAATTTAGAGTGCAGTAAAGAGACATGAATGCCTTTTCCTAATGGAGCAGATATCTTCTGGATGTTGAAGTACATAAACCCAAACCAGCAATGCATTTTTTCAGTTTTAAAAGGAAAAATCTGTCTTATATAACAGTATAAATTCCTGTTATTTCAAAAAATACATAGTAAATACCATCTACCCACCTCCTAAAATGAAAATAGTATTTGTGGAGTGCAATAGCAAGATTACACAGAAGCAGGGAAGGGATAAGGTTAATAAAACTGTCAATGACTAAGTGTTCTTGGAGTCCCAGGATTGGAATCCAATACATTCATCTACACCACAAGTCCTCAACAGTTCCTTGTAAAAAAGATTGAAAGAGTAAAAGGCAAACTGCAGTGTTGTACTTGAAACTGTGTGAGAAATTTCAAAGGCCTTGAATGTGTGGGTATTTGTCTCTTGAAGTCAGTTATAATCAATATTTTAGAAACATAGCCTATGTGGTTAAAAGGCATCTGGTGCTTTACCTCAGGTCTTTAGTGATCAACTACAGTGGCAGCTAAATTTAAAACTTAGAGAGTTTAGTATCATGACTTAATATCATGAGATCCATGACTTTTAAATAGTCCTGGACATACCTGTGCCCTTCTATGTGTGTTTATTTATAGTGAATTTAAGCAAAAATTGCCAGCATGCTCCAAAACTTTTCATATTTCCCATATTAACTTTTATTCTTTAGATCAGTTATCAAAATGTATTCTACAGCTTTTGCATCTGGTCATAACCTTTCCTTACAATCTAATCACTGCAATATACTTACAAAGTAAAATACTTACATGAGAAAATCCTACTCTTCACGTGAAGAATTTTGAAACAGAAAAAGATGTAATTTTCATTTTATAAATTATCATTATGGCCTTAGATTTGTCATCTTTGCTTAAAGAATCTGAGGATTCTGGAGAAGACATTGCTAATTCTCATTATAGTCCTGACTTCCAGTCTTCACACCAGGTATATCAGGCTGTATCACATGGCTTTCATGGCAAGGTTGAACAGTTCTTTGAGATTTTGGATTTCTCTTCATGTGTAATGCATCATCTTTTGAGCTCCATGGGCTTAAGGAAAAAGAATTTTCTATCATAACACAAAGAAAAAGGAACTGAGCAAATTGTATCTTCAGTACCTTATTTCTTACTCATCCATGCTTTGTCCCAATGAGTAAGTGCTCTGCTATAGAGCAGCATCTGTAGTGGGCAAGCACAGAGTGCAGCGATCCATCAAGGTCTGGTTGATGGAGATAACTGAGAGGAACTAAGGTACATACAAATCTACATAAAAGCCCTGGGAATGAAATTACAGTTTGGGTGGCAGCTGATTTCCATCTTAGCTTGGAGTTCTGAGGTGCCCATAGATTTGAAGTACTCAGTGACTGACTACAAGAAATTCTGGCTAATTTTGCTCTAATAATTTTAGAATTCCCTTTGCCTTTAAAATAAAATTTTATACAACCAAATAATGCAGGCAGTAGTTAATGACTGTGGTGATGAAGGAAAAAATGCACTGTGTACACAATTAATGAGTATGTACTATATAGAAAGACACAAGGGAAAAGAATGTGTTGGACTTAGTGCAGTGTGAACCCAAAATTTGCACACTCATAGTTTCATGACAACCCCTGTCAAGATGTGTTCATGACAGTGTCACACCACAGAAGATCTGTAACAAAAGATGTTTCAAGGATATATCAAAACTATATTGAGCTGAATATGTATTGACCCATCATGAACACTCCAGGAAGAAACAAAATTAAAGTGTGAATCAAAGCACATAACTCCCATTAGTGCCAAAGAGAGAAGTTGAGGAAGGGATATGAAGATGAAAATGTTATTTTCAGTAAACACAGTTTTGGTGATAAGTGTCTCAACATCTGTAAAACATGTTCATAGGGTATGCAAGTTGCTTGAGGTATATTTTTAGTGTGGTAAGTGAATATTCAGCCAGTGAACTGCCATGAATATTAACAAGGCTCTTGCAACTAAATCTCTGCATACTAGGCTCAATATTTACCCCATCCATGAATTCTTAGTGGGTTTGATTTAAACTGCATTCATTTATTGCCAACACCTAATATTTTTCAACTTGCAGAACCTCAGCAAGGGTTTGCACTGTGCAGGAAAAAAAAAACTAATGCTATTTAGTTATGCATAGTTAATGGAAGAATCTTAACTCCTCAAATAATAACAACTTTTACTGAGCAGGGAATGCTATTAGCACTTCACATTTCAAAATCATCAGGATTTATGTATATAGGGTAAAAAAAGCTGCTGCAGAGACGTGCTAATGACAACATACCTGAACTGCTGGATCCTGCCTTTATGACAACACACCTGAACTGCTGGATCCTGCCTTTAGTGGTTTTTGATTCCTTGTGCAATTTCAGACAAGTTACTTGACCACTCTTGCTTTAGCAGTAGTTGAGGTGCTTGTGTGGCATTTTTGTGGCACAGTTTCAGTTGCAACTTGTGTCTGTAATATATTTGGCATTTCAATGCATGGAGCTGAAAGTTGCTAAAAAGAGACAAATCCCTGCTCTTCTTTCCAGTAAATGCAGTTATACTTTTCATACAGTCAGTTAATATATTTCTCACATTTTTTTCTTCCTTTTGCCTCTCCACCCCCACTCTGGGGTTCACAGGCACAGCACTAGTTGTCCAGTGGGACCATGTACACCTGCAGGATAATTACAACCTGGGCAGTTTCACTTTTCAGGCCACCCTTCTCAATGATGGGCGTATCATTTTCGGCTACAAAGAAGTAAGTTGGGTCTGAAAATTGTCGTTGAAGTGGACAAAATACTTTATACATGTCAGGTATTTCCCTACTTTTGCGGGGGGGCGGGAGGGGGAGATATTTGAAAGATCAGTTATATAACATCATTTCATTATATTGCTTAGAAGATCAATATTTTGCTGAAAATGGTATTTTATTGTAAAAGTGATGTTCATGTGATGGATTTAAAAATCATCAACGTGACGTATATGCTAATACTGGATTTCAACTGGACTTTTTGGTGGTGTTGAGTGTTAGTAAACTCCTGGTTTTTTCAGTAAATTTCCCTTCAATTTTGAAAGATAGGGTCTAATTTTCTCAATTACTTCACCCAATTTTGACTTCAAAATACTCTAGTATCAGTGGTTGTTATTAAAAGGTCACCTTTATGTGCAGCTGTCATTTTTTGGCAACTCATGTATTTCAAAGTTCGTATATCTGAAACAAGAATTAATTGGTTTGTATCACTAGCTCTGAGGTTTTCCGTCTGTTTGGTGATAAAAATGCTTAGATTGAGGCCATTTGGTTTGCCTTCATAGCACCAATATGTTGTCTTGAATGGGCTCTTGTGCATTCTCCAAGTGTTTCAGAATTCCCGTTGTTGCTTTGGGTTAATGTTGGTGGGTTTTTTTGTTTTGGTTTTGTTTTTTTGTTTTTGGTTTTTTTTTTTTTTTTGCTAGACTTGATAGAGTTCTATAAGCTATAGCCTAGTCAAATTTCAGCAGTTTCGCCAAGACAGGTTAGAGCAGGTGATCCTTGATGTCCCCTTTCACTCTGGTATTCTATGATTCTGTGATTCATGCAAATAAGAATTAGAATGTAGACAAGCTTAAATCTCCAGGGACAAAAAATATTTGCTTCTATTTTGTTTGCCTTCTGTTTTTGTTTGATTTGGGGTTTTTGTTCTGTTTTGTTGTTTTAATCATAGTCTGGCATGCAAACTGACATTCTCTTCCAGATCCGAGTCTCTGTTATCCTCCTTGTTGTAAAAACCTGTAATCAGTGATACAACCAATTGTCCGGACTTGGAGAAATCTCTTTTTTCTTCTCTCTCTACTATAAAACATTTGTGAGCCTTCAGGCTCATTTTTCATGCCTGCGTTGTAGCCTTGCACCTTTAATGAAGCAGAAACAATAACAGTCATTTCCCCTTCACTAGAAAGATAGAGAGGATCCGGGTTATTTTACTAGCAGCAGTCATACCTTTGCCTAAGACAGATGTCTTTGCAGCTTGGAAAACAGATTGCTGCAGGAGGTTCTTACTGGATCGGTTTTGTAGAAACAAGAAACTTCTGGTTTGCCCATGTACCTGGCTTTCCTTGTCTTATAAAAGACATGCTGATGCAAGGTCTGCATAGGTTCTTTTTCTGAATGTTAGGTATAGGCTACAGTCTTCGTCTATGAAAATGGAGTTTATTTGCATTTTGAATCCAGCTATATGTACGCTTTACTATGTTTAGTACAATGGAGCTGCATTGTACTTGATCAAAAGAGTGTGTACTAAAAACTTTGGTTATGTCCTCTTGTTGAAAACTTTTAAAAGAAAAGCAAAAACTTCTAAAATGTCCAGCCTTCAAGACCCAGAAAGTTGAGGAGGGACACTAATTTAAGATGTTTGTCAAGTACTCATTCTGATATTAAATGTGTACACATTCTGACATTAAAATGGTGATGTTTTCAGAGGCTTCTATTCTTGGTTAGGAGATGCTCCGCACTCTCTGTTCCTGTCCAGCCCTGTGCTGATTGATCGGATGTGGGTGACACAATTTGCTGCTCTAAATTGAATGTATCTTGTGTTCATTTTGCATAAAAGCAAATGATGATGTGGAGTGTCAGGTAGTGGAAAACATTCATTTAGGAAGACAGGAGGAAACAGGCCACCTCATTTACCCAAGTGGTTCCTAGAATTGTGTGCAAGTGTGACATTTAATCCATGGATAAACAATTTCTGTGCTACACTGTGCAGGCTGCTTACTCTCATTACGCTATTGGAAGCTTCCACGAAAACCGCACTGCTTTTGTATGTAGGAATTATTAGTATTCTTTTCATTAATCTTGAGAGAGAAAACTGGAAATTACAAATGGAATAATGTGCTTTTTTTCCACTGTTGAATCTTAGAACTCATACCCTGTCATAGTTATTCTTGTCCTGAATGAAACCACTAAACATTGCTTTAGAGCCATTGCACATAGCTAAGGAAAGAGACTTTTTAAAGTTGTAATAGTAATGTATTAATGATCTGTAAATCATTTAAGAAAAGATTTTTCTATAAACTTCGGGAAGTTACAACTAGTATATTCCATTAGGAATTACTCAGGGAATGGATTTTGAGGCTGACATTTCCAGAAGACTACACTCTTTATTTGCAGCCTTTACTCCATTACCACTACCTCAGCTTTTAACCTAAATGAGGAAAATTAAATAAAATTGCCAATCACTGATCAGACAAAAGTTGTCTGAATAGAATAAACAAAACAATTATAATTTAAAACTTGGTCCTAGTGTTTCATTAGGAATTTATTTACTTTCCAGTGCTGAATCCATCACTTTCTGAGGAAGTCCTTCCTTCTGGAGCCATTTCTCTTGCTTATGAGTCATGTTGTCAGGTGCCCCATTAAGTCCAGTAAGATTACTTGTGTAAGTGCTCACTGGCATGACTAAAAGTAGCACAAGATTTCTACTGTCTTTTTGGTGCCATTCTACTTTAGCATCATAGTTTATCAAAAATGACAGCAGTGTGTGGCAAATTTGCAAGGTCTTCATGGCATTGAAATCTCCAAGCTGAAGCACCATGTAAGAAATACAGCAAACAAGTTGTCAGTAACTTTATAAAAGATCCCACTGAGGCTCTGTATTAGTCACACCAGGCATTTATCTAGAAGAGTTTACCTTTAAAATAACTGTGATTATACATTTAAAGCAGATACAACTAGGGACTTTTTGTCTAATGCACTTTAGGTTAATTTTACTTTTTATTTCTTATTTATTCAAACCATTTAAGAGTCCTTTTTTCACGTCCTTCCTGCTCCCACATCAGGTTTGTTACCTCATAAACCTGGTATTGACCACCAAGACAGGATGATGGCTGAGGTTTGATGAACACCAAAGGCGCTGTTCAGCCCAACCTTCTGCGTGGTGTTGTTTTCCCAATAGGAAGCAACCTGAAATTAACAAATTTTATCCAAAATAAAGAAGAACAAAAACATTCAGAAGGAGCTGAACCATCAGAAAAGATTATGGAGACATCAGAGTATCTTTCAGAAGACTTAATTGTTAGGAGAATGAGCTGTACAGTCAAGTTTTCAAAATGTGAAAACAATTTGAAATATAGCAAGGTCCTATAGCAAGTAAAATATTTCTTTCTTTAGCAATTTTCTTTGTTTACAGTGCATGCACCTTCCATTTTAAATATCATTTTTCTTATAACAACTGTTAGTATTCTGGCAAATGGTTGATATGTCAGGAAACTTCAGCTGGCACAAAAATTTTACTGCTGCACCTCGACTACATATGAAATACATTACTGTGAAAACTGGCCAGCAGAACATAATAATAAAGAAAAATTTTAGCAAAGACATACTTTCTATGTATTAGTAGTGAATATTAATTTCTTATGTTCTAAATTTCACTGAAGTTCAATTCTCAAGAGTTTCATTTCTTATTAAACAAAATAACTATTCTATACAGTCTTTTCCCATTAATGCTTAGAGCTAATGTTCCTTAGTGTAATATTTTGTTTCTTTTTTTGTCCGTGTTTAATACAGAACAAATTAGGCAAAGGTACCATAGGCCTTGTTAATCATTTAGAATATTTTTTAGAACATTTTAAAGAACATTGACCAAAGCTTTCTTTGTTCATTTAAATAGTAATGATTTTCTATTTATGTAGTCATCCAGAAACCAATATTAGAGTTGAAATGTTTGCTCAAATTGTCCAATATGTGAATTTGGAAAATAATTCTAAATGGATATTCTGCGTTCATTATACTTGCTTGGCATTTTTTTGCCTGTTTTATTATTGTCAAAAATATTAACATGGACAAGATCTTTGATTTTTGAGGTGGTCAGTTTATGCAATTTGAGACTCCTGGTTAATTTTCACATAGTTTAGCTTGTGGACTAATTAATTACTACTTAGGAAACTGGCAATGAAAATCCTATATAAGCACTATTACTGTGTTCTTAATTATTATTTTGCAACATAGTCTGACTCTTATCTTTGAATCAGTTTTGAAGTGGGGCAGTAAATGCATCCTGCTTACCACCTCCTTCAGAATAAGGTTAGAGGCCGTGATTTTATTCTTTTTTGAAGGATAAAATTCTGACGTGACCTAAAAGTTGAAAAGAATAAAATTTGAGAAGTCTGATGAAAAACACTGTCTAGATTACAGATCCCAATGACAAATAGAATTCAGCATGAATTCTAAATACCCTTCTCTCTATTGTGGAAGTATATAATCCAAAACACAGACATGAATGGCATCAGTGCTAGTGTGCATTTGGCAAGTTTATTCATAAGCTGGTGACCTGTACAACACTAAAGGTCATACAGTCTGTGGTAGAGCTAACAGATGGTTTAGAATTCTTCTAGCTAAACGCCATTCTCTGCAGGCAGTGCCATAAAACGCCTGTCACCCATTAGCAATCATTAGCCCATTCCTAGCTCTCTGGCCTGTCATGACATACCTTGCCATTCAGGAGAGGAATTCAGAACAGCAGCTATCTGCTTGCTACCTATGCTGTTCTGTAATTTTCAATAAATTATTTTAATATTTACTACAATCCTTCTGTCAAAATAGAATGTTTCCTAGTTGGCCAGCATATGATAAAAGCCCATTTTATCTTGGCATCTCATTCAAAGATTTCACCAGTAATATGGCATTCAGTACACACATTTATTTTTCCACACCTTAAAATTAAATGTATGTTTTTGTAAATACAGTTTTAATGACATTGTAGTTTTCAGGAGTAAAGAGTGTTTCTGAGTTGTGGACTGCCTTCTATTTTGAGTGCATTTCTGACTGTGTGACTGCTTCACACAGGCTGCCCTTCAGCTTGAAAAGCTGGCTATATTAATTTATTTATTTTTTTAAGCTTACACAAGCACTTCCTTCTAAACCCTATTTCTAAAATATACATCCAAACATTTGGCTGCTTCTTCTGAACCCTACTACAACTTTCTTATTCGTTTTAGAAAAGATTGTGCAAGTTCCTTACTATCACTAGAATGCCCAGCACAGGAGTGCAGACACCTGCAGGGATTTTGGCAAAATCCCCTGTTACTTCTGCTCCAAAATTTTGCTAATTTCTCCTAAAGTTTTCCTTTGTATTTTCTCTTCAATTTGGTTACTGCATCCTATTTTAGTACCACATATCACTGAGTAATTAATAATTTTATTACTTTGCAAAGTCTGAACCAAGTTGTAATGAAAATAAATTTATTTTAAAAAAACAAAACCAAAACAAACCAAAACAAATTCACTTATGACATTAGTAGTGCAAGAACCCATCACTCTTTCCCAGAAACAAAAACAAAACAAAAACAAACAAAACAAAGCAAAAAGACAAATTAATTTGCTGCTTTCATAATTTTTGAGGGAAAGTTACAGATTGTTCAATAATTCAAAAATTCATAATAAACATGTGATAAGGTGCTAGACTTAAACTAAAGGAGTCTTATTCAAGAAGACCTGAGTGCAACATCTCCTGATTTATATGCACGTAATGCAAATGAGTATAATTCTTTTCATGCATCAGACACAATTTGTGCCTTGAGCTGACAATTTTGCCAGCATATTTTGTCACACAGCTATTTGTAATGCTAAGTCCTGTTGCCTTGAGTTTTGCAGTTCTTCGATGTTTTCATTCTTCTGTAACAGTTTATCATACACTCTCTATAAACATAGCCATGTTTTTGTAATTGTATCCTATTTTTGCATTCCTTTCTCCTGGGCAGAGAAATTTGATTGATATTTCTTTTGACCAGTGTGATGGAGGGGTAGCTATTTCTCCCTCCAATCCACTGTGGTTTCTGGAGGATATAAAATAAAGTGCGGGGGTCTCAATCCCCAGCTTTTTGGCCCGCAGTTTTGGCTCTCTGTCTTCAACGCGTGTCTGCGTCTTTCTTTCGTGTCCCATGCGACATCGTCCAACCACACTTTGTGTCCTTTCTTCATCTACCCTGTTTCCTTTCTAATTTGAAGAGCAAGTCATTGCATCATCTTCATCAGAGCTTTTTCTAGCTTTATTTTCAATAGCTGGTCTAGAGTATCCTCCTCAAAATCCTTTAAGACTGTTTCTTAGGTAGTTCATGTAAGCTTTTCTTTCCAGCATTCTGAGACTATGAATAATTCGCTTATTTTTTTAAGCTTTCATGCTGGAGAAAATTTATAGACTTATCTCTGAACTCTCTAAAAGATTCTGAGTCTTTTATTTTGAAGAATTTGAAAGTATGGCTTTTGGCCTTCTTCTGTCATATTCTCCAATAACTGCATCAGAACTCAGCTGGTATGAGCCAAATTTGAGTTGATGCATTGCTAGCAGTATTTCCAAGCCACTTCTGCTTTTCATGTCAGTTTAACAACATGCCACATGCCTTTTTTGTACCACACCAGATCATGTTTGCAAGAACCCCTAAAAAACCAGTCATTAAATTAAGCAAAAGGAATGGATATTTATTACAACATTTAATTCACCAGAACTTACTTTTTCTGTTAGTGTTCTCAAATTTAACTTTTACTAAACAATTATCAGTGTAATTGGGGAAAAGTATAGCTAAAAGGTGTTTTGGGCACAAGGAGAACTACTGATCCTTAACTCAAATATCAGAGAACTTGTAGACAGAACAGAATCCTCACTTGCTGGATGTGCAACCAGCTTTTTACTATGGCATTTTTCTGCTATGTGAAAAATATTGGCCAACAGTATAATTTCAGTAGTTTTACACAGGTAAAGCCAGAGCAAGCTATTGGATTAGCTAACCTAACACTTTGTATCTCAGTTTCTTACACTTGATCCAGTTACATCTGTCCTCAGCCTAGAAATTTCTGTTTAACTGAAGGCCAGCTTTGAAAAATGAGATATCTAACTGTGCTCTGAAAGCAACAATTGACAGAGAATCATAATTGCTCATAGAAACTTGTGGTTTATTGTAATCTGAAGGCACCTGCCTGAAGTTTCCAGCTTCTGGTTATATTTTTCCATGCTAGAATAAAAGACTCTTTAGCCCTTGAGTAGTTTCTCCATTGTAGTACTCGTTTGTGATAATCTAATCAGCTTTCCATTATCTCATTGAGAAGTCAGATAGATAGAACTCTTTAACACCTCTGTTAATGGCATTTGAGAACTGAAGAAGCTTACAAAATATTTTTATTACACTTTTAATCTTCCTTTTCTTAATTTTTCAGCAATTTTTTAAAGAAATACATCCTCTCAAAATCTGTGTAATATATCAGTAATGATCTGCTCTTCAGGAACAAGTAAAATGACCACCCCACTCCTAGGCTCTATTTCACCGGTTTTGAAACCAAATATCATATTGATTAAGTTTTCTTGCTGCAATGTCTCTTCTGACTGTTGGAGTTGTTCACCCACTACAATACTGAGATTCCTTCCTGCTGCTTTCTAGACCATGGTTCCCAAAGCTCTACCATGTGGTCTTTTTTTGTCTGCATTATATCTTTTGCAATTTTTGCAAGGTCTAGACTTTCTAATTGGTCCAGGCCTTTCATTATTTTTACTCTGCTAGTGCCATTTGGAGAACTGCTAGGCAGTAAGTTTATGTTTCCTTCTCAGTCTTGGATAGAATTTTTGAATACTAGGTCTGACATCTGGAGAAGCAAGATATGCTGCAAAGACGAACCATCAGTCTGAACTGCTTCTTTAGTGATAGCTGCAGTTTCTGATTAGTCAATCTAGTTAACTACAGTAATATTGCAGAAAAGCTACGTCACTAAATCAAATATCTTTAAAAATTCCAGTCATATTACATCTATACAAGTATCAGCCAAAGCTGCAGTCTTGTCCCAAGAATGGAATCAAACTTGACATTTGTTCTCATGCAACCACATTGCTCAGTGTCAATAGCTCTGTGATGTAAAGCTGGATTGGCCTAAGACTATCTGCATCCTTTTATTTCTTCCTCTAGATATTGGCAATTGAGCTTCTGGAATTTTCCGTATTTACCACAGTATCGATAGTTTTCTTGATATTCCAAGACATATTAAATATTAATATCGTTGTGCCAGTGCTCTCTACAGATAACAATTCACACAGTTTTCAGTGCACGTTAACTGAGCTGTAAGTTTTAAAATGTTCATCCCAAGCTGAACTTTCACAGTTTTTGTGTTCAACAGCAGGCAGGAGGTATTGCCTCCTCCTCCTTGAGTGTTACTAGCACATCATCCCACTTTTTCTTCAACTGAGGGAAATAAATTACTAGAAATTACTACCCTTTTCTGTTTTGTCGTTGACAATTGTCCTACCTCCAAGTGTTCATGTGAAAACAATAAAAGAAGCAAGAAAAACTGAAATAAAATACAAATTAAAACCAGAAATTTCTATCTTCAAAAAATTCTTGGTCCTATTGTGCTATATTGTATACAATATTTTTTTTGGACTTTTAATTTACACTTGTTAAATATTCATTTTGGTAGTGCTTTTATTTTTAGTCTAATTTGCTTTTAGTTCAATATTTCATTAATATCTTCCTGTTTTGTCTTCCAGATTCCTGTTGCTGTGACCCAGATAAGTTCAACCAACCACCCTGTGAAAGTGGGGCTTTCAGATGCATTTGTGGTGGTGCACAGGATCCAGCAAATTCCCAGTATGTAGAATTGTAGTGATGCAAGTGGTTTGGAGGCTGAGAAATTAGTATAAGATGATCTAATCAAGGATGATGATCTGCACAAAAAATCACTTTGCTAATTTCAGCTTGTTAATTCACGTGTAATTTTATTTGCTCAATAATTCCCAATATGGCTTTTTCTGTCATTGTTTCTGTTGAGCTGATAAATTAAGTAAATAAAGTTAAATGGCCAGTCAAATAATGTCAAATTAAATGCTCAACCAGCACAATTTGGTATCCCATAAGATACTTTATTTGGCACGTGTCTCCATATCCATAGTAAAGAAGAAGCAATCTGTTCAGAAAAACTGTCTGTATCCAAAAATATCCAGGTTGGAAGTTCTTGATACTTTATCCTGAACTTCAAATTTATGTACACATTTTAGTGAGAAGAAAGAAGAGGACATGTAGTTACTAGATAACATCTTGAGCTCACATAGTCTTGGCAGCACTATTTCAGGTGACATTTAGTTTTCTCTGGCTTGAATACTACTTTGTATAACTTCACTGAAAACAAATAGAAGGAAATCAAGTGTGATTTTCTCAATTCTTTGTTTGTACTGCATACAGAACCCTTTGAGGTTGTTTAGCTATTAGAGAATACGTACCAAGTCTACTGGTTTTATTTACTTATTTGGGGAAAATTTACTAAGTTCAGTTTTCAATGATCTGCTAATATCAGGGTGCAGACAGAAGGAGCTGTGTCTGAACCAGCCTCCTAGGTCAGAGTCCAGGCATATTATCCTAAACTGAACCCTGGCAGACCCGTGGTGCAGATAAAGCTCACTTGGACTGACCTGATCCAGCCCATCTTTAAGACAGACTGCAGATGAGGGTGACATGAAAATAGCAAGTGCCATTGCCACTCAGCTCATCCTATCCCCTCATCACATATAAACATATGAAGCAGTCTTTAACTTGAGGGAACACCAATTCTTTATGTCCTGTCATGGGGAATATGGAAAATTTCAGTATCATCTGTTACTTGTTGTGAACTGAGAGTAGTGTGAAAGGCTTTGGCATGACCAGTTTTCACTTAAGAAACAAGAAATTTGTTTCTGAAGTACAGTAGGTAGTTGTGATGCACCTGTGGTTGCATGGATTGGTTTTGAGTGTTTAAGAAAAAATTAAACTAGGCAACATATTTCAGTAATGTGAGTGATGTTTACAAGCAAATTATCTGTTTATTTCTGATTCTTCAGCTTGTAAGAGCTCCTAAGATGGATTCAGGTGGAAATTAGGCTGATGGACTTATGCAAATGGTTAATGAGAATAGTCACAGAGAAATTCTATTCCAGAGATGCAAGCAGCATGCATAACTTTCAACATCAGGCCTCCATAATCAAACAACATTAAAGGACTTGTTTTAGATTTACATATTTTGTATGGAAAATGTATGGTGTATACGAGCCTTTACTCTAGTCTGAATGTTTCTTTCTGTAGCAATGTTTCAGATACACACCTTGTTTTGCTACCACTAAATAATGTAGGTTTTGATGAATGCAGTTACTTACTAGTCTTCTGGTTTTAGTATATCTATAATTTTTTCAGTCACATGACATTTTCTGCTAACTGATGTGAGACTATAATGTGGGTAAGGAGTATAAAATGTGCCACTGCTGCAACTGTTTTGAGAGTGTTATTGTATTGCTGTTTACAATGCACTGCTTTTTCCCCTAACTACTAGTTCTGTGGATGGTGGTAATTCATTATTATTTTTGCTAGACTGCAGCTTACACTAGAGCTAATATTAATCGAGGGAACCATCATTTCACAGTAGATATTTCTGGAACTGAATTGTGCTTTCAATGAAACAGGCTTATATTGATATGTACAGGCAATATAATAGCACCTTGACAGAACTGGTAAATAATGTTGGCCCATAGAAAGTAAGTATCAGATGCTTTTAAAAAAATGCTTGTTCTTGAATTCTTGTTTTTCAGATGTGATAATCAGCAATGGCTCTAGTCAATTACAGAAAAAGTGATATGATAGAATTGTTGTTATACTTTATTTGTTAGCTCCTTAAGACAATGGAAGAATATAAATTGTTGTTTGTCCCAAAAGAAGACGAAGAAGTATAATTACTAGTTCTAGCTTACGACTTCAGCAAGGATTTTTCCATCAAAAGAATGCAGTCTCCCTTTATGTTCATGGCTAGTTATTAAAAAAAAGAATCCAAAAGCATCCCCCTCAGAAAAACACAAAAAACCCCCCAAACTCTACTGCTTCTTGTTTGAGGTCTGTCAGTTCCTTTTGTATATATTGTGCATTTGAAAAAGAGACACTAGGTGCAACACAAGCCTATTTGAACAAAAATATCCTTTTTAATTTTAAAATGCTGAATGTCTTTGGTGCATTTTATATGCTCAGTATTCTAAAATTTCAATATAACAGACCTAGTTTATTAAAGTCATTTCAGAAGATTTAGAGCTAACTATTTATCAGATTTTTTGAGATGTACTGTTGAGAACCTTGGTAATAATTTTTTAATACTTCTGAAAGGTAAGTTCAAAAGCCAGGCAAATCTATTTCGTGCTGAGGAGAGAAAAACATGCTTTTTGATCAGACATTTCATTTCAAAAGTGCATTTTAATGACTGCTGAAAAGTATCTTCTGGAAGGGCTGAGAGCTAAAAGGAAGGATTCTCTGATTTTTTTTAAATGGAGAACCTTGAGCATTTTATACATATTTGTATTAATATACACTTACATATCCAGACTTTGCAGTAATATCCCTTTCATCTGCACCTAAAAGAAAACAGGCACCTACATTTTTTCACCCTGTCTTTTTAAGACACAGCATGGAGATGGGAGAATTTTGGCAGGTGGTTTTCTGCCTGCTTTTTGTTTGATATTTTTCCTTAGTCTACTACTACTTGCATATAGACAGTGTCTTTATTTTCAACCTATAATTATATTATTGCAGACTGGCCACCATTTTATATTTTATATCTAGGTATGGATATGCCTGTATATACTCTAGAGGTGTTTTGGAATGAATGGTAATATGTGAAGGAAAGTCAATTCCTGCTTGAGACCAAGGTTAATCTGATAAATCTGAGATTTATATGACAACAAAATGGCAAACCAAGTCCTTTGGTTAACTTCAGAAGAAAAGTTTCAGGTCTTTCCAGGTAATTCAAGTGAAGTGAGTGAGGCTCTGGACCTCTGCTTCTGATTTGTTACTTCGAGGGATCACAACTGATTCTTCTTCTTCAGACAGGTTGAACACTTGCACAGTAACTATTTTCACTTTGGTAACAAAGACATTAAGAATGTTTCATGGATGCCTTCCAGGTAGAAATACAATTGGTGTTGATGAGGAGCATTGCATGTTCCTCCAGCAAGACTTTTTTCAACACTTTCACTACTTCAGGACCCTTGTTTCTCTCCCATTGCAACCACCTTCTCTTAACAGTTCCCTTTCATTTCTTGTGTATTTCTCAGCTATCCTTGCCATTCTGTTCTTAGTCCTTCTTTCACTTGCCTATGGTGTCCTTTGCTCTTCCTTCTGCAGACTCCCAAGATCTATCTTTAATTTCATTACCATCTTTCTTCCCCTCTGCTTTTCCTCTTCTTGAGGGTTACTCTGTTTCTCTCCTTTGTTTCAGTGCTCCTCCCTATTGTCTTTCAAGTAGCTCTTTGTTGTGCAAGAGGAAGAACTGTAAAAGCATTTCCTGCAACACACTTTTGTATCTTAGCAATAAAAAAGCCCACCAGAGAGCTTCCTATATTGTGCTTTTTTTTTCACAAAACCATAATTTACACTGGTAAAATGAGAGAGAGCCACATTCAGGGGATCTACACAAAGAATTACTAATCTTGCACTTAGAGATGGTGGCTAGTAGGTTTTTCACAACAAGACATACTTCTCCAAGATCTTGGCCTCTATATATTACATGCAGCTCTTTTAGGAAATCCATACCTTGACAGCTCAACATTTAATCACACTGCAATTATTCAACAACACTGTGTACAGAAATGAAATTGTAACTGAGCTATGTGTTAGTAATATTCCAGTTTCAGTGCAATTAATGTCACTCAATATGTAGTGTAACTAATGCACATAATTAAGTGACAACTTTGCATGTTGTAAATGTTTGCTAAAGATGTCTCACCAGTTTGTTTACAGCAGTGCTGCAAGAACCTTAGTGTTACCTACCTGAAGGGTAAAAGATTACTGGCTATTAATGTTGTGGTATCTATTGTGTAAAGGTGCAGCACCACCTGGGAAATTGCAAAGTCTGATTTCCTGCTGGCTTACTGGCAATGTTGTCATCCACCTCTGTGCAAATTCGGCCACAAAGTTATCGCTCTAAATTCACAGTATTTATTCTTCTTTCCAGTAGTATAACTAATCCCACAAAGCCAGCTGCTCCATCCCTGCATGTTTGTCTGTTGGTACAAAAAGTTTTATCCAGGCAGCTAGGTTCTTTGCACTAGATGTCTGATTCAGGAACATGCTGTTGATCTTTGGTAGCATGACAATACTTCAGGGACTGGTACAAGTTGATCAAAGTTTAAAATATTCTCATGTAACAGGCCACAGAGAGATCTCAGAGTGAGGCAATTTGGTGTATGTTGGGATTAGGGTTTTTCAAGCAAGTTTTTCACACCTAGATCCTGTACGAAGAACTACTTAGCTGGCATCAGGTATTGGGGCAAGTCTGGAAGGACTGGAGAGTTTCAAAGTAAATCATGTTTGGTAGACACAGAGCATTGGGGCAGAACAGTTTTTAGTACGTTGCTCATAAAGAAGGTATTTTCAGAGCCTACTTCACTGGTTTGCTTGTTCACGGCTTATATACCTTTGAGGTGCAGATTCCAGGTTTAATAAGATTTTGTTAGCAATTATTAAGAGAATTATAAAATTAATACTATTAGAGAATCTGAATTTTTATCTAGATTCAGACGTGTATAGTGATCAAGTATGTGTATTCAGTGATCAAGAGCAACTGTGGTGGTATTTGGATTACAGGCATTGGTGTTTGGTCCCAGTATCAGTGCCTCAAGAATTAATTGGTTAATATTGATAAATTTAGCAATATAAAGCTGTTAAAAACAAATAACAGATTGCTTTGACAGTGTAATTCCTTTACCTTTTGTGGTGACAACAATCAGACATACCAGGCAGACAAGATTTATTCAGCCAGTGATGTTAAACAAGGTCTCTGTCAAGCAAAGTCAGTGGCTGTATAGCACAGGAGCTGTGCCCCACCCTTCTCTATGCTTTAAATTTTCCACAAATTGCTTGCAGCTTGCTGGATATGCTTCATAAATTGTTTACTTCAAATTGACTTCTGCATAATCAAATGCACCTTCTTATCATTTGTGTTTTCTCTATCAGCAAGACTTAAAACTGAAAGTATGGCTCTGTGAATACATATGGTCTTTTTTAGCAGTTATTTCTGGGCATATGGACAATCCCATTTCCCTAGAAATCTTTCACTGACAAAGGTCTTTATTTGTGTGAACATATAATTTAAAAACTCAGAATTACTTTTCCAGTGTTTTCACTTTTTACTGTATTGCAGGTTTTAGCTGAGAAATGATGTATGAGGAAAGTGGTTATGGAATGGAAGAGATACAGAGAGATTATTAATTTGTCAGACACATATTTAGAATGGTTTGTTATGAGCTACTGACCCTTCAGACACGTTAAGAAGTCATTGGTGCTCTCCTGGCAGTGCTCCCTCTCCTGTCACTCTCCCTATCTAGTAAATTTAGTCAGCTCT
This sequence comes from Climacteris rufus, assembly GCA_013398175.1. NCBI lineage: Eukaryota > Metazoa > Chordata > Aves > Passeriformes > Climacteridae > Climacteris > Climacteris rufus. The sequence goes on along the minus strand of VZRZ01001860.1, from coordinate 86,388 downwards.
TGCAGTTCTGTTTCATAGAATACTTCTATTCCTTTATTTAGTTTAATACTACTGTGATAAAACTACACAGAAATATTTTGTTGCACCAGAATCTTGGACATCTATAATTTAGCAATCCATTGCTTAATCCTTTGAAAGAATTCTTTCTAATGGCCTTCTGACCCATCATGTTATCTCTCTGGGTCACTGAGGAATGTTCTTACCTCAAGCAGCTGGTGTTTTCTTCAGGTTTTTCTGCTGGGACTGTACCTTTGGCCTTGTGTTCAAAGATAGCACAAGTACATGCCATGGGAACAAACCAAAGAACAATTTGAATCATTCTGTAAATTATACCAAATGTAAAAAGATATAGTCTGTCATCCAAAAATATATTAAAGTATCTAAAAATACAATCTGTTATTGAAAAATGTATTTTAAAGTGTGTTTGAGAAACTCAGACTTATAGAAATGTAAAATACTTTCATGACTAGGAGAAGAATATATACATATTTTCTGAAATTCAGAACTGGGAATGGTATTTAAAAAGCATGCAAAAAATCCTTTTGCTTTCCTCCCTTCCCTGCTAGACCTGATGTAATGTTTCTTTTCAGCAAAATACCTGCACATGATGCTTAAATATTTCTCTGTTCTCAAATTATTTCACTAGTTCTTGTCATGTTAAGATGTATACTGAGTGTATATGGGCTCATAAGCTCTTTGTGATTCTACACTAGTAGTTTTTTGTGAAAGGGCTAAAGACACAGCATAAGACAAAGAGCAAAGTTCCACCTGAGTGAAAGGTACTGTGTGTCCTCGGTTGAAGCAGAAGTGTGTGAAGAGGTTGAGGGGGAAAGCATCAGGGAAGAGTATTCATTTTCCCGTTTATCCTGTTGAGTTTAGCTTTTCTAGCCAGTTTTGTTAAGGGGTTCCAGGCTCTGAGTTCTAAATAGGGAGAGAAAAAGCATTTCAAGGGTCTAAGCATGGCATGTTTAGGTCATACTTTCAAAAGAATCTAGACCTGCATGTTTTTCTAGCCTGGTCAGGCAGATAAATTTGAATGCTCACATTTCAAACCACCTGTCTGCAAGTATATACAAAGATGTTAGAAGGTGACTATGTAAATACCTCTCTGTGCTTTAGTTTCTTACATTAGATAGATGCCTCATATGCTAACTCACCACTTGCGGTTGACACAGTCATCTTTCTGAAGAAAAAGATCAAACTTGAGTCTGTCAGGCAGTGGGATTTAATGGGATCAACAGTCATGCTGAAATATGCATGATTAAATTTTTGTTTGTTTGTTTGTTTCATTGATTGGTTGGGGTTTTTTGGTTTTGATAACACAATTCTCTTTAAAGTAGCATTTTTCAGAAATTTCACGCACTGGGTGATGCAAAAGTGCCTGTGCCCTGTGTCACTGATTCATACTGAGTTTTTGGGAAATCAAAAGCTCCTTATTTCTTGTAAGCCCTGTAAGGAGACTGTTAGGAAAGGTTCAGCATTAACAGGATTATAACATTCCACTCTGGACCAGTACTGATGAGGTGCAGTTCAAACAAAGAGTCCATACCGACCATTTGAATTTAAGTATTCATTTGCTTATTTTTTTATGGATAGAATGATTAAGTTTTTTGTGGAAACAAATTACAGCCTTCAGCATTGGCAGGAGTTCATTTCAAAGATATTTTACAATCACACTAATCTGGCTTTTATGAGACTGGCCATCCTGTGAGCATAAACCTCTTCCAGCCAGCAAGAGATTTTCCCTATTCCAGTACACAATTAGCTTGGTCTTGAAAACCCTTTCTGTCCAGTGGTTTTGAAGGACATGGCTAAGGTATTTATTGGGGTAAACTTTGGCACCTGCCCTAGTCAGAATGTCTTTGTAGGTAAAACATAAAAGTAGTTAAATTATAGGTCCATTTAATACTGAAAGAGAAATCTCTATCAGAAGGGGTGAAGTCATAGTAAAGCTTCAAATAAATTGCAGGAAGTGTTTACAGTGGTGCTGATTTGAAGCTAAATAGAAATATTGTCTGAAAGCCAGATGCTGCCTACTTGTGCTTGAGAGCTAATGAGATAAGAGAGGGCAGAAAAACTGCTTCCTGAAGCAACAAATTCATACGGGACTGGCAATACCTAATCAATACAGGACTGGCAACACAGAAGACTTCCTAAGATTGAGTTTGTGACTGTCTACAAGTCCCTTTTCTTCTGTTGCATGTAGTCTCAGACCAGTCATTGACCAGGGTAACCTGTTAGTCCTTTGTAGGTAACCCTTTATTCCTCTCTGGAATTTTTGCACAGGGTCAGTGATTGTGTTTACCTTTGATTTCAGTTAGTTTAGTAGACCTCAAAAAGGACATAAACACAAAACCAACACAGAAATTTGTCATTTTTGTTTCAGATTGGTGTTATAGGTTGTACTTTTAATTTGCAAATATACAAGCTTGCCAGGCTTAATTGCAACTGTACACATAAAATCTGAATTTTCTGAATACATTATAGGATATTGTTCTGGAAATAGCCTGTGAGTTTTTCATGTCTATTTTGTGCTTGGGACTTACAGCTGCTTGCGAGTTCAAAGCCCTCAAGAACAGTGCATTGACTATATTGAATTTCTGCTCTGAGAAACTCAGGTGCAGTGAGCTTGTGTAAAGATTATGCATAACGTTGTCTGTTTAGGAAGACTTGTCTTCTTTAATATAATGTTGTAATATGAAAATATATTCTAGTACATTTAGATGTGAGCCATCTTGTAACTAATAAATCTGATTAAGCAATTAAATCAGTTTTGTTTGCACATCTTGGCAAGAGCTGACAAAGTGAGCATATAAAGCATTTCCCTCAAGTCTGTAAGCTGAGAAATGTGTTAGGAAAGCGATCATCTGAAATGGACCCTAAAATGTCTGACAGTATAGTCTCTAGAATTTCTGCCTAAATCAATGACTAAGATGCTTGAGAGCACACTCAGCATTTTCATAATTCTTTGCCAGGAAAAGTGTGTATTCTGTCAGCTCTTAGGGTTTCTCAAGTGAAAAATTCTCTATCTTTATGTGTTATTTTTTGATATTCAAAGTTAAAAATATATTCTTGAGGAAAATTGCTGCCATATGTGCACCTAAGAAACAGTCGTTTCTTCCACAGTTTTTCACAATGAAAAACTGTGAAATAGTAAAATATGATTTTTTTTTTCTTTCCTGGTAGATGTCCGCAGAAGAACAATTTATGAATACCACAGGGTGGAGCTACAGATGTCAAAGATTACCAATCTCTCAGCTGTTGAAATGATACCTCTTCCAAGTAAGTAAAGCATAACTTAAGCAGGAGCCAGATCTAGGAAGAATCTCCCTCCCAGCAACACATACACAATTTCAAATATATTGTTTTATCTATGGACTTGGAATCATGAACAGATTCATTTATCCTCTCTCAGATTCACATATGGATGATGAATTATTCAGCACGTCCTCATATATCTTGTTAGTTTATAGGTATATAGCTCCCAGTAGGTTTTGAAAGAGTAGGTGCCAAATCATTTTTTCAGAAGAATGATTATATTGCCTTTAAATCTGTTTCCTCAAGAAAAAAAAAAAAAGAACACTTGTCATGCTTGCAAGGCAAACACGAATTCTTCTGTGTAATGTGCATCACAACACAAAGGAATATCCCCAAACAAATGACTTCAAGTATTTTACAGTTCATCTGCCTCTTTTGTGCAAGGTAAAACTACATTGATTAGAAATCTCTGGGTTTAAAATGCCAGCTGTAGCACTGTGAAAAGAAGAGAAATATCTAGTTTTCTTTTTTTTTTTTTTAATCCAGTTGTAGTTCTTGAACATTTTTCTGCCAGTCTTATTATCTGCTTATGTCTGAATGTTAGCAACACCAAGGAACAGTGGAGCCAGGGAAGAAAAGGATTTAAGGAAATACTTAATATTGAGCAAAAAGATAAAAACTTAGCAGTGAAGCTGAACAAACAGATGTGGAAATGGGAATACAGTTACAAAAGAAATACAAATGGAATCCCACAGAAAAAAAATTACTTTTGACCATGCAGTTTTGTAATGCATTTTAGTGGATTCAGGGTTTTATTTTGGACGTGTGTGAACCTGTTATGTTCCTAAATATATATTATCAGAAGATGTATTCTTCTTTTGTACTTTTAATGTGAAATATTTATGAGATTATTGTAATAATTCATGCTTGTTTATCTACATCCAGCTTGTCTCCAATTTACCAGCTGTGGTCCCTGTGTCACTGCCCAGATTGGTTTCAACTGCAGCTGGTGCAGTAAACTCCAAAGGTAATGAAAATAATTTTTCTTTTCTTTTTCTTTTTTTTTTTTTTTTTTGAGCTGTACTCAAAAGATATCCAAAACCATTGGCTACAGGTTATTCAGCATTAGAAGTTGTTATATTTGAGTTATATATATATGCATTCACATGAACATAAACCTCAATTGCAATCACTAGCAAGACATCACTGTCACATTGCACTTCAACAATTAGGCAAGAATATCCAAGACAGTTGTTTGGGGAGTTAAAGCCTTGTTCCTATTTCTTCAGTCATACATTAAAATCCTTTTGAAGTAGAACAAGAATAAAAAATCATAATAAAAATCATATTTTCTCCCTATATCCCTGGTTTCACCAAACATAATTTAACATGGAGATACAGGTAATGTAACTGTAAAGACTTTCTTGTTAACAGTAGGGAGACCAACACATCAAAACAGTGAGAGTATTTTCCTTTTAACCTGTCATTATATTTAGTGGGTACATTGGGTCTCCTCAGCCTTTTACTACCACATTGACAAGGACAGTCAGGTCCATGGCACACGTTTAGACTGTGGAGCAGCTAGAGCACAGCCAGCAAAATGGAAACTCTGCAGCTGTAGCTTTCCAAAAAGCTCTTCACTCACTGACCTTCACTGACCTTCATAGCTAGAATATAACACCAGGTCTCTGAAACAAAATGCAGTATCATAATGGATATTTATTGATGAGGTGTTTTTCAACCCTAGTGATTAGATTCAGAAATACTATGTATGAAATGGATGCATACTGAAACAAGAAAAGGCTATTAACATTCTAATATAGTGCCATAATTTGACACCAAGTTGAAGAACTGGTAAATAGCAGAAGAAAATGACACAGAATTAGGATATTTAGGTCGCTTTTCTAATGTTTTCTTAAGCTACAACTCCTGTAGTAAGTCACTTGAACTGTAAGTCTGTTCCCCATTTGTCTTGCAAAAACCTTTTTTAGTGGAATTAGAGCTAAGTGAAATAATGTAACAGAAAACCTATCAAATATCTTCAAGAGTAAGAATACTTCTAGAAAACTGTTCCAAGCAAGTATGAACAGTTCTTGGTTGCTTTAGCTGATTCCTTGCTTTCAGCATTGCTTGATTCTCTTTCCATCAATAGATGGGTTTCTGTTGGCTTTGGTTTGAGCAAGGCCTGTTGCTTTGTGGCCAGTTCTCATTTCTGTTTGGATAAACTCCTACTGTAAAGTTCAGACTTCTTATAAAGAACATGCAGACCTTCAGATCTTTTGTGTTACTCTGTAGTTTCTGGAAAACTGAGTTTCCTGAGTTCTGAAATTGCTGGAAAACCTGTTTTGCTCACTGAGGCACAAATTCACTGTGGAGAACTAAGCTTTATCCTTCACCTTTAGCAGGCACCAGGAATGTAGTCACACTGTTTTTCCATCCACTCATTTAAGAGAATTGGTGGATGTCCCCTCACAACTGGCAAGGTGTAATTTACTGATTAAAAATATACAGTCTGAACACATCTATTTCTGTTCAATTAAATTTTGTGTGAAGAAAACCTTGCTTTTTGTTTTGCCTGTGAAGGTCACATTGCAACCAAACACAAACCTGTTGTAAGGCAGTCTTGCACTGTTTCCCAAAACCACGCTGCAGCATGGTTGTGCCTTTGACAAGCTGCAGCAGATAGACTAAGCAGTTTGATTGCTATTAATTAGCCCATTACTGACAGTAGTGAGACTCTCACTTCATGCAGACTGTCTTTGGACATTGTTTGACTATCACCAAAAGCAGGAACTGGAAAGAATTCCTTAAATAAAGGATGAATCTACAAAAGGAAACAATATGCCTCTACTTGTGAATTTCAGTAGTTTAAAAACAGTCATGTCATCCAATTTGTATCTATTAAGAGGAACAATATTCAGTCAGGTTTTAGAAAATGGAGAACTGTGTATAGAGTCATAAAATAGTTCAGTATGGAAGGATCCTCTACAGGCCGTTTAGATTAACCTCCTGTTCAAAGCAGGGCCAGCTGCAAGATCAGACCAGTTCCTTCATGACTTTGTTCATCTGGGACTTGACTACTGAATCTGTGGTGCAGTCCCCAGAACATCTTATACAGGATTTTACACCTAATTTGTTCACTTGTTATTTCCTCCACAAACATGGCTTTGGTGGTGATGTCTGCCTCAGGCCTCATTATCTTTCTTGGCCACTCTCCTCCAGTTTCTGAAATGAGCAGTTGTTGTGGTTTGAGAAGTTTGGGGGGTCTAGCTTCTTGGGTGTGGTAGGGGCCAAAAGATGGCTCCTGTAAGGAGCTTCCAGAAGCTCCCAGCTGTCCAGTCAGGGCCTATCTCTGATGGCTCCTGGAAGATTGATGTGCTGTTTTGCACAGTTGGGCCAATTAGGAAGGACAGAAACGCCTCTGCGACAGTACATTTAAGAAGCAATCTCTGTAGTACGCACGCGCGCGCGCCATGTAACCCTGTAGTCATGTAGTTAGTAGATTAGGCAGGGGAGAAGGAGTACAGCAAATAACTAGGGAAAATAAGTGAAACATCAGATATGAAAGCCAGCAAATGATGCCAGTCTGCCAAAGAAGAGAAGCAATGGAGGAGGAAGTTCCTGCAGCATCGGAACTGATACATCTTCAAAGCCTGTGGTGAGAGACTTTAATCAAACTTGGAGCGGAGACGGTGCAGGAGGGAGTGAACTCCCACAAGAGTAGCTGTGTCTGGTGGGGACCAAGGACTTTACTCCTGAGTCAATAAGGGAGTCAATTATGTTAAAAGAAGCCTGGTTTTATTCCTATCCTAAGAGAAAGACCAGCCCGATGGCAAAAGATGAAGCAGAGACAATGTAAAAAGGAGTGATCTCCTACAGAAGGGGCTTTGGTCTGGTGAGGAATGGACACAGTCAGTAACGGCTTCTACTCCTAAAAGAGTTGAACTGCAGGAGTCGGAGAGGTAAAGAAGCTTTGAGTCACCCCCACCCTAAGTATGGACCAGCCTAATTTGGGAGAAAACAGCGGCAGCAGTTTCGGGCGGGCTGCATGCCAACTTCTGCAAACCGTGCTATGGTGCCAGAGGAGGAGAGAGAGAGAGACCTCCAGGTATAATTGCTAAGAAGAAGAAACAACTGAGCATCTGAGGACTAAACTCATTAGAGATAAAACCCCCTCCCCGGGTTCCCCTTATGATCTGAGAGGAGAGAGAGGGCTGTGAAGCTTTTGGGAAAGGGGGGGGGCGGAATGGGAGGACGGCAGAGAAAAGAATGTTTAGGAAATATTCCTTTGTTTTTGCTTGCTCCTTTTACTCTGTAATAAATTCACTTTATCACTCAGAAGCTCTGACCTTGTCTCAGCCTAATTTTACTCCTCTACCAGCATTTCTTATCATGGGTTTAGTAACACAGTTCAATTCGGAAAAAGAAAAAAAGCAGTCTTAGTAGGGCCTTAGCCGTTTTGGCCAGAGCTAAACCACTACAGCAGTTTATTTCAAGCATTTCATCTCTACAGAGAAATAGATCTGAAATACTAAGTGGTTAAATATTTTGTGAAAAGAGGCAACTTGCTTTCCAAAATGTGAAAACTGAACATTTATTTGGTTACACTGCAGGATCATTGTGATAAGGACTCAATCTGTCTCAGCATTAAAAATTTTCTGCTTGCTACCAGTTCTGGTTACTCTCTCTGGCCTTCTAGCCTAGTGCCTCTCTTCTTTTACCTTGCTCTTTCTCAGTATGTATATTCATTTTAGGGAGGTACAAAAACAATCTTATTCCATTCTCTGTGGAGATGCCTGGACCAAAGGAGAGTACTCAGAATCATTTGCTTCAGTACCACATTGTGGTTTTGTTCTCCTCAAAACTAAATTTGCTGTGATACAATGTTGTTTTTGTATGTGATAAGGAAGCATTTGCTCAACAAGAAAATCTAATAGCCTGGTTAAAAATCATAAAGTATGGAAAGTTTTTAATTCCTACCTCACAGTGCTCCAGCTTTTTCTTTATGTCACTGCTCTTTACTGACCAGCCTTGTAAATCAATGGAGACTTTTATCTCCTGTTATGATATACATTGCTCTGTTGCAGTAGGATAAAATCAGCTTGAAAAAACAAGGGCAAAAGCATTACATGTGGTATTAACTTAGACATTTCAGAAGTGCCTAGAGGACAAAGAAAATTACTATGTACAGTCCACTTTCAAAAGAGTGCTCATGGGGAGATTTGAAGTAGGAGTAATGCTTAGAAGTAATGCCAGACTAATGCTTCTCAGTTGCAAAGCTGACTGAACACATTGGTCCAGGAGGTGAGGAACCACAACTGTCTTTCTTGGCTGTAGGCAAGGCCCAGGGTGGGGAAGCCAATTGGCCTTTGTTGTAAAAGGCTGAAGAAGGGTTTGAACTGGCAGTGGTTTTCAGTGTATCTATAATCGACCAACCAAACTAGCACTCAGATTTCTGCAGAGTGAGAATGCCTGTTCACTATTGAGGGGACTGATATGCAACAATGAGGGTCAGATATTCCTGGAATATACAGAGATGTTCTTTCCATGATCCTGAAGTAGTACTTTGGTGCTCTAAACTGAAATGTTCCTGAGCAAACAGGCTGCCATGTGGGTAACAAGCAAACACATATCCTCTGGGAAACACAACTGTTTACCAACTCTACGAAACTTTTTTTTTCAGTAACTTATTATCCTATTTAGCCAGAGCAACATTACTACCAGGAACACCATCTTGCATATGGGGTTTTTTGTTGCCCAAAATTTAATCCACATATTGGATCCTTCAAAAACCAAAGTACAGTTGAGGGGGAGGGGGAGGGGGATTTATGTAAAACCTGTAAACTGCACAAGGAAAATTGACCAGCAGAATCATTGCAGAAAAACTGTACTTCCCCCATGTGGGCAATCTGTGTTGGAATGAAAAAAGCTTTATCCTGCAACAGTAGATTTTTCCCTACCTGTAACTTCTGCCCAGCTGCTGTGCAAACTGCAATGATTGAAGAAGCAAGTTCATTTTGTATGTAATTCAGGGCTAAATTCTTGTGCTCTTTACAGGTTTAAATCACCATTAGCCCTTTAATAAGGGGTCATCAAGTTACCCACTCTGAAATCCAATATGATGTGTGTCATACAATATTATCATGATTGAAGCAAAGGCACATCATTTTCCTTTGACTTCAGCAGATGGAGTATCCCCCTAGGAGCTAATTTTTTTTGAACTATGTATATTTCATAACTGTTTCATAAGTAGAAATGTTCAAAAGGAGATTAACTATAAATATGTAAGCTAAAATGGTATTATAACTTTCTCCAACACAAATATCTATGTCTGTAAAATACTAGAAACACTTCAGTGTCTGTCCCATGGTAGTCTCCTGTGTCTCAAATTTGGATCATTTGCCCTTCGTTATCTCTGGCTTCCTGACATGTAAAAATTTGGAGACTTTTTTATATCATACTTTTGTGCTTCTGAAAATGTTTATATACTCTAGGCACTTAGTATAGCTTGCATGTTAGAGATGTCATTTTCTAGGAAAGCTTTTGGAAGCTTTAAGACAACCTTGCTGTTAATTTATAGCTTCAGTTTATAAAACTTGCTTGCATATACTGAAATAGTGAGTTCCCCTAGAAATATTTGAAGCTCATTGTCCAATAAATAAAGATTCTCTAGGTATTGATGTTTTTATTTTGATGAACTTCAGGAAAGTCTCGGATTTAGGCAGTGAAATGAATCTGATATTTCAGTGTGTTCAGAAATAAGCAAAGAGCACATTCTTGCAATCTGTGCATGCTGGAGACAGGCTTTGAATGTCTTATGCTTCACTTCATTAGTATGGGATAAAAGGATGTCCCAATTCTTGCACCATTTGGTGTGGTACCATCACCCTGATACTGAATATAGGGAACTGGACTACTGGAGCACTAAGGGCAGGAGCTGTAAACAGTTTAGATGATAGCTTTATTTAGCTGTGACTGTTGGTACCCGTATTCAAATTTTTAATCCTCAAAACTGTCAGTCTTATGCCAAGGGCACCCAAAAGCCTAACAGGTAGATCCACAAGGATGATTTGCCGGCAGACATACTTAGGTTTTCAAGGGTAGTTATGTAGAATAGAAGATGAGTACTAAAAGTATCTTTTCACCAAACTCTGGACTTCAGTATCTTACACCAAAATATTCTAAAGTGCCAAACACTTTGAGGAAAGTTCTTCAGCTGAGTCTAAGCAGGACTCAGCAGTGAAATCCCTGAGCGCCATGAAGCTCCTCTACTCCTTATGGGTGAGAGTGCCTTTACATAACAGTCTGTTGGTGATCAGAGAAACCCAAGAGGAGTAGGAAGTAAGGGAACATGGGTCCTCTGACAACAAGTCACCCCTGAAGAATGGCCCATTAGATGTGGAGGTATGAGAGCCTGAGAACTGAAACTCCCTTTCATGTCTCCAGCTCAGACTAGCTCCACTACCCTCAGGCACCAGCTGCCTGGAGACTCAGGATTAGCTCCTGGCACTGCTCTCCAGGCTGCCCTGCTGGGGACTTTCCTGGATCTGCAAAAAAAGTGAGATTTTCCACTCTTATCATTAAGAGTCTCTGTTTTCCAGAGTATGCATTGAATAATCCGGTTTAAAAGCATGCCAGTTTATAGTATTGACCCATAGAGTGCAAAGTTCCAGTTTGAAAAGTGCCCTGAAACAGACTACAAATTCCAGGACTTTGTGAATGTAGTGGTGAGCCAGGACACTCCATGCACTTAGGCAGAGTCATACTGTCCATGTGTGTATGTACAGCTCCCCAAGCTTCTTGTACTCTTAAAGCAATCATGAACTAAAAAAAAAAAGAAATAATCCCATTTGTGATACATTTCACTTCAATGCCTAATCCTGTGTGCCAACAATAGCATCAGTTGTATAAATGAAAAGGTTATGGCTGGGTTTTATGGAATGTGTTATGAGTAAAGTGAAAAATCAGAAATGTGTCTGGGAATAGTAGAAATAATGTGATTTAAGGCTTGATACTTCTAATGTTTTATTATGATAATCACTATTTCCATCTAAGCAGGTAACAACAGAAACAAGTTGTTTTGCATTCCATGCTGATTAGAAGGAAAGCAGGGAAGGGAGAATCTTTAAGCACCCGCAGTTTTTAAGAAAACATGTTACAGTTGAAATATGAAGTGAAAATTTTTCATAGTGCCCTTACAGTAATTGAGATAAAAAATGAATGCCTATTACTTGTCTTCTGAAATTCTGGACAAGTTTGAAATATCTTGTTTGTTTATTCTTTCTTAAGAAGGAAATTGGAAACACATTTAGTTAACTTTCAAATGTGATTTTATATCTGGAAAGTTTTAGTATCATGAGGAGGAAAAGGATTAGGGTTTTTGCTTGTTGTTTGGTATGTCCCAATTGACAAGGCCTGTTTTCATAAAAATTGTGTTGACTCAAATATTGTAGTATAAGAAACAGTCCTCTGTGATTAAAATGTGATTATCAGCTGAGCAAAATACCTTCCATACAGAATTACCAAAAAAGTGTAAAGTAACTATCATTCTATCTGACTACAGAAGCCTCCTGATTTACAAATGAAAATAATTAAATCCAAATAAGAAACACACTGTTTGATATCTACGTTTTCCTCAGCTTTTATTGGATAGCTGGCACCACAACAAAGGTTGTACATTCCACTGGAGAGCAGGGAAAGGCAAACCACATAACTCAGCTTGGGGTCTGCAGACTTGCTGAGGGTGCATTCAATCCCACTGTTTATGGCATTGATGAAGATATGAAGCAGCAGTGGTCCCAGTATGGACCCTGAGGACCCCTTGTCACCAATCTCCATTGATCCTTTGACCACAACTTTCTAGAAACATCTTACCAATTCCTCATCCACTAGACCATCCAAGCACCAAATCTATATCTCTCCAATAGAGAAGGTAGTTGTGGGGGACTGTGTCAGAGGCCTTACAGAATTCCAGATAGGTGACATCCATAGATTTTCCCTTGTTCACTGATGTTATCACTCTGTCATAAGGTCCCTAGGTTGGTTCAAAATGCTTACTTTTAAATACTTCCACATTTTAACTGTTTGAGATTTTGATATGATTTGTTTGATGCTTTAGGGATATTTCATTGTTCAATTACAAATTAAAAGATGGGAGGAACACTTGCTGATTTATACTCAGGCTGTTTCTATCCAAACACTATTTAACTGGCAGTAGTGTGCTGTTATCACAAAATTTGCCACAGTATCTTAGCCATTGAATTACAAACAAACAAACAAACAAACAAACAAAAAAAACCAAAAAACAAAAACAAAAACAAAAACCAAGGCATTTGTATGGATTAACTAAACCACCGGAGGGAGTATATACAATCCAATCAATGTAATAGTTTCATATACAAATGACAAAGAAAATCTCATTTCAGATGCTTTAAAAGGGCTAAGGGTTTAAAATATAGTGTATTCTGTTAAATATATTCCGTTCTATCAATGTGCTTAATTCATGAATTTGCTGATCATACCCTTGCTTCAGAAAAGCAAAAGGAATGTGCCCATATTCTGTTTGTTTGTATGCCACTAGAGCAGTTCTTCATGCTGGAGTGGTTTTATATGAAAATATGGCTGAGTCCTAATACTTGGATCTTAACAACCAGATTGTTGAATTAGGTCAAATTTTCCCTATAATAAATGAAAAGTAATGTCAGTACTGTTTTTCTAACCTGTACCCAGTTCCTTTCACAATTATGGAGCAAACATATTGCAAACCTGAGAATCAGAAATTATGCCCCTTTGTCAGAGTTTGCTCTGACTAAAATGCAATATATTTTTCTTCTATTTTAAAAGTTGTCTTGAGATAGCAATTGATCTTTTTAATCAAGTGCAACAAATGTATCAAGAATGAATGTGTAAATTTGTCAGCCCTGATACATTACTGATAGGAATGATACAATAAGTAGATCAATACTTTATTGAGCAGAAAATTGCTCCACACCCAACTTCTTCAAATACTTTCCAAGCTGCTTGTTCTTAATTTGACAAGCTAATTTGCACTCATGGACTGCAAGAAACTGTTCAGAAATTAGCATTCAATAATTGAGAATTTTGTATGCATGGCAAGCCTGATGGGACTAAAGCAAGAAAAGACAGTGGCACAAAAGTGTTTAATGAACAAAGTATTTTTTCAAACAAGAATGAGCTCAGTGATGGTATTGTGTCATGAAAAAAGCCTCACAAGATGATAGTAATAGATATTCTCAAGTGAGATGGCAGTTCTGTTTAGATGACAGTGTAAGCTTCAGTGACCCTAAAGGTACACTTAAAAATAATGGTAAAGTTGTACATATCAATAAAATGTACACAACAGTACATTGGAAAGTACTGTTAGGGAACATAGATGGTCCTGAGCTTGCAACATGTTTTTGTTGAAAATTGGCTTGCAGCCAGAGGAATTTGCTATTCGCTGAGAATCTCACATGGATAAATAGCAGATTACTAGCCTTTCTACATTTTTGGTAGATTCGTGGAATTTGATAGTAGCTGGAGTCTGTCATATTATTGTGGAATTTCTGTAATTTCCTTGAGCACAGATTGTCTGGAATAATTCCTATGATTAGTACAAATAAACCTAAAAAGCTCAATGTCTGAACAAAAACCTAGTGAACATGCAGTAATTTTCAGGGTCTTAGCACAAGTCAGTGCAAGACGAGACAATTCATTCCCCAAGTTTCTTTTCTCCACACATTCTTCTGCAGTGTACTCACTGATGAGCTCAGCAGCTCCATAAAATTTTCCTGATCCTAACATTAATAGATTTGATATCTAACCAAATGAATTTGAATCCTGCTTCCATACGGAATCTAGCCAGTTTTCTTGCAGTTGCAAGTCACACATACGCATACCTTACTTTGTTTTCCTGAACAACTCAGAACAGCATGAGGACAACAATTATCCTCATAATTCATGCAGATTTTTTAAAAGTTCAAGGCTGGGTTACAGAACTTCAAAATTGTTTCTAGAGAAGGAGCAGAAGATTGCTGCAATTCTCATAACTCTGAAATCCTAATCTTTCTGTTAAAATATTTTCTATTAAATCCTGAACCTGAATGTGAGGAAACATTTTGAGGATTCTTAATCTAGATGTAAACACAGTGATTAGTTTTAGGTACCTCACTCACATTATTAATATTGTATATTGCTGTTTCTTACAATATCATTTGCCTTTCAAAATTTGAAATTCGTTTCACTAGCTAGATGTTCATAGTAACAGCCTTTGCCAGAGCTGTTGCTGTGTCTTCTGAAGCTTAGAGACTGTTCATTATCCACTCTGCAGGTTTCTGTGTTACCCAATTTTGCAACACATCTTGGGCAAGATATACATGTCATAGTCAATACAGAAAGGACCACTGCCTGGACTGTTCTAAGACCTTAATGCAAAGTCTGTCTCATGTAGGTCTGCTGCCAAATATGTCACATTCCTAAGGTGTTTTGTTATAAATGCAGGAAGTAGTTATCAAGGATACAGAGGACAGTTAAGCACTTTAAATTGCATTGAGAGGAGGGATAGAAGACATCCCCTGTTATATATACCTTGGAGAATATTTACTTTTGCTGGTTAATTTGGAAAAAAAGATAACAATATCTGTGTTTCATTTCCATGACTAAATTCTCAGATGCACCTAAGACACTATAATGAAAAAACACTAGAAAAATAAGTAGTAGTACAATTCTTTTCTGTAGCAACTTCTTTTGCAATTCTTTTACATACTAGTAACATTTTATTCTTCACTAATTGCATTAGAACAATAAGACAAAGCCGACCTCAGTCTTTCATGAACCATTTATATCTAGAACTGCAACTTCTATGCCAGTCATTAATCTTTCAAGTTACAACAGAGCTGAGTACAGACTTAATTCCTCATTGTTTGTTTATCCTGAGTGTGATAGCCATTCCCATGGGTATTGCCTATTAGAGAGGCATTTACTCTGGGATTAAACTTTTTTTTATTCTGACTGAACTATGCCTCATTCAGTCACATTGCAGACCCAAATTCTTTTCAGTTTGGTTTCATTTTCATCTATTCATTTCTTATATTGATAGCTAAGTTTGAATTCAAACAGAGTCCTATCTGATTGGTGAAATGTGGCACTCACCCATGATAGGGTTCCACAGATGACTTAGGATGCAATTTTTCCTTATCCTAGACATTTTAAGAAACTTGACTCAGGCTTCTAGTTAACATTCTGTGCCATGTGATGGGCTGTCTTAAGACTAAGTTCCTACATATAGTCTACCGTAATTATTGGACTTTAATTGTATAATCCAAAGAACGAAAGAAACATTCAAATTCAAATCTCAAATAAAAGAGACTGCCCTGATAGCAAATTAAAAGACTTCTACTTAACAAAACTACATTAAATAAATTGTAATGCAAAGTGATTGGGACATTAATTGTCATAATACATGAAGTGTCAAATGTGAACTACAAGTAGATGGTGATTAGATGAATACAGAACACAAATGAGGAAAAATAGAAAAAATATGATGGTTACTTAAACACAAGAGTAAAGACTGCTTAAAAAATACTGAGAAGGAAGTTACCGTGTAAGGCAAAAGCTGTACCTGCTTTACCTGAATTCAGAGAAAGAGCTTCAAGGAGGTTTTGACATCTTCAGGTAGGAACCACTGCTGTATGAGCCCATGTTCAAAGACAGAGGAATGTAGACAGGATCTCGAACTTCTCATTGGTTGTCTCACTATAATGTATCATAACAAAAAACAATGAGATATTAACTTATCATCATGTCTACAGCTTAGTTTTTACTCTACTTAGATTACCATTCTTGCCACTCATGTTGTTTCTCCCACGTCTTGTGGGGGGTAAAGTCCCAACATATCTTCTTCACACCTCTGAAATTTGCTAGATTTTCCTTAACCTAACAAACATGAATTTGGAAGAGTTATCTTTATTTGATAAACTACTGATATTTTTGTCCAATTCTCTCTTTGTTCACTATCACACATAGTTCTTTATACTCTTTTATGCTAAGTACTATTCCTGTGCTACTGGAAGAATTATAAGTGAGCTGACTGTCTTCCACTAACGAAAACAGCATATTTTAAAATAGTTCATGGTCACTACTCAGACTAAATATCCCAGGATGTAAGTTTTGACTTTGGAGAGGAAAAAAACCTTCAGAGTTCTAATATGAAAGTTAAAGGGAAGAAAAACACGTAAGTATGTTCTTAGTTTCTCAAGAGCTGTTAGGCCTTACAACAGCAGTTTCTGGGGCAAATATAGAAGTGAACTGATCCTGATGAAATGAATTAGTTTTTCTAGCCCTAAGTGAATTTGTAATCAAAAAACAGAAAGGATAGTACCGTATGAGGTTAGTTCCGTTATCCATCATTGCTCATTTTGCAATGTTTTTATGCATTGCTGTACATAGAGCTCTGCTACTGCTATTTTGCACTGTATCTTAACTTCTCTTCCAATGGACTTAAATAAATCATCTGTACTGTTTACAACAGATGAACAACTTGGGAATTTTTTTCTGACCCAAAAATGATGTAATAGAAAATGCACAAATGGGGCCAACCCAAGCTTTATGAATTTAGGACAATGTTTCAGATAAGTTCAGTTACAGAAAAAGAGAGAGAGAAAGGTTCATTAATGGATTAGTAAAAATAATTATTGTGCAGTAGCTGTATTTTGTCCCACAAACCCTCTCAGTAGAATAATTTAGTGAGAAACAAGGTAATAGATTTTTTTCCTTTTCACGTCTGAGATGAATTTAATTTGTAGTTGCAGACTCCTTCCTTGACTACCAGAGTATGGTATGTTCCATGAAATGACATGCCAGGTATCTTATATCAAATATTTGAATGTTCATGAGATAGTATTACAGAAACCAGATACCACCTACCCATTGTAGCCTAAATTATCAGCCTAGATAATAATTTTCTCAACTGGTCCCTTCTTTCCTTATTACAAGAGTTGAAAAAAAAAAATAAAATAAAATTTAAAAAAAGCAAAACAACAGAAACTGAGAATAAAGCATTTCAGGACATCAAAACTCAGGATGCATCTGTGGAGATGGGCAGCAGAGATTATCACACCTGACTCTAGGAATATTTTTATATGAATGTTAGTCTTTTTTGGAAGCATCGGGGTTTTTTCCCTTCATATAAGTATCCAACCCACTGCATTACTATGGAGAAATCTATTTTCCACCGAATCTTTTATGATGGCTCTAGATTTCCTTTGTTCTCATTACAAGGGTGATAAATAAAACAAGGATAAATAAATAAAATAAGTCAAGTGGTTTTTAATGGAACCAACCGAGATTTTTTAATGGAAAGTTTTTGCACTTTATCAAATTTTCTTTTTCTCATATTTCATTGAAATATAATGCAGAATGGCAGCCCAGTCACTTGTACAAGCATAGTTCATCTTCCCATACCAAATAATGTTTTACATAGTATTGCAAATTAAACACAGTCTACGAAGCTTTTTGGGTATTGTAAAACAATTGTATGTGCCATTTAAAAAGTTGTGATGTTTCCTGATGTTATTTCATTCCATGCCCAGGAGCTCTGACCAGAACAGTTCCCAGGGATGGTGCAGGAGTTAGACTGTTCCAAGGATTATTCCCGGCTGGCTGTTTATGTGCAGCCTCTTCTTTTCAAGGTTGAGAGAGTTTGCTTGTTCAGGCATAGGCCATTATGTGCCAGCAGTCTTCAGTGCCAAAGTATGTTTCTGGGAATGTTTATTGTACTAGTATAGACAGAATTATCATAATAGTCTTAATTGCTTTCCAGAAGTGATAACCTCTTATGGCTGTATTCCTCAATATAAACTGAGCATCGTTGAAATCATATTGGCCTCATAGCCTCCTACATGTCATTCTATAACTGCCATGAATGTAAAGTCTCCTTTTCTTAGCATATTTTAAATTTTGCTTATTACTATACACATGTTCCTGTGTAATGTTGCCAAAAATTTTTATTTAAACAAATCTGAAATTCAAATGTCTCTTCATAAATTTTGGATTATCTGAGATTAGGACCTGCTGAAACAAACTGCTCCATTTCTCAATGTGGTCAATAGATGTTTTATAGCATGTATATTTATCAATCTTTCCAGTCACCTAAACAGTGGGGACTCTCTAGTATGCCCTTGTAGAAGATATTTCCAATTTCAGGGAAATAAATTAAGTTTTATCAGTATTCTTCCTTAAATAACATCTTTAGTTCCCCCTCTGTTCAGGCCTGTTAACTCTTCCAATATTTGCATTATCATAAAGCATTCATGAAATCACTTGATTTCACAATGAATATCAATATGTACAATTAATTAAGAAACTGAGGAGCCCCAACTGATCTGTAATTCTTTGGTAATCCGTTTTGATGACTGTTCCTGCTCAATGTTGTCTTGAGAATTGGACTCATGTTTAGATAAAAAATGAGACACACTTAGGATACTAATTTTGGAAACAATTAACTTTCTGAACTTTAAGTTGCTTTGAACATAACCAGTTACAGGATGATTCATGTCCTTCCTTTTTTTTTGCTCTCTATTTGAAGAGTTCACATAGTCTTAACAGCAGGTATTTTTCTTGATCCTAATTCACCCATACTTCCCACAGAAGCAATATGAATATGCAGTTTCAAAACTGTGTATGTTGTTTGTGCAGAATGCTCTCCTGCTTTGTCACATACCTTTATAAGCATATAAGCATTGGATTATGTAGAGTCAGTTTAGAACTGTATGCCTCCTTTGACTGTCATAGCTCCTGCTTCCTTTGTGTTCTTACTCTTTTTAGAGTTGTGAATGAGATATGACAGGAGAAGTAACCCAGCCTAACCAAAACATTGCTGCAATTCTCTTTCTAGCAGCTCAGGTGCTGATGCCCACTAGTACTGAATCAGTTGTGGTGTACACTGTATGATTGCTGGGGGTTCACATGTGATAACAGAAATGTGAACAGCTCTATTTCTTACCATCTCTAGGCACCAGGCCATTTTTATCCTGTCACAAGGACTATACTACTTGTTAATGTTGTGTGTTCTTTTCATAGAGGTGTAAAATCCCAGTAAAAGTTTCTGAATAAAAAAGGGAGCATGGCCAATGTGTGAATGAGATCTTGGTATACACCACCTGAGACTTGATGTTTTTCTATGTAATTCCCAGTTCTGCAGTTCATACATCTGGGAGTACTATGGGAAATATAGAAGCTGTGAAATAGTGTGTGCTCATCTGGTTTTCAAAAAATCTGTGCTTAACTCTAGGTTCTCTTTCAAATTCTATGTTATCTCAGCTGATTGTTTCATGTCTCCTATGTTCTGTTTCCTTATCTCTAAAGTGGAAAAAGAATTTTTTTTCTCCAAAGGTGGCCTTCATATTTTTATTTTAAAAACGAGAAAATGGTTGTGTGACACTAACTATACTTCTGAGATTGTTGGTGGCAGCTGAATATTAAAGGAAAATCGTTCAGACAGTCACGTAAGAAAGGAGGGCTTAATTTTGCTATTTATGATCACTAACCAGAGTGTAAAGTACATCCAGAAGTACTTCAGAACTCTTTCCCTCAAACACTGAGAAATTACTTGTGTCCTAAACAGGTAGCAATGCCAACACATCAAAATTCTCTGCTAACTTCTGTTGCTATTAGATCTTTATACCCACTTTGTGCAGGTACAAATGCACAGAGTTAAAGCAGTGGAGAATGTTACCTAGTATCAGAGACTAATCTCAGTGTGGCTCCTTCCCAGAGAACATATTTGACATAATTTTCTGTTGATTCTGATGGAAATTCCGATACTATAATCTCATAAATTTGACTCTAGGGTCCTGTTCTTACACTTCCTTTTTCCTTTTAGCTATTCAAAGCAGATCCTTTAGCAAAAGCATAATTTTTATTCTTTATCTCTTTTACAGCATGTTTCCTTTACCATTGTATCTGACATTAAGTTTATATAAAATATCTTCCTATTCTTCTTTAATCAGAACTCTACCAAGTCTCACTTTAACCACCATTTTACCTTTTCTTTCTAGTTGATATGGAAACAAAATTTACTTCTTTTATCCCACTTTTATTCTTAGACTCTTTCAACAGAAAGTATTCCCTGTGGGAGTCCTTATTTCCTGCTGCCTATTCAAATGTGTCAGAGTTACAAATATTGAGGCTTACTCATGTTCAGTCTTTTTCTGTAACAAAACAGCTTGGGGTTTAAGATCTTTGACTTCTATGTTTACTTGATATTTCAGAAGTACTTTACAGAACATGTAGCTATATTTTTTCAATCTTTCTGTCACATAATATTGTGGAGCCATTGTCAGGCTGGAGATTGAGTGCTGAACTTTATGCCACTCTGATCCTCCCTATCATCATTTGATTGTTTTAAATTTTGAGAATCAAATCATGTGTGGAATTTAGTGTTGCATCAACTGTTATCTATGTCTTGGTAACATTCAAATTTTTCATAAACATAAAAATACCGTAGGCTGGGTTTAGTCCCATGGTTTAAAATCCTTGTGTTAAGGTAGACAACAATTCTTACTCTACAACAGCAAAGTGGTAGTAAATCCTCTTCTGAGTAATCAAATTGTCATCCTGTGCTGAAATAAAGTTTAATTAGACAATGTTTAAGTAAACAATAAATACAGAGAACATATTTATATTTTAATTCAGATATATGATTAGGTGTATTGAGCTAGGTGTTAAGCATAAATACCACTCAAATACCTTACAAATGCATACCACAGTCACTCTCCACAATGACACTTCACATGAACTTCCTAAGCATTTCGAGCTATGATAAAATTATGCCTTTGAAAGTGGAAAATACCAAAGGAAGGAAAATTCAGTCTTTCCCCAGACAGCACAGTGTGACAAGAAAGTGATATTTGAAAGATGAAAGAACCAAATTGGAGCCTGTTCTGTGGTAAAGGAAGGCAAAATCAGACCAAGCACAAAGACAAACCTTTTTTCCTCCAAAAATCACTCTATGATTAGGGTTATTTTTCAGCTGAACAGACACAAAGTTCCAGTTGGGTTTTTGTTTGCTTTTTTTGTTGTTGTTGGTTGGTTGGTTGGTTTTTTGGTTTGGTTTTTTTGTTTGGGTTTTTTTTGTATGTTATATATGTATTTATTTATCTTTTGCTTCCTATCTCACCTTAGAAAAAAATTCCAATTTAAAATGTTCTAATTCTTCTTTTAGTAACACAAACATCCTAGCAATTGCCTTAATCTTTTCATAATGGGATGGTCCTTCCTTAAGGGTTAAAGTCAGAAAATAATTCTGTCTGTTCAATTTTCTATTTAATTTTCCAATTAACCTTTTATTTAGCAAAATTAGTAAACATTTTAACTGAGCTAAATCATATGGTATTTAGAAAATCATTTTAGATTTCTGGAATGCCCTTCTTTTCCCCAAAATCCATTCTTTACATGCTCTTACAGAGCCAAAAAAAATAGGAAATTATTGGTTTAAAGAACATATGTTGTGCATTTTAATGCTCTTGATTGTCCTACACCAACTCAACCTCATGAAAAGAGTTTTCCATGCAGGCTTTGCCCCTTTCCTTCCCAATAATTTTCCATTATGTTTCTACCTTTTACGAGTTAAACCTTGAAGATTTTTTTGTATACAGGTCATCTCATTTATTATTATTTTTATCATTACTAATCCTCATTGCAATCTCTTCAAAGAGAAGGAGCCAAGCATTTCATGGCATGCATTGAATGGACACTTCTTGTCATTTAAATATCCTCTGCCAATTACAGGTAAATGGCATTTGGTAGATAAGATGGCATCTCCAATTCCTTTCTGTCTACAGTTCACTGAAAGGACTGACAGTTTTCTTGTTACTCAGACTCAGCTGCATTAGTTATGCCAAAACATCATATGCTGTACATATGCTATACATGCAGAGACATTAATTCTTCCTTTCCTCCCTGAACCAGTACTCCAGAGTTCCACACAAATCCTGAAATTCCTTACACATCATGAATGTCCCTATTCTCATTTCCTAGAACATCTTTATTATTGCTTTCCTAGGAGCTGAGTTCGGTCATCACTTGAAAATGAAGTTGTTATGAAATAGCTGTGTTGCCAGATGGCATAAACAGCATAGCAAATCAAATCTGCTCCAATGTTTTAATGGCAACAGGGAATTATCACTATGCTGCTAAATGAAGGTCTTAAAAATGCAGTCGGTAAAGCGGGTGCTGCACTGAGGTGACAGTTTCCAGAATTCTAGCTCAACGAGGCAGCAGCAATAGTAGCTGCTATGGCTGACATCTAGTGATATATGTTTCAAAGGAAGTTCACAAACAGGTTTGCCAAGAGACTATCTCATTCCTGATAAAGCTGCTTTCTGATAATATTGTTTGGACTCACTATGCAACAGTAAAAAACGTTAAATAAACAGTGCCCATGGTTGAATGTACCTTTTTTTAAGGCAGAATCTTCTCAAGTGTGCCTCACATGTTTGAAAGAGCCATGCAAAGTCCTTGCATGTTGCATTCCATTTTTGGTGGTTGGTGAATTCCTGGGGGGGAAAAAATTAACCCCAGAAATGTTACTCACCACTATAGTTCAGTTTGTAAGAAAAGACATAAGAACTGTAAATGAGTGCACCTGGGATACATTTTTATTCATTTAATCTCTGGAACCTTAAACTTTACACCATTTAGATACAAGATAAAATCTAAATTTGTTAATTCCTGCTAGCTCTAAATACATTGGCTTTGAATTAACATACATATGTAATTGCAGTAACTGCCTCTAGTGGAGAAATTTATGGAGTGGTTTGATTTCATGTCTAAATATTTGGCTTGGTTTTCTGATGTACTGAATATCCTCAAACCCATTCGATTTTAGCCAGAGCAGCATGAATAAAATGTAATGGATTTATGAGTATTCAGTACATCTGAGAATCAGCCCAGTTGTCCTTTGAGATGGTGTGGTGGTTTGATAAGTTTGGGAGGTCTAGCTTCTTGGGTGTGGTAGGGGCCAAAAGATGGCTCCTGTAAGGAGCGTCCAGACGCTCCCACAGCTGTTTGGTCAGGGCCTATCTCTGATGGCTCCTGGAAGATTGATGTGCTGTTTTGCACAGTTAGGCCAATTAGGAAGGACAGAAACACCTCTGCAACAGTATATTTAAGAAGCAATCTCTGTAGTACGCAGGCGCGCGCCATGTAGCCATGTAGTCACGTAGGTTGTAGGTTAGGCAGAGGAGATGGAGTATAGCAAACAACAGAGAAGAACAACTGAACCATCAGATATGAGAACCAGCAAACTCTGCAAGTCAGCCAAAGAAGAGAAGCAATGGGGGAGGAGGTTCCCGCATCATCGGAACTGATACATCTTCAAAGCCTGTGGTGAGAAACTTTAATCAAACTTGGAGTAGAGACGATGCAGGAGGGAGTGAACTCCCACAAGAGTAGCTGTGTCTGGTGGGGACCAAGGACTTTGCTCCTGAATCAAGAAGGGAGTCAATTAAGTTAAAAGAAGCCTGGTTTTATTCCTGTCCTAAGAGAGAGACCAACCCAATGGGGGAGGATGGAGCAGAGATGGTGCAGAAAGGAGTGTTCTCCTACAGAAGGGGCTTTGGTCTGGTGAGGAATGGACACAGTCAGTAACTGCTTCTACTCCTNTGGGAGGAAACAGCGGCGGCAGTTTCGGGCGGGCTGCGTGCCAACTTCTGCAAACCGTGCCTTGGTGCCAAAGGAGAGAAAGAGAGAGACCACTCCAGGTATAATTGCTAAGAAGAGGAAACACCTGAGCATCTAAGGACTAAACTAATTAGAGGAAAAACCCCCTCCCTGGGTTCCCCTTATGATCTGGGAGAAGAGAGAGGGCTGTGAAGGTTTTGGGGGGCAGGGGGATGGGAGGACAGCGGAGAATGTTTAGGAAATGTTCCTTTGTTTTTGCTTGCTCCTTTGACTCTGTAATAAATTCACTTTATCACTTAGAAGCACTGACCTTGTCTCAGCCTGATTTTGCTCCTCTGCCAGCATTTCTTATCATGGTTTAGTAACACAGCTCAATTCGGAAGGGGGAAAAGAGCAGTACTAGTGGGGCCTTGGCCATTGGCCAGGGTTAAACCCCTACAGATGGGCACAGAAGTTGCTAATGAACCTCTTCAAATTTTAGAGAAAAGTAGGGGAGATTGAAAAAAAATTTGTTCTATCCATACCTGGAATGCCATGTCATCATTTCTTTCTATATACTAATATTTTCCTTGTTTTTTCAAACATTCATGGAGTCAGAACACCACAGAGATAGAGAAGCGGCACTGATCTCCCAGCATAGCACTGATTCACTCATGCTTCAACAAGAAAATACTTTTTCCAGTGGCCTTTATTCATAGAATGGTTTGGGTTAGAAGGGATCTTAAAAGGTTAGCCAGTGCAGCCTCACTGGATCAGGCACATCTTGCACTAAATCCAAATTGGTACAAGGCCCCATCCAACTGGACCTTGAACACATCCAGCGATGGGACATTCACAACTTCTCTTGACAGTCTGTTCTAGTGACTCACCAGCATCATTGCAAAAAATTTCTTCCTCATATCCAATATTAATCTATTCTCTTTTAATTTAAAACCATTGCCCCTGGTCCTGTCACTATAGACTTTTATCAAAGGTCTGTTTCCATCTTTCTTATAAGCTCCCTTTAAGTATGGAAAATCTGCTATAGAGTTTTCCTGGAGCCTTCTCTTCTCCAGGCTGAACAACCCCAACTCTCCAATACTGTCTTCATAAGAGAGGTACTCCAGCCCTCTGATCAACTTTGTGGCCCCGTGGACTCTTTCAAGCAGGTCCATGTTCTTCCTCCGTAAGAGGCCTCATGCACAGGGAAGGAAATATCTCTATTTCTCTGGAATACATTTCTAGTTTCACAATTTTTTGTTAACTGCAATAGCTTTTGGAGAAGTCAATTACTATAGAGTGTGTGGCAATTTACACCTGTTAGTGTTGGGCTATTTTTTAGTGATATTGCAAATGAAAAAACATAAATCAGTGCAAGTATAAAAAAAGAATGAACATTTTTCTCAAAATCTTTTCTCAAAGACATTGTAGAGTCTGCTTATAATAATTATGGAGAAGTTTTTTATTCCAAGTGTGTTGCTAACATTGTTTACATCTCCTTACAGCTCCTACTATAAAAATAATTCCACTGTTCCATTCTTCGAAAATGAATCTGTTACCTTGGTTGAAGTAGTAGTACTTGACATGTCTTGTCATCTTTCAATTATTGAAAACAAAAAAATGACCCCTTAAGTATAGTTAACCATAACAGTGGCCTTATTTTCTTGCCTAATCTTATTAAAAGACAGCAAGAAAGTTTTTTTGTTGTACAATCTGGTAAGTTATGACCATGGGTGTCAAATGACATCACCCTGTCTCATAACAAAATACTGCAGGAAACGAACACAGAAACTGAAAAACAAGCCCTCCAAAATAAAAAACACCCTAGCCAGAAAGAATCTCTTTCAAAGCTTAACATCATAGTTTAGTTATTTGCCTGCCATTTTAATAATGCTTTCTGTTTGTGATGCTACCTGTTGTCTAGGAAACACAAACTTACTCTACAATCACTGATAACATTCTTGAGAGATGGAGATTGCCAGGGCAATCATTATATTAAAGTGTTACAAGTTTCTTAAAAATTTCTTTGTTGCATAGAGCAGAAGAAAGGATATTTCAAACAGCTTATTAAACTCACCTAATTTGTTAAGAAATAGGCGTGAAATTTAAGTTTTCTGGATCTAGTGAAGAGATGGAAGCAGCTTTACAGTATTTTCTATTTGTCATGAAGAGTGTTCAGAGGAGCTGTGAACATTAATTACATTATATGTTTCTCTTGATGTCTCAGATCACTTTGCCTGATAAACACAGTGATGGGTTCACTGCATCCTTTGTGGGATTAAATTTTCCCGGATGAGAAGTCTGGACAAAAATAATTAAACCAATTTACATCGATATGGTTGACATCAAACTTTAAAGTGCTATGGGTCTTAAGACAGCAGTCTTAAGAATAACTATCCAGTGGAAGGGACGTATTCCTATTTACAAATTATAAATAAATTTTAAAAACTAAAATAAAGTCTCAGTCATTGAGACACCTTTCACTGAAGTGGATTAAAGGAATGACTGTAAGCAACAGCATCTTGAATAATAGTGATACCACATAAATCATATGAATTTTAAATCACATCATTTACTTATTCTTTCTATCACTCTGTTCTGTTCCTCTCCCTTCTTTTCTTTTTCTTGTTTCCTCCTATTTCCATCTGGACAACTTCTATCTATTTCATCATTTAAAGATGCTCCAGTGGATTTGATCGTCACCGGCAAGATTGGGTAGACAGTGGTTGCCCTGAAGAGGTATGTGAGTAGTTTACATCCTCAGCCCATGAGACACGATTTATATATTTATGATGCTTTTGATTAAATTATTCCAATTATGAAGCACGGTTTGAAGGCCAAAGACATGGTATATTTATCATTCAGGAGAAATTCTCTAAGGCATAACAAAGAAGAACAGTCTGAGCAATTTCATTCCCCATTTGAGGGAATAGAATGGACAAAAACTAAAATTTCATCTTTGAGAAGTTAACTAAAAAAAAAAAAAAACAC
>VZRZ01001860.1:0-59452 GCA_013398175.1 Climacteris rufus | reverse complement strand
AAAAAAAAAAAAGACAGAAAACCTCATCTGAAACAATGTCTCTGCATTGATTTTCTCTTAGACCTCTGACTTTTGCCAGAGAAGGGGAAGAAACTGTGATGTTCCTCTCTTCAGAAAACCTCTGCTAGAGTAGTCTGAGGTGAAAAACAGGCATTGCATTTTGATTATGAAATCTGGACAAATAATTTAGTAAAGAAGAAATTACACAGAGGAATTCAAAGAGATAAAAATAATCATTAAAAAAACTTTTATGAAGCCCTCACATAACCTACCTAGAGGACATTTTAATTTCTTTCAGTGGAGACACAGTGAAAGGGTGAGAAAGATATCTGACTGTGGTAGTGGGGGCTGTCAAATAGGGAGTATAAGCTTCTTCTTAGGAAGGTTATTTGGGGTACTCCTAGATCAGAGCAGTAAATTTTCAAGAAACATATGTAAATATGCTGATGGTGATTCTTTTTCGGTTTATAAGGGTTTTTGGTTTGCGGGTTGGTTTTTTATTTCTTTTCCTTTTTTCCATTTTGGGATTGTGGTAATAGGAACAAATTAATTTATGGCACTTTTAATCTTCTGATGGCCGTAAAAAAGCAGTTATTTTTCCCTTTTTGCTGAACAGACTAAATTTTCTCATGAGTTTCAGCAACACAGGCTGTCTGAAATGTCAGGTGAAACTCAGGGCAAAACATAGCCTCAAGTGTCTAGTTAGAAAAGCACATTCTGTTTTATTTTCAGTAGAGGCAAAAAGAAGTAATGCTATAAATCCAGGTTAATAGAAGAAGTTTTTTTTTCCTTCAAACTGTAATTGCAAAATAACTGCATCCTTTGTACTGCCTTGTTACATGGCCTTGAAGCTTTGGGTTTCCAGTTTGTCATCTGCTGATTTATAAACAAAATTTCCAGGAGATTTTTTGTCTGTGGAGGGCAACTTCTTCAAGAACGTACCATATAAGTTACTGGGAGCACGTGTTTTTATAGTGCACAACCCTTGTATTGGTTTAATCCAGAGTATGAGTAGCTAGGATTCAGTTGTGCTTGCAAATGCAGTTATCCCAGTTATACAGAACAGTAGCATGCCATTCTCCCTCTCCTTTCTAATTTCAATCCAGCTAGTGCTCCAAGGTTTAGTACAAGATCTGCAAGGAAATTATCGATACACTTACTATGTCTGAGAAATTAATAGCTTAATTTGCATAGTTTGAGGCTACTTGGTTGCAGTTTATTTTCCAGCTTTCAGTTTCTCTGGAGTAGAACATTTTACTTGCCACCTTCCATAATTATGCCTGAGCTGACTTCTAGAGTTCTGTGAAGGATCAATAATTAGCCCACAAATGGTTAATTTTAGATACTTTCACTCAAGAGGATGAGGATTCTCACAGTAACATTTCCTTATTTTTAATATAGATTTTGAGCTAAATTTTTATTAAACTGCATCAGTGAAATTAACAGTAGTTTTCAAGAAAAATACAAAGAAATTTAAAGAACAATTTTCCTGCAGGGGTTGATACCTTTCTTTAATGCAATAAATTGTTTCCAGTAAAACAAAGAACTATAAAATACCTGTGCATATTAAAATAAAGACAATGCCCATGGGGTTTTGATAGACAGATCTCAAGAAAATGAGCAGGCTTTGTGGGGCTTCACTGCTCATTAAAATGAATGGGGACAGCAGGAATTAGGTGCAGTTCCCATATTTGCTGCAAGTTAATTGGATGTCTTTTCCTGCAAAACTGTGTGATCCTTAAAAAAATTGTTCATTATATCTGCAGGATTTTAAAAATGCCCAGAAACTAGGAAAAATAAGCCTCTATATTCGTATCAAAATATTTGCCCATAAAGTTACATTATTATATGATGGTGACTGTTATTTATAATGTGCTAATATGTTATAATAATTTTTATATTTTATATAATTATTTTTATATAGACACTAATAATACATGACATTTTAATATTATGTAGAATTAGTAGGCACATAGTGAATGGATTACTTTATTGCAGTAAATAAATATTCTATAGGCTGAATACATGCACACATTTTACACATATGTGTATTTTTCTGTGAGAACGGCATGTAAAGCCTAATTAAATGCTCCAGTTAACTACACATCATACGCTATGAAGAGCTATTACTTAATTCTCACATAGGTTTTTTAACATGTGTTATAGCACCTGGATTGATGGCAGTGAGCTTTCAGAATAAAATAATGAAAATCTGATTTATAAACTTAGAGGTTAAAATCTGATTGGAGGAAATACCATATTTGATGACCTGTTGTGATTTTGAAACCTTGTCATTAGCAATTAAGAGTTGTAAATTTTGCATCTAAATGAAAAAAATATATGTTGCTGAATGCTGTGTAGATTACTTGAAAGGGAAAAGACAAAGATCTTTAAATTTCCTGATTTATGGTGTCTATTTCCGTTCCTTTTATCCCAGCAGCTTGTCCATGCTTAAATTCTTCATTCTTGACAGTCTCCACTGAGAATTAACTTTTCCTTCCTTGTTTTCGTTGTTTCTTGACAGTCAAAAGATAAGATTTGTGAGAAGAATATAGACACAACAGAAACACCTCCATACTCCACCACTACCCTGCTGCCAACCACTACAAGGTTCAGAGTTTTAACAACCACCAGAGGAACCACCACTTCCCACCTGCCAACTAGTCTGCCCACTGAAGGTGATGGGTATACACTGCATTATTACATTTGCAAAAAAGTAACTTATAAGTCAAAAAGAAATTTATTTCCTTTAAGCATGTGTTCATGATGATCTTTTCCCTCTGGGACAGCGGAAGGAGTTGGGGATTGCAGTCAAGGCACAGCCTGCTACTGCTTTTAAATTGCAACTCACACTTGCAACAGTAAGGTGCAAAGGGGTTGAGGGCTGGAGGAGGGAATGTTGCTGGAGAAGCAAGGACAAATCAGACAGACTTTTGGAAAACTTGATGTTACAATGAGTTTTTCATGTTCCTTTACCTTCAGGCCATAGACCAAAACCTGCTGAAATAGTAGTAGTTGAGATTCCTGTTAAAGCTAGAAGAAAATCACAACCCAGACTTAATGAATTTTTAATTCCTTTATGGATTCTGTTTAGCCAGGTGAAAATTATAGATAACCCAAAGAAAAAACCTCTTTGAAATATGCCTGTTTACTTTTTTTTGGTCAGTTGCCACTGTTCTTTTCATGTAGTGCTCACTGTTGTGAAATAGTTCCCTAGGCTTCTGAACCGAATTAACTGGGTAAGTGTTGGTGGGTCAGTTCTCATCCTTGTACCACTGGCTGCTTAAATCTTGCCTTTTTGGCCTTGGGATATCCTGCTTTCTGGCTTTTGGAGAAAATTCATCTGCACAAGAAAGCTAACTCAGATTTATCAAGGAACATCTATAAAACATGTGCGTGTCTGTTGAAATTGTATATTAACACACAAAAAAGTACTAGGTACAGACAGATTGTCTGAGTGGCTTGTGACAGGAAAATTTGAGCTGAAGGCATTTCAAGGTGGGAATCTACTGATAAGAAAGGCTGATTTTGTTTGAAGCAATAAAAGTTTAGAGACTGTCAGTGCAGCATTTGGACTGCATTAAAAGGAACATTTTCTGGTATTTTGTTCATTAAAATTCACAAGTAGAAGAGGAATATGGAAGTAAATAGGATTTAATATTAGTAGGCCTTTTAAAGATTCTTTGAAAAAGAACTAAGTCATTGTCTTACTTTATGGTCATACATGGGTTCATATAGTCCTTAACATGATAGAATACTCAAGCTATGTATGACCCTGTAAAATGAATTTTTCATAAACGTTATAAGACAGATTCTAATACCCTTATTTACCAGTATTTTGAAACTTCCTGAATGCTTTAACACTCAAAAAAAAAATTTTTTTTTTAGTGGTAAGAAAATATAGTGCTCAGTGTAAGAACAAAAAAAAATCTAGTTCTCATTGAGTTGAATGCCAAATAGTTTTCTAGTTATGGAATTTCTTTGACATTAGAAACTGATTCCTAAAATGATTCATAACCTAGAAAAATGCATTTTTCTTCACCTAACTTTGAATTCTCTTTATAGATGACACCAAGATAGCACTGCACCTAAAAGATAATGGAGGTAAGAGATAATTTTTTTGTTTGTAAATAGTGTCAGTAGTTTGTCAAATTATTCCTCACTGAACTTCATTAATCAAAATCAGATTGTAGAAATAGTTTTTACTAGAATCCCAAGGGACTTCAGCATCCCACACCTGTGTGGAAAATAAGCAGAGCAAATAGGCTTAGGAACTGCTTAGGAAACTAAACATTTACAACTCTCTTTATAACGCTATAATAAATGAGCAGTTTTTATTACAGACATAGTAAATTTTTAATTGTATTAATACAGTTATTGACTGTATTATAATAATAAAGTATAATTTAACTGTATTAAGAGAATATATGATGCTAGGTCTAAATAATGAGATTGTGTTATAAAGTCATTCGTAGTAGTGAATTACTACATGATATTTTGTTAATAAACATACCCATTTTATATCTGTGTCTGTACTAGCAGCGATTCTGTATTCCTCCATGCACATTCCCTGTGCAAGTTAATAAGATCACCTTGTCATACTGATAAAGGCCCCTGTTAAATGAGGCTCTGCAGGAGACTGCTTTTGTCATCTTCTTTGTGAGTTCAAGGACTGAGACCTGAGGTTTATTCCTTCTCTCTTTGAAGTGGATGAGAATTTCCCTTTTAGAACAGGACTGAGTTGTTAGACGTCACCTGTGACTGTGTTCATTGCCAATGTAGAGCTTGCTGAGGTGAAAGCAAAGATTTGGATTGATTTCTGCAGGCTTCAGAATGGTCTCTCAAAGCAGAGGATGATTTGCTGAGCTAATACAAATAAATAACATTTCCACTATATAAATGGGAATATCATTGACTCTGACCGCCTTACCAAGAGGGGAGTGCCAAGTTTCTCTCACACATTGGGGAAATAGTAGCCAAGTGTGGCCGGCAGCACAGGCAGGGCACAGGGCAAGTCCAGCAGCTCAGGGAAAGCAACTAGTGACCATCAGCTGAGTCTGAAGCGAGACCCAGGGTCAAGGCAGGAAGCCAGGTCAGCAAGGCAGCAAGGGAACAGCAAGGTAGCAAGGTGGCACAGCAGGCAACAGCACAGCTCAGGCAAGGACCAGAGGAAGCAGCTCCTATCAATGGTCCCAGAGAAGGTGAGGTGATGAACCAAGTCCATAAGTGATTCTGGTCAGCAGCAAAAGGATAAACAGCTCCAAGGCCCATCCAGCAGGGGATGGTCCATGTGCAGGACTGGAAACAAGCTACCTTCAGTGTTGGTCCAGGAGACAAGGTCAGAGATGGGACTGAATACAGGTTCATCTACAACATTGCTTAAGCTTGCACCTGAGCTTATATAGAGTCCCCAGCATCATGGGCAGAGGTCCCAGATACAGCAGTCCAGAACAGCTGAAACAGCAGTTTTTCAGGACCCTCACAGAGAATTATTCAAGTTTTGAAAAAACAGAGGGCAGATTCCGCTTAGCTTGTTGGTCTGTTTTCCTGTCATCTGTTTTTCAGTCATATTCAGCCATTATTTTCTCCTTCCCTCAAACTAGAGACCTGTTCACTCCACAGGAGGCAGTTGTCATCCTCTTCCTTTCCAGTCTCTCCTCTGTCATTTTGTTGTCACTAACCACAGCATAGCTGGTCACATGCTACACTGGGCACGGAGTTGTTCCTTTGTTCGTAGTGTTGTTTGACATTGCTTTGACACATAAGTGATGCCTTGGAACAAGGTGATCTGTAAATTCAAGGTGGTACTTTCAGGCATTTTGTCTGTGGGGATGTCCCTGAAACTTTCTTTCTCTCATTCTTCTTGAAATTAAATTGCTTTTTACTTTGTTGTGAAAAGTGCTTCAGTGCTCTTAGAGGTCAACAGTCAGCACTTCATTCTCCTATTCCACGTCTGCACTGCACTGGAGGTGTATGCCTGGCTGAATTGTGCCCACACTCTGCCCTGTGAGCCAATGCTCCATGGCAGGTGGCTGACCCAGGACTGGGCAGCTATCCACCATTAGCATCTCATACACAGCTCAAAATAGTACACTGTTATATAAAAAACAATTCAAAAAGTGGGGTTTAGAAAACATGTACAAGTTTCTTTCAGTTTGGGAATTGCAACAGGATTATTTTTTCACTTGTCTATCCTGTGCCCAAGATGTGAAAGAAAAACTCTGTAAAATGTTGAATACTAGAGCAAATGATAGATGGCTGTGGCCTACTTGGTACAGTGAGGAGTAGGGTTTGAGTCATGAGTTATCTTAAATATAGAAAATTCATTTCCATGCTACACTTTTGGAGGACAAACCAACACCTGATGTGATTATTCATTTTCCTTGCACTGTTCCCTTTTTTCTTGAAATTTAAAAAAAAAGAAAATTACTTCAAACACAAAAGCAAAGCATCACTCCAGGATTTCTGATTCACATGGTAAACGTAGCTTTTAATCTGAGAGGTTCTTTTTGATGAATCTTCAATTATGCATTGAATTTTCCAGTGTCCCCTAGATTAGACTCAGATAAAACCTCTGCAGCCGCAGGCACATTCTTTGATTCTCTGTGGTTTGTCAGCCTTTCATAAAGAGTAGATTATTCCAGGTCATGAATACAGGGTCTTTACTTTCTCACAGTAAATCCTTTAAAACTCTAATGAAAGGGAACGCTTTATAATGGAAAACCAAAGCTATATTGGATCAATGGTTGCCTATAGTTTGATGTGTCCTTGGGTGATAGCAGTCAATATCTGGTTAGGTAGAACAGAAGGATTCCATAGAAATTCTGCATCTCACCTCCACCTGGAACTTTTGAAACCAAATATTATACATTTAAATTTATAAATTATTATAAATTTATATTAAGTTTTTTGTTCTGGTCAAAAACTTTGATTTATGTGAGAAAATCTTTTCAACTGTCCTGTAATGTATCCGCAATTTTGTGGCATATCTTAATGTGCTTTTCAAATTGGCTTATTTTTGTTTCTTTTACCTGCCCTCTTTCTTTACAGTCATGACAGATGCCTACTACATGCCTAAACCATTTTGAAATACAGTTGGCATGCCGTCACAACTTTTGTTATAACTTGGTTCTCTCTAAAATAACAAGCATTTTATAAGTTTTAAGATATGCGAGCACTAAAAATGTACATTGTTTTGTTATTAGTTTCCAATTCTGTTGTTTTTACATTTCTCTTAAAATCTAACACAGCTGACTAAGAGAAGTTTAAAAGCCTAAATGGTGAGAAATTGGTTATGACTATTCCATAATGCAGTATGTTCTTGTTAAGCACTCTTTGGTGGATGATTTAGATGATTGGCCAGCACATCTAGACATTTTATTTTACTTTTTAGACATTTTTTTGTGATAATTTGATTGCTATGAGTCCCCCACAGTCCTTCAGCTTTAAAACTCAAAAGAAAACTCTATGTCTCTTGGACAACAGATGTCAGACAAAGTGCTACACTTCTCATTCATCAAGGTGTACAGAAATTTCTGTTTCAAAAAAAGGAAAGCTCTGGAAAAATAAAAAAAATCCCAAACAACTTACCTAAGGAAGTTGTTTTATTTATTTGCTAACAAGTACACCCCAACACATGTTGTTCACATGTGTTGGTATCACGCTATTTTCATTCTTGTCTGGACATTTTCAAAGATGGTCTGGATACAAACAACAGGGATGAACACGATTAACACTAGTACTCTATAGAGCTTAATTTGATTTTGAGAGATTATGAAACTCGGTAAGAAATTACCAAAATGTAGACCCAAGTTTTGGAAAAATGAATACTTTTATATTCTTTATGGACAGTGATAAACTTACTCAAGATTATTTTTTCCAGTAGTGTCGTATGTCTGGAAACTAGCTTCCATTAGTCATCTGTCTTCCTAATTTCTCTTAAAAATTGTAATCTGAGCCTTTCCAAGTTATGGAGAATATTTAGTCCTTTTTTTCTCGTATACCCAGAACTCCAGCTGTTAGATGTCAAACACTAGCAAATGCCTGATAATAGTCATAGAACTTATTTCTTTCTAATACATTAAATTGCTACATTATTCAGAAAAATGAGAACTATTTCAACAGAGACAAGCCAACATTTTAGGCCAAACAAACATTTTTGACAGAGAAAAAGTTATTATGACCAGTCCAAAACCATGTGACTCTGCTTAACAAGTCACTATGGATTAGCTGAGTCTTCTTCAATTTTAAAGTAAAACATAATAAATTTTTAAATTATAAACAAAATTATAATCACACCACCTTTGTGATGGCTTAAAAATGTTTAAAAGTGGACTTTGTAGAAGGGAA
This sequence comes from Climacteris rufus, assembly GCA_013398175.1. Taxonomy (NCBI): domain Eukaryota; kingdom Metazoa; phylum Chordata; class Aves; order Passeriformes; family Climacteridae; genus Climacteris; species Climacteris rufus. Next base: position 51,103 of record VZRZ01001860.1, on the reverse strand, counting down.
GATTGACAGGATATGGCTTTGTTTTATTGACAGACATTCACCTATCCATGGGAAATGACCTTCCAGGGGCTTCACCTCATCTGGTGTTAGCCTGGAAGCCACAAGTTGTTCTTTTAGGTCTTCTTCTAAAGTGACAAGCAGAGGAAGTAATTAATGTCACATTAAAAGAAGTGCCCACATTGGTATACATTACTAAGGGGTGCCTAACTCTACCAGCTACACAGAAGAATGTAAATTACATAATAAAAGTGGGCATCTTACTCGTAGTTACACATAGTTTTCTTAAATTAATTCTCTTCAGAGTGCCCTAGCTAATGTGTTTTGCTTCCATTCCTGTGCAGAAACCTGCAGGCCAAGATTCAGACCTTTTCTCCCAATCTTTCTAATGAAAAAGAGAGTAAGGTTTTTATCCTTATTGCAAAAATGCTGTTGAGATTAGGGAATGGATTATGTAATTATAAATTTACTTCTATATGTGCCACTTACTCAAAACTTCTGGTGTTCCCCTAAAATTGCAGTGTTCATGCAATTAGTCAAGCAAGGATTTCCTTGGAGAAAAATGGTCATAAAATTTGCTTTATCAATGCTGTGCGATATGCTGTACTTGTATAAACAAAATCTTATCAAAGAGCAGTTTTGGAATATTCTATCAATAATCTTGTAAATAGAAGAAAAAAACCTGTCAGAACAGAGAGAATTAGAATAGGAGGTGCTGAATAGAAATGGAGAAGAATATGAAGAATATGAAGAAACATAGATTCAAGAACAGTTAGCCACCTTCATTATCAGATAAACCAGAAAGTGCCCTGTAAACAGAGGTTATCTGATTTTTTACCCTTTTGCTTATATTTAGGTAGGAAAGAAATCCCAAAGTGAACGAATAAAATATAACTCAAATAAGTCAACGAGAGTTCCCATATATTGTATTTCACACTGCAGATTAGAAGTTAAGAAATGCTTCTACATCTCTCCATTTTATTCTGTGTTTCTCCCTGAACTTTTCCAAGCTGTTTCTCCTCTCTCATTTCTCCATGGTCTCTTCTCAGCTGAAGTTAGAGACAGGTCTTAAGATAAATTAAAGGTCTCTCTTGTTGTCTTTGATGTGATCAAAGTTGAAATTTACACCCCAGTCAATTTCCTAAATGCTGCTCTCTGCTTTCTGCAAGTTCAGCTGTAACACTCAGAACAGGAAAGCAATGCTTTTAGGAAAAAGTGTGGGATCTACTCTAGTATGTTACTGTATGAAATGTGAAATCATGTGCCCAGTGTTCAAGTTCTTTTATCCCAGGAAAACTTGTGACTTAAGGAAAACCTATGCAGCCTTGCTGGTGTTCAGTATGATATTACATTAGTGTCTGATGGCAGATATTTTATTGAAATGGAGTCTTCAAAAGCCAAGAACACAAGCTTGGAAAAGCAACAGCCACTTATATAAATATTCCCAACTTACTCACACATCAGACACAGGAAGAAACATACCTTATGTGCTATATGCAGTGGCCTGTGGGCTACATGCATGTTTTTTAAAGCAAGTACAAGTGAAAAGTGCTGGTTAAAAAAAAAAGGAGATAATATTGGATTAACAATCTTTATTCTTATTGGTGGAATTAATACACTCTGTTATTTTCCATTTGTTTCATGGTATTTTGAATTGTACTTAACTGTTACTTAGAACAAGACATTTGTGCCTTTTCCAGAATTTTTGCATCTCCACTGCATCCCAGTTTTGTTGTCATGATCTTATTACAGCTATGATCACAAGATATGTAACAAAACCACCAATCCAATCAGCAGAAAGTCAATCAAATATTGGCATAGGTTTTCCAAAGTAGTGGCACTGGCATGTAAATAACCCCAGAAAGAAAATGCCACTTCCTGCTCTAGCATAAAAGGGCATTTTTGCATCATACTAGGCATTATATATCACATTAGTTTACAGAAGCATGCTGTTAAAAAAACAGAACAGCTATGTGTAGACAGTTCAATTTATATTGAAGTCTAACATACTAGTTTAGTTTCTCTCTGGTTTTCTAAATCACATATAAAATGATATATGGTACTTACTCTAACAGTTGTCATGACTTTGCTATAAAGGCACACAGCTGCCTTTGTTACACATTCACATTTTTTGATTTTTTACCAGCTCAAAAGGTTGATATGAAAGCCCCATGTAGCTCTAAATGCAGGTTTTAAGGAGGGCCACATGTAATAAACTGGACAAACTTTTAAGAAAAGACTGCATTACTCAGTATTTTATCTTATCACCTGCTCCTGTTGCTGTCACAGTGCTATGGCAGTGTAACAGCTAGGGCACACAAGGATCCTGTGATCTTCTGTCTTTTTAACTTCCTATTCTATGTGAAGGTAACCCAGTTTTGCAGTCAGTAGCATCCTTCAATCTTCTGTACACTGGTCACTCCTCTTTGACATCAGTGTGCATGAGTCACTGTAAAGAATGGGAAAAAGGAAGGTTAAGTGAAAGGGGGCAAATATAGTTGTACATTTTGTATTGAAGTACCTGAAGTTATTCTGTCTCACAAAGGTGTGGTGGGCATGGTGGTGAGTAAGTGTACAAGCATATACACAGCAACAGAGAACAGCCTGCTTAAACTTATTGTCTTGTATTTGCTTTCAGTAGGGTTAAGAGGAGTCAGTGGGGTGACAGAATTGAAATTCTTATAAATAGGTACCTTTTTGCTCATCTGGATTTGAGTTAGCTGCCTTTCCAGGCCACATGGTATGGTCCTCCATGACACAATTATGAACTTCATGATGACAACTGTTTGATGCTACAAAGTATTGTAATGGCTTACAAGGCCTTAAGAGCTCAAACTAAAATTAATACAGATGACAACAGTTGTAGCATTAGGTGACATTTTGAAGCAGAAGAATAAAAGCCCTTAGCTACATGTTTAGAGTACTGTCATCCTATAAACAGAGGGATTTTATTTTAATGCACTCTCATCCATTTACTACACTAAGCAGTTGATCAATCTTGGAGAGACTTACTGAGTTGCCATGGGTCCTACAGAAAATTGATAGCAAAGCCAGATACTGAATTCTGATTTTGTGTGCTACAGTTTGTAATATTCTCACTCAAAGACCACATTTCATTTCTTACATGCAATTGGAAATCAATTTTTAAAGCATTAGCTGAGCCATAACTTTATAAATCATCATGAAACCAAGTAAAGTTAGCAATGGCTTAACCTCAAAATGTTAACAAATGCTAAGGGATTGAACCCACAAATCAAAAAAATCCTACAACATTACTGTGAATAAGCACAGAATTCCAGAGAATGCTGCTCCTAAAAGAGGTAGAGAGAAACTGTTTATGGGGATTCTCCTGAGTCTCTCGAGAATCCTTCCAATTGTATATTCCCTTATTCCCTCCCACATGTCATTAATCATCTTTTCAGGAATCTGCATTATGTACAGGGGAAAAGCTTAGGTTTGAAGAACCATATACCTGCCCCATAAAACAAGGAGTATCCTGGTAGATTCACATTCCAGATGTAAATGGAGGCCCAGAAGAGGGGGGGAAATCTGGTAGCTCTATTGATTTCACTGTAGGCTGTAACCCTGTGTGCTCAGGTCTTCTAAACATTATGTCCTCCCTCTTTTCAGGAGCCTATTAACTCAGACCTACAGTCGTGCAAATAGGAGTGATTCAGCTTCCAGAATGACATATGTACTAGGGGGGAAGGCTGGTGGAGTTAACTTGGATCTGTAGGTGCATGCAAACCCCAGATTATGCAGGAAGAGAAAGCTTCTACTCTTTAGCTGACCTAAAAGGAGAAAATGCATTCTCCTGGCATAAAGAGGGGAGACAAGAACAAAGTTCAGTACTGAGCTATCATCTTCAGGCTGTTTGCTATTTAAATCAAATATATCCCTGGCTTTGTGTGTCAGTCAAGCGAGTCAAACAAGGTGTTATTTTTTATCCCTTAAAGATGCCTGTGCATATGAGTTTGAATTGGAGGTTCAACTCCAATGGTGTTTTTCCAGGTGGTCTTTTACCATTTGATCAAAATGCAAGAGCAATTTGGAGGGAAACGCAAAATTCTATTTTCCAAATCCACACAATGAGGTTCTATGTTTTTATCTGTCATTTGCCTTTTGTTCCACATGACATGTATAAAAAGGAAGTTTTCAAGCCAGGAAGTACCAGAAGTTCATCTATTTTTCCACAGTTTTCCTGTAAAACATTTTGATCGCTCTCACAGACAGATGAAATATCTGGAAATTTGACTCTTTCCCATCTTATAAGAGGTGTAAATACATGTATCACAATTTTGTTTTCTCATAAATGAAACTATCATAGTTGAAACTTTTTGTAAACCTTAAATTTCAATAATATAAAACAATGTATTTCCTTATTTTGAAGACCTCACAGTTAATATGAAGTTGTGAGAAAAATCATGTTGAGAATGTATCCACGATGTGTTTACAAACAGCAAGCAGCAGTTTGTAAACAGTAAAAAGGAGTCTGAGTTTGTATCACCTTTGTTAAACTCAGCATCACAGTCCATGTGTGCCATGGCAAGACAAGATTTTCATTTACAATAATTCCTTGATTTTTTTTTTCAGTTTTCCTAGTCTAAAAGAAGCTAGCCCTAGCATAACTGAAGATGTAATACAGTAACTTTAAATCAAAGATTATACATGCTTTATGTGTTTATCATGCAAACAATGAGAATGTTTTTATTGCGTTTTCACTTTTCTTTTCTAAGCAGCATTCCAGCAGCAGAACAGTTATTTCATGTTTAGATTCTGTGCCTTTATATTAGGGAAAAAGAAGCTACTTGCTCTTTCTAGCCAGTCATTCAGCACCTAATGAGAAGCAGACTAACCTTGGAGATTCCTTCTGCTTAAAAGTTTTATGCATTTAAGAGTTTGAGTAGTAAATTATATGTAACAATTGCTTCTTGAGCACAAGAAAAGGAAAGTTTGGGAAAAGTTCCATTGAGAATACTCTTTTTGGGAAAGGATTGGTCATAAGACAAATAGCCGCCCATGGGTTTAGTCTTGCCTGGAACAACCAATGTGCTGTGATAATCTCACTAAGATTTCTACACCTGAAAAAATTTCCAAGCCCTTGTTTTTGCATCTATTTCCCTTGGTGGCTTTTTAAAAGAACTGACAGTTGATTTTGCAGCAAAGAGTATTCTCTATGTAGACAACACTGTTTATTGTCTCTGTGCAAAGAGAATGAAATCAATTTCTCATGAGTATTTGAATCCTGAGGTCAATGGACTGAATTTCAATTATGGAAATTGCAAGTTACTTACACTTGTTGTAATTTAAAGAAATAATTTATTTAATTATTGTTTGTATTTAGCATTCTGATCACTGTACTGATGTCCACACAGTACTCCAGCCTCAACTAGCCTCGAAATCTCGGCAGGCAGTTGTCACCTGTGTTGTTTCGCAGATACGGTGTTTTGGTTTGCAAAGCTGCATGCTTAAAGCTGAGAAAATATCAGAGCAAAAGGGATTAAATTGATGACCTTTACAGAGTGAGTAGGACCTTGGCTGAAGTCCAGCATTTTTTAATATGCAGAATATTATGCGTATTCTGACAATATATATGATGCCTTCAGCCATAACGTAGTAGCAATACATGCTAAATGTATGGATGGCCTTCTGCAATACATTGGTATGATGAGTGTTCCATTCAGACCAAGATCAGAATATTGCAGGATCATTTGCATCCATCTGTTGCACTTTTGGCTGTCTGATTCAGTTGCACAGAGTGGTTCCAAACTCCTCTATAAGCTAATGAATAAGTCTTCATAATGTGTTTAATAACTAGACCTCACAAGAGTTTGTGGCATGTCTCAAATGGAATATTTAAAGAAAAATACAATGTTCAAAATGTTTTCAATTAGTACTTTTTATCTGTGAGGCAATTGTGATAATTTTATAAGAAAATTAAAGCAAATTTATTATGAAGCTAATCAGAAACTTCAGACTGTCAAGTTTACATTGAAAACAAAGGATGTTAATATTGTTTATTGAATTAAAATTAGTAAAACATTTGAAAGTATTTTCTTTAAGATGATGAGAGTATCTGGTTGCAGAAAACAGACGTCTAATATCTTTTTCAACCTGGGCTGTAGCAAATGAGGTATTTGTAACACAGAAAAAGCAAATGCTGTTTCCATCTGTGTAATGGAATGGGTAAGACATAGGTTACTGTGCTAAGTGTGCTCTTTGTGCAGCTTCAACAGACGACAGTGCAGCGGAAAAGAAAGGTGGAACACTTCATGCTGGCTTAATTGTGGGCATTCTAGTCCTGGTCCTCGTTGTGGCTGCAGCCATCCTTGTGACTGTCTACATGTATCATCACCCAACGTCAGCAGCTAGTCTCTTCTTTATAGAGGTAAGACAGAATTAACATGCTGTGTCACTAGTCCTTTCTCTTGGCTAGGATATTTGGGGTCTCCAAAACAGATCTTTCTCAACTCAATCAGAAAGTATCCTTGTGTTCATAATGTAATATTTGAAGAAATGGACCTCTCCCAGCAGGTGATAATTTGTTGTTCTTAGCATGATTGTCACTCAGTTCCTTTAACTACCACTGCTATTATTTTTTTTGCTTTTAGACAGGACATATATCTAAGACGTATATCTCAGATACCACTGCACTGGTCTTTCCTATCCTTCATTTTCCTCACAATAGCATTTTTCTATTACATTTTCTGTGCATTGTCATTTTATTTCAGGACATTTATTTTTTTCTATAAATCTCCTGGGGGGGGGAAGAAAAAATCTGTTCATTCTTAATTCTACAGAGGAGCTGACTTAAAGTAAGTTTTTTGCTGGAAGCTTGTATTAGCTGTTCCTTACATCATCTGAAGAAATCTTTTAACTTTGTCTCAGAGTGTGGAAAAAAATATTTTCACCTAAATTTTAACACCTATCATCTTCTTCTGCTCTTTCTTTTAGTGCAGAGAGAAACAGACTATTTTAGACCCTGATTCATCTGACCTATTTGAGCTATCTCCTTTAGGATCAGATAAACTGCCATTTTTCTCCCTCAAATACAGATTAGGTGCATATACCAACATTGCAGAGGCTGGCATTTAGTCAGTTCAGCTCCACTGTAGATGGAAATAAAAGAAAGGAGAATTTTCCGTAGGCATTTGAGTCTACAAAAACCTATGAATACCTACACCTACTTGTGGTTTCTTTTTCAACTCAGCAACATTCCTCTGCCTTGTGATAAGAATAAGTCTGCTGAACATGAAAGAAAGGGATGATTGTTCATAACCCCACTTGTGGTATCCCTTCCTATTAAGAGTCCAAACACTTACTACTGGACAACAGTGAAGATGCAAAACCACTGGAAGCGTCACTAGGAACATACCTAGGGATTGGTGTTAGACCAGGAAGATGTAGACATTTATTCTTAGTGACAGCAATGAGAATTGAAGTGAGACATGAACATGAACATAATGATTCATCTTTAAAATCATATTATAATAAATATACTTCTTAGGTACAATAGTAGTGGCAGAAATCAAAATGGATTATCAGTATTCCAGACTCAAGTGATATAACTGTGTTAACCATCAGGGAACAGAATCCCTATAATAAAACATAGTTTTCTTTCATGTTTGTGCAGCATTTCAAGCCAGTTCACTATTGATGTAGGCAAACAAAATTCCACTGAACTCCTTGTACAAAAGAGAAGGTTTTGTCCTTTTCTTTTTTTCACACACAGATTAAATTTACACAGATTGAATTTCTATTCTTTCACTCTAGTAAAAGCAAGTTTCTTATCTGTCATGATGTGATTGAAAAGACTAAGTAAACAGCAGCACCATTTTTTAAGAAGAAGAATACCAAATTACAATACACATTTATTTATTTATTTTTGCGCTCAGTGTAGTAAGAGCATGTTAATTTATTTCTTTCATTGATATCATACTCATTATGCAAACAGAGGTGCCTTAATCAGTTTTGTTAAACTCATTCCACTGAATTTAATCTTTAGTTGCCATTAATCAATCTATTAATCTATTATTAGTCAAAGATAAAATGTCTTTTAGCAAGCAATGTAGTCTTTTAGAAAATATAGAAAAACATAAATGTTCTGTATAAAATAAAGGAGAAATAAGTCAAAATAAAATTTATGCAAAACCTACATTCTTTTTTGGTTACTGGGATAATTGTGGTATTTGTGAAGGATCAGCATTAGCAAGAATTACAAAAAGTACTAGCCATGAAGGGGTTGCCTTTGCCTGTCAGTGGTACAAATGCTGATGCAGTGGGTAAATCACAAGGGAAGAAAAAAGGGATGACTGCATTACAGAACACTTCCATAAATTTCAAAACTTTAGAACAATTGTTGGTATCTAAGCTTAGAACAGAACAAGGTAATCCATTCTGGATATCGAATTGCTTTTAATAAGTTTAATAATTTAATTTTCAAATTAAAAAAGTAACTTGATCAATTAAAAAATAAGTAGAATGTATTATTCTTATATCTATAGTATTTACATGTTTCCAACACAAAGAAGGAAGTATCTCCTCAAACTTGGCTTTTGAACCTGAAGTACAAAAAAACAATGAGGCAAAACTGGTACAAATAGACCTGTGTTATAAAAAATCAGCCTTTATTTCATTTGTGCAATTGAAAAATATTTGAATAAGCTGTTACAGATAACATGATAGCCCACATACCCACAGGAGACAAGCTGCATTATTTATGGGAAATGAACGAAATGTGGATCTGATGTTACCATTCTGGGGAAAGAGCTCAAGAGTATTGTAGTAGTCTTGGTCATGAAATGAGAACAAGCACATTATTTCAGAAAATAATACTGTTTTCTATGAGTTTCTTGATTAATAAAGCAAGCTGCACAGTTAGAACAAGATGTGACAGATGGACAGGCAGCTCCCTCCTGCAGTTGTCTAAAAAACTACAAGTACACTGTAGTCTGCCATCAAGTCTTAAAGTCAAATCAAGATCTGCATCAGTTTATCTATAATTAGTAATTAATATAACTCTAAGGCTGCCAAAAAGAAAGAACTGGAACCTGGTGCATTTGTGTTTATTTTAAAGAAGTTGTTTTGTAGACACCTCATATAGACATTAAATATTACATTCATTCAAAAGTCTGATATAATTAAGAGAGTCACTTCTTTTTACGTCTAAGATACTGTCATGATTTGGTAGGTAAAATGTCATTTGTATTCAGACTTTTTGGGGTTTTTTTTAGGTTAAGGTCTGTATAAGGAATTTTGATTTGTTTTATTTGTTTTATAGTCATGACTGGTTACTGAATAAAGAACAGTATAATAAACTGATCCTGTATCTGAGGCTTTAAGCCTCTTTCTTCTTTGTGTTCTCTGCAGATATCACCCAATATTCACTCACCTCCTCACTCAGGTTCTCACATAGCTCATCTCAAATCCAACTCATGTTTGTCATGAAGTGAACTCTCTTAGATAAGAATATATACACCCACACTTTGCACTGTTTGCCCTCACACTGATAAAGGCAATTCCTTGTGGCACCTCTGAATACCATTAAATGATATCCTGAGTGCACTAGTTGGTTTAAATAAATGATACACACAAGCCAAGAAAAATGCTATTTATTACAAAAGATATTTTCTTAGAACATAGTACTATTATTCTATTACCTTTTTACAATTAAAGTCTGAAGAAAATGCTTCCATAGCAGTTTTTGTTCATACCTGTTGAGCAGAACACATACATGTGCATCCCCACCTGGAATAAAACTACCTATTTTGAATAAACAGTTTGAGAAGTCTTAAATGCCAATGCTATTCAATTTGCCTACGATAGTGTGCAATTTTAAAAGAACACCATCCAAACAGGCCAACACATTTTTTAAAAAGTTCCACTTTTCATTGTGTGCAGAAGATTCAAATGAAAATGCACTGTTTTCCTGTCTCTTCCAGCCTCCACACTGTCAAACGTGTTTCATTGTTTAAGTTGGACATTACTGTGGTGGCCCAAAGACAGAATGAATTATCAGCTTTTAAGTTAAGGGAGCTTCAGTCAAAGTTCCAGTGAATGCAGGCTCTTTCTTAGAGCTAAGAGTAAATATTGACTAAAGATTAACTTGCAGAGTGACAGAAGACATGTTGCATGCCTTGGTTTTCTATGTACTTATCATTAACCTTGCAGTATTTTCTCTCCATTGAATTTTATTTAGTTGCCAATGATTTCCTCTTTAATCATATTACCTACTCTTAGCTTGAGGAATCCTGTGTCTCTTGAATATACTTTGAGCTGATCTGGACTGATTTTTGGAAAATGGGATGCATGTCAAATAACACTCTGCATTATTTTCTCAGCAAAGTGTATATCAGAAATCTAGCTATAACATATATAGTTACACACCAGCTATAGAACAATTAAAAAGTGATTGATTTATTCACTAACCTATGTAGTATACTTGCATTCAGAATCTGAAGTTGATGGCCTAGAAGCCAATCATGGTGTCCTGAATGTCATAGATTGCATACCAGTGATGCAGATCATAATACATGTGATATAGATGTCTGGAGCTGAATGTAAAGAGGAGTAAAGAAATTCACAGCTGATTCAGATGGATTCACTCAAATTTGAATAAGTTTGGGGCTAGATTGCAGCTTTAGTTTTATATTTTACTTCTTCCTTTCTTTTTCCTCATGTTCTTTCTTTTTCTTATATTTTTAATCTCTAATTATTTACATATGTGTTTGAACTTGGACACTGAGAGGAATTAAACAAGGGAACATTTAGCAAATTGAAAAACAAGGTATGAGGCCAACTGCTTTTTTTTTCAATTTTCTTTTGCCTGTTTGCACTCAGTTATCTGTGGGTTGCACATGACGCAAGAAGTTTTCGCTTGCATAATGTATTTGTGTTTTTCTTAGCTTCCTCCTTTACATTGTGATCCAAAGTCCTTTTAGGGCTTGAAACTTACGTCATCTGTCATTCCAGTGCTCTGCCTTTGGAGGCAAAGGCAACATGATCTGGCCACAGCTGAAAAGTGAAACCTGATGGGATGAGTCCTGTGACTGGAGTGCCCTGTTGGACTGTTACAGGCTCTTCAGGAGGGATAGGCAGGGCAGGGGAAGTGGAAGGGTGACACTGTATCTAATAGAAGTGGTAGAATATATTGAGATCACAGCTGGCAGTGGCAGAGTTGAGATCTTCCAGATAAGAATCAAGGGGCAAACAAACACTGTGGAAGTCCTTGTGGGAGCCTACTGTAGTCAACTATTTGCTGATGAATTATTCATTGAGGAACTAAGGAATACTTCCAAGTCAACTGCCCTTGTCCTTATGGAGGACTTCAATTTGCCAGAAATTAACTGGGAGTATCACCCAACTGGTACAACCCAGGCCGGAAGATTCCTAAAAAACCTGGATGACAAGTTTGTGGAACAAGTCCTAAGGGAACTGACTCAGAAGGATGCTCTCCTTGATCTCCTGTTGGTCAACAGAGAGGATCTTATGAGCAAGTGGAGATTGGCGGCCATCCTGGCCACAGTAACCACAGAGCAATCAAATCTAAAATCTCTGTTGACAGGAGGAAAAGTGCCAAAACCTCAATTCTGAACCTGAGGATAGCAGATTCCTCCTGCTCAGAGAACTAGCAAGTAAAATCCCGTGGGAAAATGTTTTTGCTGGTGCTGGGGTTCATCAGTGCTCATGACTTTTTAGTCATCTAAGAGCTCAGGAGCAGGCAATTCCCAAGTGTCAGAAGTCAAGCAGACAAGGCAGAAGGCCAGCTTGGCTGAACAGGAATTTTGTCTTCGAAATAAGGCAGAAAAGGAAGGTGAATGCCCAGTGGAAACAAGGTCAGGTGACATGGGAAGAACAGAGATACTTCTGGTCACGGTAGTGAGAAATTCGTGAGGCCAAAGCTCAGCTGGATTTGAAGCTGAGCAGAACATATTAATGGCAATAGGCAGTGTAAAGACAACATCAGCCNAAAGGAATGTAAAAAGATAATTTTTACAACAACATAGCTATGTTTACAGAAATCGTCCTTGAGACTGTCTAACAGAGAAAACTAGCTATTTTACAGTGAAAAATGGGCAACAGATGGGCTTTAAAAAAGTTCCACTTTTCATTGTGTGCAGAAGGGACACAGACAGGGACATGGATAAGGCAGAGATGTTCTGCACATTCTTTGCCTCTGTCATCAACAAGGATGATAGACCAAAGGGGTCTCAGTGCCCTGAGCTGGAGGACCATGACTCTGAGAATTATCAACTCCCAGTCAACCCTGAAATTGTGCAGCATCTGCTGCTCCAGCTGGATCCTTCCAAATCTATGGGCCCTAATGGGGTTCATCCAGGAATCCTCAAAGAGTGGACTGATGTCATCACAAAACCTCGCTCAATGATTTTTGAGTGGTCTTGGGAATCCAGAGAAGTCACAGCTTGACTGGAAGCTGGCAAATGTCCAAAATTTCAAGAATGGCAAGAAGGAGTACCCGATAACCTACAGGCCTGTTTGTCTTACTTCAGTGCCTGGTAAAGTTATGGAGAAGATTATTCTAGGATGTATTGAAAAAAACCTGAAAGAGAGCACAGTCACTAGTCACAGCCAGCATAGCTTCATGAAAGGAAAGTCCTGCTTATCAAACCTGATTTCCTTTTATGACAAGGTAACCCACCGAGTTGATCAAGGGGAGACAGTTGATATAATCTTTTTGGATTTTAGTGAAGCTTTCAATGCTGTCTCTCACAGGTTCCTTCTGCACAAAATGTCCAGCTCACAGCTGGATAAACTCATCATGTGATTGGATAGCAGCGGGCTCACGTGTCGGGCACAAAGGGTTACAGTGCATGGGATGACATCAGACAGTGACCTGTCACTAGTGAGGTGCCACAGGGCTCCATCTTCAGCCCTGTGCTCTTCAGCATCTTCATGAATGACTTGGACACAGGACTGGAAGGGACACTGAGCAAGTTTGCAGACAGTACAAAACTGGGAGGAGCTGTTGACTTGAAAGCAGGGAGGCCCTGGAGAGCAATCTTGACCAATTAGAGGACTGGGCAATCACCATTTACATGAAGTTCAACAAGGGAAAGTGCCAGATTCTGCACCTGGGATGGGGCAACCCTGATTGTATGGACAGACTGAGATGGGGAATGAGATGCTGGAAAGCAGTGCCACGGATGGGATCTGGTCGATGGCAAGTTAAACATGAGTCAGCAGAGCCCTGGCATCCAGGAGGGCCAACCATGTCCTGAGGGTCATTAGGCACAGCATCACCAGCCAGGCAAGGGAGGGGATTGTCCTGCTGTGCTCTGCCCTGGGGTGGCCTCACCTTGAATATTGTGTGTAGTTTGGGGCACTGCAATATAAGAAAGACATTAAACTGTTAGAGAGTGTCCAAAGAGAACAACGAAGATGGTGACCGAGGTCGCTTGTTCTGTTCAGCCTGAAGAAGAGGATACTGAGGGGAGACCTCATTGCAGTCTACAGACTCTTCCTGAGGGAAAGAGGAGGGGCAGGCACTGATCTCTTCTCTGTGGTCACCAGTGACAGGACCCTAAGGAGTGGCCTGAAGTTGTACCAGGGGAGGTTTAGGTTGGATATTAGAAAAGGATTCTTCCCTCAGAAGGTGGCTGAGCACTGGGAAGGGCTCACAGAACCAAGCCTCCAGAGTTCAAGGAGCATTTGGACAATATTCTCTGGTACACGGTGTGACTCTTGGGGATGGTTCTGTGCAAGTCTGGGAGTTGGACTTGATGGTCCTTGTGGGTCCCTTCCAATTCAGCACATTCCATAATTCTGTGATTCTGTGATATGAAGACAAGGAGTCAAACATTGGCATGAACCTTCCCAGATGGGCACAGTGATACCAATACCGAGCATCCTTATGGAAGGCTTGACAACAGCTGAATAAAAATTTTGTTTGGAGATTTTCTGGTGGTAAGGGATTTTCAGGAGTCTAAACTAACATTGCAAGTTAGAACCATCTTAACGTCAGGCAAAGAGCCTCTCCCTTGTATTCAGCTTATAGGTACAAAACTTATTAACACGTGTACTCTGAAGCTGTAAGAATATTAATTAATTCAGAACTTGTGTATTAGTGGCTGTGTATGTATTAATAGTAGTTAATACATCACATGCTGAAGAGCAGTGTGTGTGTTTGTGGTTAAAAATTAACATTCTTTTTAGTTAAGACCCTATTTTGAAGGTCACAGCTTTTGCCTTCCCAGCCTCTTTGGAGGTATTCCAGAGCTCTATTTTGCTGGTTCAGCTGCTTAGAAATACACGTAAACATACTTACACACACATATCACACACATTCACATATCTATGTCTTTTTTAGTTGCTTGTTTTACTTCATCTTGGATGTTTAAGATGGATAATTTCAGAAATCTGTTTAAATGGCCACACAGAGAGTTGAACAGGTGCTATGGAGCCAGGGAGTGACCTTCAGGAAAAAGACAGGGAGGAAGGAATAAACTGCTGCAGATCTTCAGGAAATAAAATAACAGTGCATGATCAGAGCCTGGAGGATGCACCTTGGCTCCTCTTGATTTAACTTAAATTATATCTTTGCTAGTAAATTAAATAAGACTGGGACTGTTTTTTAGCATAAAGACCAACCAGCATGAAAGGAGCTGCATTCCTGCCATTTCACTCTACCTCACACAAAGCTGACAGCACACAGACTATTAGCATGGACGGAGGATGATTTCTGAATACTGAGCCCTAGCTGAGGTGGTCTGAGAAAACACTTATTACCAGGTAATTTTTTAATGATTGGGCTGTATAGGGAATTGTATTTCGGTATCTGGAAACATTCACTGACACACAGATCTAGCAGTAGATTTTCTTCAAGTTTTGACCTTCTGCTCATCCCTTGTCTGCTTAGAGGAAGGAAATAATATGAGAAAATAGTCAAAAGAGCTGGAGAGAGTTCTTAGTGTTTCAGAGCTCAATAAATTAACGCACATTTCTGGTTCACCCTTATACTCCTCCACTTATAGCAGCACACCACAAATAAGAGCCAGATTTAATATCTGGCTATGTTCTCCATACAGCTTTTCCAGGTTTCTGCATTAATGTCACAAATGCAGTGTGTATCTTCAAACAAATGAGAAGTAAATAGGAGACAGATTAAAAAAGAAAAGAGGTTTTTTTTTAAAAAAAAAATGAGATCCTCAGCTGTCTAAGCCAGCTGAAAGAGCTCACACAGCTCTGCTATTTTCTCCTGGGATATGGCCCATTGTTTTCTACAAGGGATTATGCTTTTAGTTTGAAATAGGCTTCTTATGGTCATCAATTAGTTTTTGTCCAGATTTTCAGCTGAATTACTTTTCATGAAGATGTTGACTAAAAAGAAGAGAACATGTATCATTTTTCTCTTATTTCGAAGTCCTGCAGTATCCTGGCATTTGTATTGTCATTGATCTCAGTCATTGCCTAGTACTGATAGTAAAGTTATTTTTTCCAAAGCTTATCCAGCTCAGCAGGAACCAGCAGTTCAGCAAGGGAAACCTAAATCGACCACAAGGGATAAGCACTAAAATAAATAATCAACACTGACAATAAAAGTCAAAGGTGTAGAGGAAGGAGGCATTCTGTTTCTCATCCTTCAGCAGCCAGCTCCTTAGATGAACACAAGGCTGCAGAAATTGTTACAGCAAGAAGATTTAAATCACAAAAAGATACTTTAAATAAGTACTTCCATCAAAAAGAAAAATAAACAAAGCCAGTAAATGATTCTACTAAATCTTAACTCTGAAGCAATCCTTATTGAGAACAGTTTCTTCAAAATAAAGGTTTAACATGGTGTCAGGCAATTGTTTTCTTATTCCTGGAAATGCACATCAGAAGTATAGTTTCAGACATTTGTAGCATCATCCACTTCTGACTGTGATTTGCCAAGTGGGTGTTTCTAGAAGACACTGAAGATTGCTACACAAATTTCAGGTAACTTTGAGGACAAAAATATTTGTTATGGGCAAGGTAATTAGTAATAGAAAGATCTTTACTTCTCATGAGAAACCTAAGGCCTGACTACTGAGGTAGATCAACATTGGACTAGTGTACTTAGACTAATTGGTCTTTAATAGTATCAGATTAACATTTAGTCATTTAGTAATACCTTACTAAAGCTTTGTGCACTTTTTCTTAATATATTTTTGTAAGTCATAAAAGTTTTTCTGGAGTTTTGACAATTGATCTCGCATTTAGACAGCTCCATATTTGCATATTTCCATATTATGAGTTAAACAGGCCTTCTTGACAAAATGTGGTTAAAGACTACAGCTTTTAAATAGATTTAAATGTCTTTACGTTCTTGAATTAGACAAAGAACTTGACATCAGTGGAAATGTAAGATACAGCTCTTCAGTAGAAACAGTGAAACAGTCCTCTGAAAGTTTGAAAGAAATATAGAAAAATGAACAATAGACAGAGGAGACAAAGTTGTGCCAGATAATTCAGCCTAAAATGTGTTCAATAACTTCAGCTTTTGTGTAGTTTAATGGGAAATCAAGTTTACTAGGGAGCTCTGGAGAATCAAGACTTTGAAAGATTGATCTTCTCATGCAAAGTGTTTATAGTCATGTAAATTCAGTTTGAAAAGTGAGTGTGTGTGTGTCTTGATGAAACCCACTCTTCAAGTTTGCTGCTGAATAGGAATGAAGAGCTGATCCATGCACAAGCACTCTGGGATTTTAAGGTGGAAATATACAAAGAAACTTTTGATAGTGTTTCAGAAATTTTTCAGACCGAAGTGTGTGTGGCAGGGTGTGGCAGGCACCTTTCAGACCAAGGTGTGAGGACATGACACAGGGGCAGATATTTCATTAATGTTTCCCTTCACTGCTCTTCTGATATTGCAAATCTGTACAGAATTGTGCTCTTTCCATTTTTATGTACTCAATGAAGGATAGAATAAGGATGGGACGGGGATAATAGACGCTAGGATGTAAGAATAGCAAATAAGTAACACATGTTGCCAAGTTCATTACTAATAAAAACTTGTCTTCATGCAGAGGTATAAAAGGCAATATGAAATCTTATAATTGCTGCAGCTAACAAAATATACATTATTACAATTGCTTTTGATGAATTACTATCTCAGATGAAAAGTGTTAAGTGTCATAAACTTTATACATAGTGATAATATCAGCATCAAAAAGTCTCAGAAGCAGGGAATCAATCTTCCGATACCAGTATTTCAACACAATTTTATGCAACTGTCATTCTCCTGTAATTAATATTGTAATATTGGTTACTGTTCAGCAGGAAATAAGATGGTCTACAGCTAGAAACCTTAAAAAAGTCATACACTGTAACACTGGAAAACATGTTCAGATCATAACAACCGAGTTTTATTTAGACAATATTCAATTAACTGCACTTAGATATGTATCAAATCTTTTTTTTTTAACACGTCTAAATGAGATCATTTATTTTCATGGACAAAAAAGGCCCTATAAGGCTCAAAATTCCCTGATGTTGAAAGATGCCAAAAGAAGAAACTGGTCAACAAGAACACACTTGGAGACCGTTCCATGCAACAAGAGTGAGAAGTTATTTCACTCTCTACCCTTCAGTATTAATAGGTGGAAGTCCCTCTGTTTTTCCCTCAGAAGTAAGACAAATGGTACAAATTCTGCCTTTACTGCAAGATGTATGTAAATATACTTATTTCAGTCTTTGTATTGCTGCATGAAGTCAAACATCCTGCACAACCCCCAACAATGGTGTAGAACGACAAAACATAAGAAACATGAACGCTGGACTTCAATTTCCATGGATTATCTAATTACTAGTTTTTTTCCTTTATCTCTACTGATCTTAAATAGGAATCAGGTTTTTTTTAATGTGTATCATAAATTATTTTTCTGCATCTTAAGTTTTTTCTGCATCTTGGTCATGTAGGGTCACAAGTGCTTTTCTCTCAACTTCCTTGCTAAAAACAGTGAAGTCAAGAAAGATCCAGTCCCATGAAAAAAAATACTAGTACTGTTTTCCTGCTTTGTAATACACTGAAAGGAAGCAATAATTGCAACTCTCTAGCCACAGCTCAGAAGATTTTAATTGTACAAATTCCAGAGGAAAAAACATTTTTTGTTTCCTGCTAAAATTGGGAATTAATTAATTAAATACCCAGCTTGCTTTCTCCCAGGTTGTTTTGGGTTTGATGGGGGGTTTTGGTTGGTTTGTTTGGGGGTAGGGGATTTTTCTGTCTTCTTATTAGTCTTCACATAGAACAAAGAGGAAAATTGCATTAGACATTTCCTGAGGGGCTTCAGTGAGGGAGCTTTGCATCTCCCAGTATCAATCAAGTTACTTTTGGTTTTATCAATTAAAGAAATATTTTTACAGCTTTTGAGGGGTTACATAAGGCAATGAATTGATACTTTGTCAGTGCTCTTTAAAAACTGTCAACCACTTACGTTACTCATATGCACATAAGCTGAATTTAAACCGTCACGAGGAAGGGAAAATCTCACCTCAGACGCGACAAGAAACCACAGAAAGCTGTAACTGCAATATTAGGAGATGATCTTCAAGTCTATTTCTTTATTTCTGGAAAAACAGCTCATGTTTATGTCTTATGGCTTTGTATCATTAAAACTGATACACATCTGTTCCAAAACTATACATCTGGAAAGACCAATTAAAAAGAGTAGCACAAAATGGTATATTTAGTATCTATCAACAATGTAACAAGGAACTAGTAACTAATCATAGGTACATCTGAAAATTAAATTAGGGAGCAATTTAGTAGATTAAAACTCAGCTCATCCTTACATGTCGTCATTTGATATTGTTTCTAGTTATTTTTTCTGCTAGTCTTCCAGTGGTTTTTCATTTTCCCTTTTCATTAGAGACCTCTCTGTCAAATTCCTTTCTCATTTGTACCAGTGTAAATCTGAAATAAATCCTTTACATTTAATTGAATTATTCTTGATTTACTTTAGTAAGCCTGAGAACAGAATATGACCCTTTTTCTCTAGCAGTAACCAAAGTGTCCTTCTTAATTTTGAGAACACACAGAATCAAACTTAAATAGAAAAAACTCTACTAAGTTTAAATAGACTAAGTTTTCTTGTTAGGAAAAGACATCCATTAAATGAGAGAGTGTTCTGCCTTCCTACTTTGTAGGAAGGTGCTGCACTGAAAGGCCTGGGATTTTCAATTACCTGTCAAACAGAATTTGAGTGTCTCAAAAGTAACCTGATCCTGCAATAGGAGGAAAAGGATGGTATCTTCCTGACAATCATCACTGAGGAAGACTTTGTGCTGTACCTGCACTTAGCTGTGTGGTTTGTTGGGAACAAGGTTCAGTGGTACCCCAAGATTTCTTCGGTGACTCCTGCCCAACAGCACCACGAGTCCTAGCAAAACTTCACGGCTATGGCTGTTCTGTGGTCATCAGCACCGCCCTTCAGCAGCATGAAATATCCTTAGTGATTGAAAGGCAATAAAAGTGGGGTACCATGGGGACAGAAAATCAAATGCAGTGTTTATATTCACAAGAAATATCATAAAATAAAATCGTCTAGCTTTTGAGCTGTCAATGAAAATATAGGTTGTAACTTATTTTCATTGATTCCCCTCTCATTTCCTGCAATGTTTCTATATAGGTTGCTGTATCTTCTAGCCCTGCTTCCAAGCAGATTGTAACTCTTGTCAGTGAGGAAAAATAAATCAGCATATTTGGCAGATAAAATTTCAATAAGGAATAATCATTGTAGGAGAGCTATTTCTGCTTACTGACTCTATGAAGGAATTTCCCTATTTTCCTGAAAGCTATTCCCTTTGACGTAATCTCAGAGAGATCAGCCAAAGATGGAGCCTTACCTGACATTAATTAGTTTGAAAATACGGATTGTTTAAAGCATTTTCCCTCCCTAGAGATATAATAATACAGGAATTTTTTTATCTGCCCTAGAAAATAATTGTTTATTTTCCCTGTTTATTAGCTGTTTTTAAAGCAGGCACCAAAGATCATAGTGGAAATTGGTTAGGACTTCTTAAGGCTCTTGTACCCAAAGTTCTTAAGAGTTTAAATAAAAATGTTGCTTCTATTTGAACCATCAAAATAAACTACTCAAGTAGAAATTATGGCACTTGAAATAGGAAGTCATTATTTTAAGAGTCCTTCATAAGCATGCCAAAATTTTTTCCTAAATATTTTTTTTTTAATTAGTTTCTGTCAACTCTGCCACATATTCTCTTATGCCATAGAGTATGTTAGCAAGTTCCTTTGCAGAACTAGGAAGGAAGAGCATTGGACAGATCCTCTAGAGGGTAGTGGATCAGCAGTTCCTTATGTGACAAATCCGATAATCAACCATTTTAGACAGGAGCTATTTCATCCTCTTCTTTGCTAAGAGTAGTGGTAATTATTTACAGCTTTAAGAACAGTCATCACTCACAAATTTAAAAAGAGGGATTAGTTCCTCTGACTTTGGCTGCTGCTGAACTGTGCTTCTCTATTCCTGTGACAACTACAGGGAGTGGGTTTTAGTGTGAGAGGTCAAAATTGCAGGATATTGTTCGATCTTTTTATTAATAATTTATTGTTGTACTCTCCATATTTTGAATGTTTATTTTGTTGTTGCTGTTGCAGCGACGTCCAAGCAGATGGCCAGCAATGAAATTCAGAAGAGGATCTGGGCATCCTGCCTATGCTGAAGTGGAACCAGTTGGAGAAAAAGAAGGGTTCATTGTATCAGAGCAATGCTAAAAGTTCTGGGACAGAACACCAGTACTGGCCTACAGGTGTAAGACATTTACTTTGCCTCTCTTTAAAGAAAAGGAGCCCTAAGCTGCTGTAGCCTGATAGAAAGAAGATTCTGGATAAACTTTGTCCAAGAAAAAAACTATCTAAGATACCAGATTACTACTGCACAGTAGTTTTTGTTAGTGGACTGAGACACAATGGTTCATGTAGAACACTTGTCAGGGGACACCTACGGTATGAGAACTATGGCACAAGTGCCATGTTATTTGCTTTAGGTATGGGGATGCACAGTAATCAGAAATATAATAAAGCTTTGGTGCGCAAGGGTATTACCCTTTGGTTCAAGTCTTCTACGTTATCTCAAAGATTGAGGGACAAATCTGTACCATTTTGTGCAAAGGGCACTGATTAGTGTTCACAGGTGACTGAGAAAAGTATCTTAAGGCAGGTAAAGAAGAAAAAAAGGAGTTTTCCAATATCTATATAAGCAGATGTGAATTACACACACTTTTCCATTCTAAATTAACCTACCCACCTAACTGAGCAAGTCACAATGTAAATGCTTTCCAGGAGTAATACAACGTTTCTTGTGCATTTATGATTATTAGCCTTCTAAACAACCCATGATATACAGATTGGTAAGAACTGAAGAAAACAGAGAATTTTCACAATGGTGAAATTATTTCATGGGAGTCCACAATGATGTTGGGCTGATTTTCAGTTTCAATGTTCACTAAAAAATTAATTACCGGTTTTGTTTTAAGGTATACCTTTCATTTCTCAGCAGTAGGCTGAAGTAAAAGCAACAGATCCTTTTAGCTGCCAGAGAGCTTATGGACTTTCTTAGGCAATTTCTTAGGCAATGTGGAAAGAAAAATAAGATTTAAAATAAATGGATTTCTATTCTTTGCCATTTCATTGTGAGTCCTTACTGAGAAGCACCATAGACTTCAATGCACCCCTTCCACAGATTCAGACACAAGTG
This sequence comes from Climacteris rufus, assembly GCA_013398175.1. NCBI lineage: Eukaryota > Metazoa > Chordata > Aves > Passeriformes > Climacteridae > Climacteris > Climacteris rufus. Next base: position 29,408 of record VZRZ01001860.1, on the reverse strand, counting down.
TTATTGAACCCTACTGATTCATACAGTGGTTTTGTTTAATGCACATAGTAGTTGCATAAATATATATATAAATATATTTTTTTTTATAGCTAACACAAGGCAGGTTCTTGTGACTGTTAAGACTGCATTTTTGTCATCCAGACGAAGGAAATTAATTGCATTACTGCATATTTCCACTGAGTTGTAAAATAATCCTTAATATTAGAATATTTTTATGTTGTGTAGGAAGGTGGTTCATGTAGTTGCAGTGCCATAAACTTTCTGCCTATTGGAACCACTCTTTCTGTAATATTGACCCTTTCCCTCCCTGCATAGGGAAAGACAAGACTGTAAATCCACACCATCAAAAACAGTTACTACTTTCAGGGAAGGGGTTTATACACACCAAGACCCAGAGCTTCCCTGAAGAGTGGGAACCTAAATGCTTTGATGATCTGGGCCTGAGCTATTAAAATATAAAATTCAGGTACTGCATGTACATTTCGTAGCAGTCATTGACTATCAATTTTTTTCATACTGTGCAAGGCACTTGAATGATTTTAAAGTGAGGTACAGAACATTTGTGGATTTGGAATTCGAGCAGTTTTAAAAAGTTGTAGATACCACCTTAATAGTACAGTTATTTGCATTACTTGTTGCTGCTTGTATGGCCTAAATTTGATTACTTAATGCTGTTAAAAAAAAAAAAAAGCAAACATGATTTTTATTTGTTCTTTTGTTCAGTAAATACTACAATACTGTATTTTCTGTATTCTTTTCTTTTGGGTAACATGCTTTTATTTTCATCTGGTTTAAATCAACTAGCATGAGACTGAGACTGTTCAAAAACTAACTGGTATTAATCTGAAGGTACTAACAAACCCAGTGTCTTGAAGCCTGGTGAAAAATGTGTGGCAAGTAGTCATTTCAATTTGTGTGGGACTGCTGAGCCCTTTTTCTGATAGGCTGGGGTTAAATTGCAGGCTGTTAATTCTGATAGCAATAACCACATGTATGCACATATATATGGTGACACTCATTAAATAAAAAGGTATCAGTGCACATCATTTAGGCAAGTTTTTGGTGTGCAGTAACTATTATTAGTTTTTTCTGGGAATCTTGGAAGTCATCAGCTAGGGTTCATTGGCCAAAAGAAGCAATAGGAGAACTTCTGGAATCCTGTTTGAAATAATTTTTATTTCAGAGCACATTTTAGCAAATTGTGTGAAGAAATTTACAAATATCTACATAGTACTGCAATAAGTTCAAGGGATATTTCACATAAGTAAAGATGATTTATATTATTATGAGTTTACAGGTCTACACTTTCTCTGATTCATTCACATTTTTACCCAGGTATGTAATATATGTCATGCAATGGAGCTGAAAGTATATTTGTAACATGATTAGACAAATATGACAACAATTTCAAAATCTGGTATTTTGATTACTTTGGGGTTAAGGCCCTCTTTCACAGCTGAAGGATGTTTGTTAATATTTGCAAACTAACTTACCATACTCCTTTGTAACATAATAGAAATTATTTTTTTCACGCTTTGTCCACTCCACATTAATTGGTGGCAGAGGAGCATCATAGTATACCTCTTCAGATTTTTGCCATGATGGTATATGCTATGGATTATAACATGAGGAGTTGCTGGGTTTATTTAATAATATTTATAGGCATATGCTTATGTCTGATAAGAGCTGCTATCTGAAGAGAAAACTTCCTGCATACTAATGGATGTATAGTGTCTCATTGGTGTCTGCTTTGATATATTCTGTGGTATGTTCTATTTAACCCAGTAGGCAAAAGTTAATTAAGTAATCTGTTGCTGTTTTGTAATTCCATCTGATTTTTCTAATTTTTTAATAATTAAAATTGCCACATTAAAAATTACACAAACATTAATCTAGAGGTGTGATAAAATATTGAAATTAACTGAGAATCCTATTCTTGTATTTTTATAAAGCATCAGGTTTAATTGATCCAGACCAAAAACTGTCATGTAACCCTCTCTCAGAAATCCAGCTGAAATGTTATTCAAAAATTCATGCTTCCATCCAAGTGTCTGAAGCAGTGGCTTCACTAGCATTCCCAGTGGTCCTTCATTTGTATCTAACTCAGAAAAAAACACTTATTTACAGAGTCAGCTATCCCAACAGTTGTTTTAACTCTTAAACTTTCTTGTAAATTTATGTATCTAATGCTATTTAAATATTGCAAGATCTCTCAAAATTATTCCTTAATATTTTCTATTTTAGTGTCAACTGTTCCATAACACCTAACACTCTCAGTGCTATGCTTCAGCTCATCCTCTTCCACAGAGAAAAAGGAAAACTTGAATTATAAGGACTCAAAGCACACTACTAAGTAGCCTTTAAATTTCGTTAAGATTAAACACTAAAACAGAAATATAGACATATGTATATATGTGTATATATATATATATTTATAAAACACATAAATTGTTGAAAGAAGACCCTAGCATTTGCTAAATTGTATTCATATATTAAGAAATTTTGGAATTGCTGAAGAAGAAGAATTGTGAATTCACTCCCATATTCATACTTAAAATGACGTTATCTTGTTTAATTCGTTTCTATGTTCCCCTGTGCATCCTATAATGTATTGGAGAAGGAGACTACAGATTGTTCACAAGAAACAGCTATTCCATATTTTTTCTCCTCCTTGCTCAAATTTTGTTGAACTTGTTGCGTACCAACCAAAACTTTTCCAGAAGACTTATTTTTGTCATGGGCTTCCTTACCCGTCACCATTATACATGAGGGACGTATACACCTTGATTTATTTCAGTTCTGAGCATTTCTGTGAAGGGAGTCAATTTTCCAGCGAACACCAATGCAAAACAGTTCTTCTTTTTCTTGTAATTGCTCTTCTCGTTCTCTACAGCTTCTCTTCAAATGATATAGATATCTTGTAACTAACAACCTACTTCAATGCAATATTTTAATTAAGCTTCAGATCAAGCTCATTTTTACAACTAACGTGTGTGCTGGAATTGTGGGGGAAAAGATAATACATCACTGTATTTTGAGAAATTGTAGAAGCCAAATTAAATTTTCAGAAGCTGAACAGAATATTTTGCTCTGCAAACTTCACCATTTTTCCTTCATCAACAGAGTTCAAACCATAAAAATCCACTACACAAGTATTTGAGACAGCTGAATAGTCAAACCACTACTTTGTTGCCCAAATGTGGAAGCAAAGGAAAAAGAAGTGGTGAGACAGTTTGCCAGTGAGCAGGGAATAGATTTTCTTTACAGAAAAGTGAAAAGATTACCAAGGAAAACAAAAGAATATTTCTATATTCTATTACAGAACCTCTTGGATAAGGAAAAGAAACTGTAAATTGGGGCATACATTATTTCATTTGTATAGAATCTCTAAACAAGGCTCTGCAAGCAGTTGTCAGGAGCCGACAATTTTCACAAAGTAGGTGGGTGATTAGAGCATTCAGAGTGCCCCATATTGGATCATGTTCCAGTTCACAGATTATCAAAGGGAATTTTCACTTTCAGTGCATATACTGGAGAAAAAAAATGGCTGTGTTATTATTTACTGACACCAGCAATGAAGCTTTGTATAAAGACAAGATTTGACTTTCACCTAGAAGATATCTCAGCTGCACAAAGTCATAGTGCCTGTGACCACAGTATTAGCCATTAGGAGAAAAACCGGAATAGAGCAAAAATTTGGCTCAGATCAATATTTTTGATTGCTTCCAGGGAGGAGAAAGACTAGCAGCAAACACCGTTGTTCAGAGTAAGAACATTGGAATCCTTACACATGTGCCTCTGCCTTCTTGCAGAGAAGTACTTGAAGCTTGAAGCCTAAAAACTCCAGAAACAAATGTTACTGATCAACAATGTAGCTTTAACCCTAATTCTCATGTTTTAGACAGAGATTTCAAGAACTGATACTTGCTACTGATTTCTTTATGGATGTCATGGTAAGTTGGGTTTGAGCATTAGTTTTTTTGCAGTAGGAGAAGGAGAAGGGAAGAACACAGAAGGGTAGGTACCGTGTGCCAGTGGCACTCAGTGAAAACACAGGAGGTCTTCCTTCATGTCCAGCTCTATCTCTTATAATTCAAAAATGTCATCAGAACCACTAGCTTCCCTCTAAATCTACATGAATCCATATTTCATTTCATGGATGGTTTATGTCACTGCTTAGGGAAAAAACTCAGGCCACAGGCAGCATTTTGAGGTGGAATGGTGGGCCAGTAGTGTTTTATCAGAAGCCAAATATGACAAAGCAGGATGCAGCTTGCATAGAAGTGAGAGGAACAAATCAGTTTCATTTAATCCAGAGCAGTCAGTATCTCTATGGCTGGAGCACTGATAAAATATTCAAGTCTGTGAGATGATTTGATTTGATTTGATTTAAACAATATCAAAAATCTAAAGCTGTCCTTTAACTACCAGTTTATAGTCAAATCTTAGGAGATTTTCTTGACTTTTTAATTTTTTATGGAGGAGAAAATACTGGAGTATGCCAAGTAGAATAAAGTATCTTTCTGACAGGAAGAGAGTCTTGTCTCCTGACATAGCTCTTTCCCAACCAGAATAGTTGCTCCCCTGTGAACAGCTCATATTAGTTGGTCTCATGCTGACTCCGCAGTCTTTCTCAGGACATTTCATGCTTTTTAACACAATTTTCCTTCTCTTGCAAGACTTTTCAATACCTATCTCCTGCCTTACTTTTTTATTCTTTGATTCTTCTCCTCTGACTTAACTCAACATTCTCACTACTTTGCTTTCTTGCACTCCTTTTAGCCCTGAATTATGTGTCATCATTGCCACTTTTGGTATCACTCAAAATAAGCCTCTATCTGAAAAAAGACTCCATGTGATTATTCTTCTTTATGTGGGTTCTGGTTAATAGAAGCATGTGATGGTAGATTTTCCTGTTATTTACTGGATTCTGTCCACATGAACTAGCAAGCTAAATGCTGAATCTCTTGGAAACTTTTTGTTTAGACATTTTGGTCCTACAAACTACTGGTCTCTTCAGCGGAAAACTTGTTCCAGATAATGTTTTAAAGCAGCAGAAGGACTTTAAAAGACAGACCTCAAGACATTACTCTTAATTACATCCACTCAACTAAGCAGAAAATTTTACCCAATTAATTAATACATAGATGCCTGCCATCTCCATGGTCTTTCTGAAAGATAGTACTTAGGGATATTAATTAAACTCTTGCCATGTAGTTTGCATTATTTCCTTCGGTGTAGCTCTTACTTGAGAAACAAAAAGGCTATTTTGGTAATTGCGGATGTTAGCTTAAAAGAAAGTTTATTGACTGCTTGGGTGGCATAATGTTTCCTCAGACATCTAGAAGCTTTTAGTAAGAAATATCACTTGTGCCTGTCTAGTTTTGTTTGGACTGTTGGTTTTATTACTACACCTTTTCTTTCAGTGTCAGATTTGTTAAATTTTGTTTTGGGAGGTAGCAAAAGATACTGTAATCTGATTGTCAGATTGTCAGATTTGACTACACATCATCAGCTTTACTTAAGCTTTTCGCCTTAAAAAGTTTTCAGCTCTGACTTTTCTACAAGGACATCAGGATTTCACCACAACTACACACCCTGTTTTAGTGACAAGATGAAGCTTTCTGAAAGAAAATGGCGTGCCTTTTATAGATATGTGGGCATTTTCACAATGGCCTGTTTTCAGGAGGAATCCTCACCCTAGAAAGATGAGTCTGGTAGAGTGTGACTGAAAATAATGTAAAACATAAACTATGTGTAGCTGTACTGCTGATGGATGAAATTAATTCCAGCTGGGGCCTGACCCCTCCACAGCCCCTCTCCAACATAGGCTGTGGGCAGGATGAGGGCGACAATGAGGGCAGGATGCAGGACTGCAGGTGACATTCTTGCTTGGAAAGCAAAGAGGCAGTGGCACCACGCTAAAACTTGCACTCTCCATAAAAACAGGATGACCTTCTGCCAGCCTCAGCCTTGTCAGTGCTGAAGACAAGCAAAGGATCTCCTCAGCAACCCCACAGGGGTATCACTGTGGAGTGAGCACAGCCTTTGCACAGTGCAGGACAGACTCCTGCAGCCATGCATACACAGCTTGCACACCCTCACATTTACCTGCTCCTTCCAGTTGCAGTCAACTATGCATTTAGGCTTTCAGGTGTTTTGTCAGAGCAAGAGCCTTCTGTTACCATAAAAGATTACCAAAAAAATTTTACTCTGTAACTCTGCAGCATGTCTGCATCCTGATGTGAGGACCTGACAGATCTCCTCCCAGAATTCTGTCCTCCTCACCTGAAGTGCAGTTGAACATGTCAGTGAAAAGTGACAAGTGCTCAGGGATTATCTTGGCCTGCCGATTTCTGCCTGGAGGGAACCAGAAATTACAAGGAATCTGAGGAGTGATTACAATCCTTTAGATAAGATAGGATATCTAAAACTTCAGCTAAGGATGTACATTTTCCAGAAATATTTCCTGAAAAGACTTTGGTATGTAAATATGTTTTAATACAGTGACCAGCATTGGCTGAGTTATCCTACATATCAGTGACCTTAGGGGACAAAGCAATAAGGAGCACATATGTCAGCACATGACATATCCTTAACACTTGCAAAGAACAACATTCAAAACAGAGTTCTGCAACCATGTCCACCTACACTCAGTGATTACAGAGGTGTCTGATCTCTCTTTGGGACTAAGCTTAACAGTTTGATCATTCAGCCATGGAGTGATAGATTCAGTGCTTGGCCAGAGAGGCATGTGAAGTCTCATTGTCCAGGAGAAAACCTCAGCTAATGGTATACAAGTTAAGCTTCCCCAATCCCTTTCTCAGAAGACCCTGGTGCAGAAAAGATGCGAGATTCTTTGGCGCCAAAGGTGTGAGTGTCCTTGGGGTGGGAATAGTGAGTGCCTAACTAAAAGATTTATGCTAAGAGATGAGGGTGTGCTGGATCCTAGATTCTGCTCTAGAGGTGTCATTGGAATTTCTAGAAGTGGCAAGCAGTTTCAGGTTGTCTTTTTCTGAAATATAGAGTAAAATCAGGGATTCTAGATTCCCACAAACAGTAAAATGTGGATTTTCAGACATATGCTGCTATTTTAGTAGCAACAGACTAGACATAAAACACCCTTGCCCGTTTACCTTATGTCATTTTTCATCAGCCTCATACTCAGGAATCCAGTCCACCAATATAGAGATTTAGGTATACATTTCCTTGGGAACACTTTCTTGAGAATTTAACTCCTGGAGATGATGTGGAAAAGCTCTGCATCACTGTATGCTGTTCACTGACTTACTAGGTGTCTTAGGAGTGAGGAGGGTAAAGCATTCCTGCGGGATGCTGAGGTCTCTGTGATGAGCATCACAAGCAATAAAGAATGTGCAGACACATATACACAAAAAAAAAGCCAAACTTTTCTCCCAGCTGCAGACCAGGAAATCCTGAGCAAGACAGTAATGAAATCAGATGAACCCTTCACTGCAGAAGCAATGAAGTGCTGTGTGGAGGCTAGTCTAGCTGTCATCTGTTCTAATGGTTTAGAACAGTCACCTTGTACTTTGGGAACGAAGTGATATATGGAGCTTTTATTTGCCTAGTCTATGTCTTCTCTCCAGTCACTGCCTATTGCAGATGGGAAATCTGTCAGCTTTTCCACTTCTAAGATAATGTATAAACAACCCAAGGTTTATAGACACAGTTTTTTTAGTAAAAATTCTGTCACCTGCCTCTATATTGAATAATGATGCTTTGGCTTTGAGAGAAACACTGAGTTCTGTGTTTTAGTTCCTTCTTTCTCCCTGCAGTGGATATTACTAGTTGTACAGCATGCAGAGAGCCCGGCTGAAGTACTGCAAATGAATGTCAATTTTTACGTGTGGCAATGAGAAAAGAATGAATAAAACCATGCTCAGAAAAAAAAATACTCCTCACCTTATCTACTAACACTCAAATATTTTCACAAATAATGTTGTGGAATGATTATGAGTGTTAATTTTGTCTGAATGTTCACTTTCTGAATAAAGGAGAAGTTGTCATTCATTTTCCATGAAGTTATAGTCAGCAGCCAAAAATGTGAATAAAAGACAAATCTTTTTCATTAAGTTTCAAAATATGAATGACGACTTGGATTGATAGCATTAGTGTTTATTCTGCTGATTACTTGTGGGATGTCACTCTGTTGTGCTGCGTATTATCAGTAAAACGTTTTAGATATTTTGAAATTAATTTTCTATATTCATTTAATTTAATCTTTGACATTAACACTAAATCCACTACTAATGTTTCAAATATTTTAAGCAAACATTTAGAAGTGGCATGTAAACACTAAAAAACTTATAGGTGAAAATCCCAATTAGAAGTGTCTTTTTACTCTTTTTACTTAAAATAACGTTCAAAGGGAGGAGGGGGGGGAAGTGAGAGATATTAAAATACATTAGTAAAGCATCTTACTTCATTAATCTGACTGTTCACAAAGACTAAATGAAGGCAAAGGTTTAGTTCTCTTCTACTGATATTAAGTTGGGGTATGCAAACCATAAAGAGTCGTCATCTACTGAAGTGCACCAAAACAGGGTGCTTCAGCTGAGCAGCACCTCCTAGGGAGGCAAAGGGATGCACATCTGTGGAGACAGAGGAGAGATTAATGGTACACACAGTCACAGTATTGAGACTTGTGAATACCCAGATCATCTTGGACACAGTGCTATTTGCTGCTTTTCTTTGGAGCAGATACGTCAGCTACGGTAACGTGCAGGATGGCTTGCCCTCTGCCTCTACAGAGCAGCTGGTCTTGTTGAAGTCCACCATTTCCAACAAAAACTCCAACCTAACCATAACAAACAAACAAAATGCTCAGCTAATTCTATGCAGCATCTGAAAAGAAAGATTTATGAAAAAATATTTCACACAGTGATTAGCCAAAGGGCTGCAGAGAGTGTGCTAGCAGATTTGAAATGAGAATTATTGGATGACATTCATGTGGCTTTCTTGGAAATAAAGAGCAGATTAAGCATCTGTATCAGAGAAGCATTACAGCCTAAGTGGAGCTAATACTGTGAAATACTGCTCATAAATATAAGTGCTGCTTTAGCTGTTGCTCTTTTCTTTTTCTTTTAAGGAGTTATGTAATGCAATACACAGCTTTACGCAGGATGATAATTTGTGTCATGCTCATATATGACCTAGGCAGAGACAAAATCCCTTTCAGGAAAATTTTCCAGTAACCAGCAAAGTTTCTTGCATTGAAGCACATGTATCTGTATTAAAAGCGAAAACAGACATCCAGCTTACAAAGGGAATTTTCTGATCTGATGACAGTCCAAGCAGAAATCGATGAGGGAGAAGGTCGCTCTGGAAATGAGCACATGCTCACAATGACTGCCAATTGGTGAATTGCTTGCAGGAAAGTTTAACATGGCAGCGGCTGACAGCTGGTCATCAGTGTGAGGAAAGGCAAGAGGCTGGGCTTCAGGAGGAAGGACACATGCCACCAGTTCACTTTCTTCAAGGGTCCAACACACCAGAGGCTATTAACCACCTCCTCTTGTCGCAAGAAACCCAACAGGCATAAAATGTGCTCTTCTCACACACCACCATTTCTCGTGGTGGTGGTAGTGATGCTAGTTTGACTAGTGGGAATTAAGTACTCCTCACTTCATCACAGGCCTCAGAAACCCAAAGATAAATGGCCATACAAACTCTGGTTCCCATCCATATCAGTTAGGATTTACCTTGACAAGATTTTGATTTTTTTTATGTTTTCATTATCAGCCTTATTGGCATAGCAGTGTGAAAAGAGAACAGGAAGCAGAGCAACCATGCACAAAGAAAGCTCAACAAAATGTGGTTTTGCTGGTTGAAAGAGGTTGAGGTGAATTTCCCACCTACTAACAGTTTCTTTTCTCTTTTTTTCAGCGCTAAATAGGATTGAAATGTTCAACTTCATAAAATTTCCAGTGTGAAAGTGCACACACCCTTAAGCTTCTTAACAGGGCTGAATGGACAGTAACACAACTGAAGACAAAATTATAAGTTGTTGTTGTACCTGAAGTGCTTTAAAATCTCAGGGAAACTATTTTAAAAGCACACATAAAAGAAACCACAGTAATTTATTTTAAAATCCATATTCTTGAGTGACCTCCTAAAATCAAGTCAGTGCATCTTCACCCTGGTGATGTCACAGATACCCTGCATCATGTACCCAACTAGATCATATCTATCTGAATTGAAGAATGGGCAAAGGAAGCTTCTATCTGCTCATCTGTTACTGTGGAGCTGCTGTAACCAAGTCCTTTACAGCTCCAAGTTTTCTGCTGCAAAGCCTGAGATTTCCAGTGCTCAAGTTTATCTTGTGTGCTTTTAAGGGGACAATACTACAAACTGCAAAACACAACCTTATTTCTGGAGTGCTAACAAGGGTTTCCAAGCTTTAGAACAATGAGCAAGCTTAACTAGGTGAGCAAGTCAAAGTGGGAGTATGGACAGGTAAATGCACACAAGAGAAATATGGGTGGAAACACCAGGAGAGAGCAGTATCTGATTCCCTAACAGGATCAAAATACCAGTTCAATGTGAACAACAACAGCAAAACAAGTCACTCTTCATATCCATCCTTGCAGATGTGCCAGGAAGTAATGAGGTGTCTGTACAGGATAACCTCGGAGAAATCCTAAAGTACTAGCCACAGACAGAGCCAGGCTTTCTAGACCCACTGGCAATGCATTTTATTGTTAGCAGCTCAAGCAATTCTGTTTCCAAACACTGTAATCAAAAGGCTAGTCTTTTAGCTCAACACAAAAAAAAAAAAACAAAAAAAAAACTAGTCCTTCCTTATAAGATTGCCCTTGTTTTGAGCAGCAAAAACTTTATTTCTACTTTATTTCTACTGCTCTCAAGTAGAACTTAAAACTCAACATTGCAATTTAATATTGTCAAAACGGTAATTGAGCCCAAGATAGGCTAGTTAATATTTGAATAGAGATCCATACTGCAGCACTGGGTATTGCAGAAGTTGTTTCCAAACTGTGGGAAATAATCAGAGTACTAAAAATAAATGGAGAGATGGACTTCTAATGCTCCAGGACTGCTGCACTGATGGCAAATGGGAATTAAAAGAAGTAATCCTCTTTCTCATTTCAATGGAACTGGAAGTGAGATAATGCATCTGGCCTGTAGATTAATAAGAAATAGGGCAAAGAAAATGCTGGATTCATTTTGGGAGTTACCGATAGCTAAATAAATTTCTAAATTACTTAGTTTACCATAAAATGGAATCTCTCGCTTTAGTGAAATGGAACACAAGGGAAGAAACTTATCTGGGAGGAATTCAGTGTAAGCTCTTGAACTCAGTATAAACTTCTGGGAAAAAAATAGTTGAAACTAACTTTTAAATCTACTCATTTAAAATACATTCTAAAAATTATATCTATTATTTTTCCCCAAATGTGCAGAGCATACCAGGCCAAATTCATATTCATAACTGGCTCACACCATGGTATGATATGACCATAGGTTATGTTGCCAACTTAAATGAGGTGATCCATGTAGCCAAGACTCTATACCAGTAGATTGACCAAAAAAAAATTCTCTTTAAAAATTATAACCCTGAACTAATACAGAGGCATAATACAAACTTTCTGCTCACAGTTTTCATATCCCTGTATTTTGTATGGTAATTTCAAACAAAATTATTTTGTTTTATAAGATATCAACCTAATAGTATTTTTGACCAAGTATTCCCCTGGAAAAATCATTGCTGGACCTTGAACGTCTATGTGGCAGTTTTCCTCCCTGCTCCAGTAATGCAGGTCACATGAGGCTGAATGCTGATGTCAGAGGTCTGGGCAGGCGTGTTGTTTTCCTTTTCAGCTTTGAGTAATACCTGTGCATTTTGATTGCCCTCAATGGATTTGCTCACATCTAGCACTTGTCCAGGAGCTGGGCTGCAGGAAACAATTTGCTGATGAGGTGTGAGCAGGGGTACATTCCAGCTTACTCACTTTTATTGCCTTGACAAATTGTGCTGCCTGCAGCAAAGCGATAATTACAAACCCATCCTACTTAACCACATATATCATTCCATTGATGAGCTAAACATGGAACCAAACCCATGGAATAAGAAAGGGTCATTTTTATGCAAGACCTTATTATGACCTAGCCCTACTTAAAACAATAAAAGTGACAGGAAAAACATTGTACATGGTTAATAAGATTTTCAGATAAGCAGAAGTAACTGGTATGTCCTGACAATCTGATTCATGAAATGGACCACTTGAGTCTATAAAGTCTAACAAACGGGTGGAACTATATCTTCTCCTTTTTCATCTGTTCACTTTTATTATGAGTGATCATTTCAGGCTAAGCACCATTTCATGGTGATTCTATATTGCATTTCTGAGATAGCTAAAGTCTAAAAATATTTGGATATATTGTTTAAGTCTCATATATAAAGCTACAGCAATTAAAGCAAGGCAGTCTTGATTGTTACACCAGTGGAATCAAGGATAGCACTAATTTAAGGTGGGGTTTTTTTCCAGTTCACTAAATATGTATAACAAACAACATTCTGTATAAGAGAACAATGGGTTCGCTGTTATCTTAACAAGGTTTTTAATATGTTTGCTTTATTTTTCTGCTTTCCTTCATGTTGTTTTCAGAATTCTATACAAATGTCAGGGCAATGTAAAACAGTGGGTTATTCTTAACCTTAAATTTCAGAGGAAGATGGAGATTTCATGTCATGGCCACTATAAAATGATGATTCATTGAAATTCAATCATATGTATGTTGTAATAGTGACTTTTTTATAGCTTTCTGCAGGCATCTGCTAGAAGATTTATAGCGTGTGCTATACTATTTTCCAGTCCTTCAATGTTCTAATGTTAAAAACTTTCTGACCTTTAAAAAGCCAAATTTGAGGGGCTTATCGACACTTTGTCATTTCAGCTCATCATTGTTGCCATACTCATCACTATTCTTCTTCTGGAAATACCTACACGAGCGTGAAAATGGTATCCAAGGTTATTTTACTTCTGAATGTCCTTCACACACATATTTATAACTCTTCAGAATGTCAGGGAATTTTCTTTGCACGATGGTGTTGTTCCTTTCTTCTCCCCTGGGTGCTTCACACATTCATACATCTTGATGTAGGCTGAGAAGTCCAGGAGGTGCATTCAGTCCCTTATTGTACAGAAAGAAAAACCAGAATGTGCAGATAATGATCTGAAATGTGCACACACTTCTTTCATGGAGCCTGGTTTATAGCCTGTCCAGATTATGCGCTGCTATTGCACTCCAATTAATGTGATTGCCGATAGCACAGGTACAGCTTGGTAAAAATATTTGTTACAGCCAAATGCTTGATGATTTCACATGAAGTTAAGAACTGTGTACATCTCAGAAGAAGAAAACAGCACAAATCAAGTCAGTGTAATGTTCAAGCTAGCCATTCCTCTTCTTTAGTAGCCCCTGATCAAGAATCTAAAGTAGACAGACAGATGTAGGCATCATATCATATTCTCCCTAACAAAACGGTCTATAACAAGGACAACTCCTTACACCTAGCTGAGTCATGGTGGCAAATTTCACTGAGCAATACATTACATATTACCTAAGATCTCTAATTAAGGCCAGTGATTTAGACATAAATAAATCAGATCCTTTCGGTTTTAGTTATACTTAAGGGCAGCTGCTGTCCTCAGGCTATTTCATTTAATAAATAGAACCATCAAAATCAAACATACATGCATGCAAATGCCTGTTATTAGCTAAATTTCATTCTTAATTACAGCCCTTGCATAGGTGATAGGCTTGTTGGACCTCTCCTTGGGCCATTTTATTGTCTTGTACGCATTTTTATAATTTCTGCTGTTATAATTATTTAGGCATATAACACAAGAATTCCTTTCTAATTAATCTTCTCTGATCTATCTGATGATATTTATTTTAGTTAACTGATTGCTTTAAAATTGCTATGGTGTAACATCACTTATGTTAACTTACACATGATTGTTTAAAGTTCCATTTATTAACAATTTATTATTTACACACTAAGATATAACAAAGCTGGCATCTTTAGTTAGGCTGCATGTTTTTTTAAGCAGCTGTGCTGCAGTCAGTTGGAACTTGATAAACATACAAAAAATTTTTTTTGGCTTATGTATCTTTCAAGGTGTGTTTTGGGGGCAATGGGGAAGCTCCCACACCTTCTGACCAGATGGGGCTCCCTAACTCCATAAACTGCTGTGTGATTGATTTTGCAGCAGCCTTATGGGCACTTTACTATGCTAGCAATTTTTTCACTTCACTTAACTTGCTGTATGTGCTGACTGCAGCATCCTGGCAGAAACAGTCCCAGGTAGCTTAAGGCAGCTAAGAAGTCATTCAACAGCAGTAATATTTCTGTGTGCTATGGAGCAGAGCATGTCCTCATCCTCCAAGAAAGAACAAGGCTACAGCCAATTACAAAGGTGCCTCTACTTTGTCCACTTGATCATGGTATCTCACATGGCCAGACAGGTGATGAGGAAGGACTGCAGGTCACACATGATGGGGAAAGTCCAGCACTACACTGCAGCTGAGAAACCTCTATCAAGTAGGCATTCTTGGATCTCAGAGACCCACAAGATATATCACTCGGAGTGTAGTGTGGCCTCAGAGGCCCAGACTTTGGGACCCATCAGGTCCTTCTGCTTACAAGGTTGTGTTAAAAGCGGTGACTTTCTAGAAGCGTAGAATTCACTACAGTGCACATATGTTGGTTTCTCACTTGCTGTTCTTTTTCTTCTAATTTGTTATCATTTCACATCACCTTACTGTGTTAGTACCCAACTACTTACTTCTCTTTATGTTATATAAGATTGTAAGGCAAATTTTCAGATCACATCATCTGCAACTGTCTTGAATTGTTTCTGTCAGCTATTAGCCTTTAAATAATTTGTGCCTTTCTGTTTGTAGCAACATCCTTTCTCCTCCACGTACACCATAATTTTCACCTTCTTTGACTTAGAGTAATATAATGCAGGACATTTAAAATAATTTACATTGATTTATTTTCTTCAGCAATATATTCTTTCTGCTTCAACAGGCAGCAGAAGTGTTCCTTTTGTTGTTAAAGCAGAACTTGCCATTGGCACTTTTACGAGCACTGAAGAAAAAGCTTTTTTTGTCCTTGTTCTTTTTTACTCCTTGCCCTCAACCATTATATTAAAACACTGCGAATAGATTCAGTTCAGTGCCTACATGTTTCTGAATAAGCAGAGTGAAAGAGAACAGAAAGACATGTTTATCAGCTTCTTTTTGCAGAAGGCAAAGAGGGAGTTGTCTTTGTTTTAAGAAGAATAGGAATTGTCTCCAAGTTTATCCTTTTCTTTTGTCAGTGCTGATAGCATGATGAACATGGTGGTTTCTACTCTGGAGAGTCACGTATATCTGATAAATACAGCCAGATGACAAGAAGAAGTACATTTAGTGGCCATCATAGATCTGGGAGATTTCCATGCAATTCCCTGATTACCCACCTGTTTCCTCCTCTGTGATCCTGAGAAAATCGCCATGTCCTGACTCCCAAGGGGGTTTCTAGGACAAAGAAATGCTGTCCTTGCTATGCTGTGAATATGGCAGCATCTAGGTCCTTGCTTTAGGGAAGGCAGTTAACCAACTTCCGTGAAATATCCCAACTTGTCCATAGTGCCTTTTTGCATATATTCTGGGGCTAAACACCTTGATCCGTATCAGTCAGAGTGGAAGCAAGGCTTAAACCTCCCACTCAGGAAGCCTGAGGAAAGAAGCCTGTCTGAAAGACCCCATTCTGGCAGTACTCCTAATACAGTTCTGGGCAGACATATAATGGGAAAAAGAAACTTAGAGATTCAAATCCTTTCATCTTCCTGATGTACTTAAACAACCTCTTTAGTATCTTCCTTCAGAACATAACTTTGCCAAATAGTGTTTCTTCTTGCTGTCTTTATCCAGTAACAAATTTGCCAATGCATTCCAGCTGGTATCAAAGTGCAAAATTTTTTGTCTGAAAACAAGCCATTAAAATGCAGTAGATTTGTAATTTCTTAAGGCAAAATTATCTTTAACAGCTGGAAGTCTTAAAGGTGACTTACAAAGCAAAAGATCCATTTTCAATTCTTTAATGCTTATGTATAAAAAGCATTCAAGATTTTATTTTTCAAAGCAATAGGACTTTTCTTGTTATGTGTTGTCTCCCTTTTGCTTTAGAAATACCAGATCCTCACTTTGTTCTCAGGGCTGCAGTAAACCTTGGCATCTTTGAAGTCCAAATAAAGGCTTCTCAGCTCCACTTTTTACTGGCTGGCTGGTTCACCCAGGGACACGCCTGTATATCAGTGCATCGGTTCTTTAGTTAGTAGTATCAATTATTATTCCTTTCAGACAGAATTTGGATGAGAATCCAGACCTGCCACATGGGTAAAAGAGATCCAAATTCTTAAAGTTATAGAGAACGTGTTAGACCCCCATGTAAGTATTGCTGGTGAAAGCTCCAACTGACTGAATGAAGATTTACTGGAATAAGGCCAGGAGCTGCTTTTAAGAGTCACTGTTCTCAACCCTGCCCAAATTCTTCAGCATTCAGAAATATGTTATTTTTTGGTTGTGTACAGTAATCAAATGTACACAAATGATTACTGTGTACAGTAATCAAATCTAAATAATGATTAACTATTATCTTCTTGCTGTTAGTAGCATTCAGACACTTTCTCCTCTGCTGATTTCAAAACATGTACCCCTCGGTGAAAATCACCATGCCAGCAAAGCACTAGTGCAACTCTCTTGAAAGTAAATATTCATAAACACAAAAATCATGAACATGTTCTATGATCTCAGTGAGTTCTTAGTAAATTAGAATATTCAAATATGTGATTTAGTATAAAATAAATCCAGTTATCCTAACAGGTGACACATTTTTTATCATTATGATTTGTCTTCTATTGGCAATATAGAAACTGCAGCTGTACAGATAAAGAGGGAGTAGCCTATGAGGATAAATCTCTCTAAATTGGACACTTCGTAATAGCACTAAACATGACTAAAATTGTGGGCTGTTTGTTTTCTCCAGCACATTTGAATTCCCTGTGTACACGACAAATTTGAAGTGGATGATTAGATAACCTAATGATTAGATAACCTAATGATTAGATAACCTAATGATTTGACAGCAGGGAAAATGAAATGTTCCTCCCCAGGATTTTTACTGGCAGTATAATACATAAGTGTCAACAGCAAGCTCACAAGTGAAAGAGGTCCTTATGGTCATGAGCTTCAGTGAGATAAAGTACTATTTCTCCTGGTGCTGCAGATGTAATCTCATAAAAGGTCATACTAAAAGTTTAATCCTTTTGCTTGATTTTTCAAACTACTAAAGACTGAACTTTAGTATACTACAATATTGCAAAAATATGATGGTGCCTTAAATTAATTCTCATTGCCTGTAAGTATAGAAGGGTTGGGACCTGTACACCCTAAAGTAGCATGTCAGATTATTTTAAAACACAAGAAAGCTCATTTGTGAGTGAATACCTACCTGCCTTATCAAGCATTAAAAGATCCAACTATCTTAAGCTGATATTTAATGCTGGAGCTGTCAAAAATTCATTGTGTCAGTTTCAGTGACCACATTCAATCCCAACACCCAACCCAAAAACTCCTGTGCCCCCTTGAGATATAGAAAGTAGAGCAGTGTCTACATTACCTAAGGGACAGAAGGCACCTTTTAGAGAGGAGCTAGCACTAATCCAACTTCGTCCTAGGAGGACAATGTTTTTGTAATTTTTAATCTCAACCGGTAAGTTCCGCAAGCTGGGTACCAAGGTTCTTATTCAAAGGCGGAAGTGCCAAAAAGATGAGATTTTCACCATAACATTTATAGAGCAGAGAGAGTTTTATTGTTCTTAGGAGACCTATTTCTCTTAACTAAAACTGATATATTTCACGGAGAAAGAAAATTGACAAACACTGCCAGCAATATATGTATGTTATATCCTTTGGCAGATCTCCTTCAGGAGCACATATGCCCAAATTAATGCAGTATTGGGAAACAATTCGTCAAGGATATGGAAACACATCTGTGCCTTTGGATGAAACAACAGTGACCTTCCTGTCTTGACTGTGAAGCATTAAAATTGTGTTAATTGCAAAAACTGCCTAAATTCATATATATTACTAATAATTTAAGAATTTAGTCCTGTAGATTTTCAGAACCTTTCACATACAATAAATCCTTAAGCTGTTCATTCCCAACCAATATGTATTTTCCTTTCCTGGATTTTATTAGCCTAAACATATTTTCTTTTGCTATTGTAAGAAGAAAAACATCCGTTTAGAAAAGCAAGTGTCAGCACAAGATTTGAATTGTTTTCTCTAAATGAAATTCATCAGGATTTTAGCTCTCAGGGTCCTTTTCTATCAGGACGATTACACATCTGATAATGTTTATACTCTCAAGCAAAATCAGTGATAGCTAGAAGTTCAATACTAACAGTCTGCTGTAAGTACACCTTTCATTTTGATTATTTAGCAATGCATTAAAGCAGCAGATTTGAAAATATACTCTACATTAAACAAATAATGTAATTCCAAATATATTTCTAATCCTTTCAATTTTTAAAAAAACAAACTCAAAGAGAGAACAAACTACATTGCCCATACCTGTATCTGTGCATATCATCTAAAGAATATTGGTAAATAGTGCAGAGTTTGAAAAATATTTGTAATAATTTAGCAAATAGTTTTAGCATACTGATATCCTACTTTTCATTATCCATCATTCCAAATAAAGAAAATACTACATAAAATTAAAAATTAAAAAAAAAATTTAAAGGAGAGAAGTAGCTATGAAACCCAAGCTACAATGAAACCATAAGACTGGCAGTGTGTTTTTAGGCAATTGCAGTTCCCTTGGATGGTGTTATAAGACACAAAGGCTGCAAGCCAAGCAGCTTCAACCACCTGTGAAAAGCAGTAATCTCTCTGGAAACTCAGTCTTTAATTTCTTGATATTACAATAGAAATTAATTTCCCCTGTTTTCAGTTTCTCTCAGCTGAGGTACTGCCTATTGGCTTTAGAGTGGAATCAGCTAAGAATCCAAGGCAAGGGTGGAGGAATGGAAGTCACTCCTCCTCTGCTCCTCTCCCTCTCTCAGTACACTTACCCCTGCCTTCCTACAAAAAAAGAGAAATATTCCTTCCTCAGCATTTATCAACACTAAGATTTGTTTATTTGGCTATTTGAATTAGTTCAAACTATTTAGAAAGCACTTGTTGTCAGTTAGTATATTTATTTTGCCTTTAAGGAGGTGAATTGATTCTTCACTGTTTCATCACTTCCATGTTTTCCTCCTGTCCTTCTCCTCTCCCCAGGCATTTCACACAACTCTGGTGTGCCAAATTTCTACATTCTGATTGGGCTCATAGGCTGCCCAAGAAAGTCAATGGGATCCAAGAAAGCATCAACATAGCAATTAAGTAGTTGTTTTATGGTCTTCAGCACAGGCTGTGTTTCAGAAAAAGCCAAAACAATGTGCTGCACAGAAGGGAACATATAAAGAACAATAACAGCAGAAGCAGATGTTTTTGGTTTAGATCACTGTAAATAAAAGCAACCTTTTACTGACATGCCAGATTACCTTTGTAATTTCAGTATTTACCAAACAATGCTACAAAAATAATTTAAACCATTAGTACAATTGAACAAATTGTTTACAGACAACTACATGTATCATTGCTACACTGTATTTCTCAAATAAAATTATTAATATCTGCTGCAAAATCCTATTTTCCCATAACTGCTTATCCAGAAGATGTGGTTGTTCAGAGTTTATATGGTCTGCTTTAAAAGTATAGGTGACTGGGGTGTTGTAACTGAGGATGAGAGCAATTAAGTGATGCTTGCTGGCTTCTTTCTATGTACAGGTCTCCCAAGGCAAAGACATCACAACAGGCATTAACTGTCAGCTGGCTGTCAGCCTTGGCAGTCTGTGAACTGGTAGCTTGGTTTACAGCCTCTGCCTGATGGAGCAGGAGAGTATTGCTCATGACTGAGTCAATGGCAGCTGATGTATTATCAGGGTACATCAAAAGCAGATCTGTTACTTTGCTGGGCAACTAAACTACAGAGACACTCCTGGAGAGAAGCGTTGATTTTCCAATCCTTGCCAAGCCCTGGAGAAATCAGCTTTGTAGAAACGAGGGCGTGCATGAGACAGCAACTCTCCATCAGCAGAGGATACACCCCACCACGGTAAGTTGTAAACTGTTGCTTTCCATCATGAAAACAAAGTTTTCTTCAAGAGATGGAGTACAGAAAGATGCCAGTCAAGGCTGTATAACGAATATTCTTAGGAGATCCACAGTCCATGGGGCAGTTTTGACTCTAATCATTCATTCCACCACATTTATGGAGAGATGTACAAGAACATTTTACATCTTTTGTCTTTTGCACTGATCCTATTTCCTGATCCAGTGTTCAGGTCCATTATACTTTGACTGTCGTGGTTTGAGCCTTGGCTGAATGCCAGGCCCCCACGAAAGCTGCTTACCCCCCCTCAGCAGTTGGGCGAGGAAGAAAATTTTTTTTATGATTTGAGATAAGGACTGTTAGAGAGAAAAAGATTCTAATTAATTAAGCTACTATCCCAGGCAAAACAGGCTCAAAACTTGAAAGTGATAAGTGAACTATTACCTACAAAGTCAGAGAAGTATATTGAGAAGCAAAATAAGTTCTTAAAACACGTTCTTTCCCCCCAGAATCCCTCCTTCCCATTAACAGAGCAAGGAGACAAGGGTGAGGGGAGTTTCTTTGGTCAGTTCATTCCAGAGATGTTCTTCCGCTGAACTGCCGGGGCGGGGAAGGGGAGCGTAACCTTTGCAGCCTATGTGGTGTTAATTCCCTTTTCCATACTACTATGAAGAGACATTTTTCCATCAGATAACACAGTTCACCTGATATGGCCACCACTGGGTCACTGCCAAGAAGATACGCTCCTTCCAAAGGTGAGTCCAATCCTGAGGGCAAAGCTCTTTTATCAATAATGACTCCCACCAACAAGTAAAGAGCAGAAGCTTCTTTATCTTTTGACCCCAGAGAATGCCGTCCCCTGGGCAACCACCCCTCCTGCTCTGGCTGGAACTCCTTCCCCACAGCTGGGGTGAACCTCTATATTTCCATTGGGGGGAGCAGGGGAATGCCACACCGGTAAAGTCCTTACCACAAATCACAGGCTGCGAAGAATTCTTAGCTTCGGTGTTTGAAGCTGTCCCTTCCTTTCCCTTCTTGGCTGACTTTGATGGTATCCATATTTGCTGCTTCTCCTACATTGTTCTTACTCCTCCTCTTTGTCTAACTACAACTACAGTGCGTGTGAGTACTATCTGTGATTTCTTCTTAAAGATGTTGTCACAGAGGCGTTACCTCCATCTCTAATTGGCCCAGCCATGACACATCCATCTTCAGAGCTGTCAGAGATTGGCTCTGCTGGATGGCTGTGGAAGCTTCTGGCAGCTTTTCACAGAAGCCATCTTTTTGGCCCCTACCATTCCCAAAAAACTGGAACCTGTCAAACCAGGACACTGACACCAACTATAAGGACAAAAGTAACAGTCACTCATGAACAGAAGAAACACTTCAAA
This sequence comes from Climacteris rufus, assembly GCA_013398175.1. Classification (NCBI taxonomy): domain Eukaryota; kingdom Metazoa; phylum Chordata; class Aves; order Passeriformes; family Climacteridae; genus Climacteris; species Climacteris rufus. The sequence continues at coordinate 7,757 of VZRZ01001860.1, read as the reverse complement.
TTATACAGTTAATATGAACAAATGTCACAAACCAAATGGCATTTTAGTATAAAATCTGTTATATAGATAAGATGCAATTGAGCTCATAGATCTGTGTAAAGACCCTACAAAAGAAAAAAAAACCAGTTAATTTGCAAGAATAACAATATGAACTATGATAGTAATAAGCTGAAAGATGGCCATTAGCTTCCGGAAGAAGGTAATTTTTTCATCAATATACAGTCCTGGGTCAGTAAGCTAACATGAGATTTCTTTCTGGGTTGTGTTAATTCACTGTGGACAAAAGTTTAGCCTCAACGAATATGCACACTTCAAACAGATAGGTCAGTAGCAAGGCCAGATACACCAGCTGGTTTTCAAAATCCAAAGTTTGTACTAACAAGCTGCAGGGCAGATTCCCAGCAGGACACTTGTCAGACCATAACACCATGAGGAAGAAATCTAGCTTTTTTCTGTTACATTAAAGGTGGAAGCAGAGAAGATTTCTAGTTATTTTTGTCTGGTTCTTTAAGTAAGTGTCAATGAGTTCAATAAACTTTGAGAGAGACAAAGATCCCAAAGATGGGAAATGCATTGCAGATCAGATTCTCAGCTGGAGAAGTCAGTATTATCCTTTTTAACTAAGTGATTCTGGTGGTTTATACCAGGATTACATCTTCTGAGTTTGAGCAAAGGTAAAAACCTTTGAGATTCCCTATTAGAATAACCTGTAAGGCTCTTTCTTCACCACTTACTCCCATCTGGTTTTCCTGATTTCACTGCAAAGCTAAATTTTAGATCTGAAGTCAACCATGGCTTAAAATCAGCTACTAAGGCAATGCTCTGCCCTAAGGAATTACCCTGCCTTCATCTGGCAGGTAGAGCTCTCTGGATAGCAGAAAAGGAACTCAAACTTTGTCACTTCTGTTTGCTGATGAAAGATGCGCATGTTCTTCAACCAAGGCAACAGAGAATATTAGGAGGAACATCATTGTTTGTTTAAAATGAATTGGTTTAAGCCAACCTGCAGCCCTGCTGGGACAGTTCCATGTCCTGAATTAATTGGACACATAGTTATATTCCCAAACTGAAGACTATTTCTATCATCAAGGACACATGCATAATTCTATTAAATCATTTGAGAAGATGAGACAAACATGTTGGAGCTTTCATTTAGACACAGAGGCTTATGTACAAATAACTTGAAAATTATAAATTGATGTAAGAGACGGTCCGAAAATGCCTCATCTGCCTCACAATCACTGACAGAGACTGAAACCCTAAAAGAGGACTTTTGCACTAAGAATCCTGGCCTGGCTAAGGTGGGATGTTTGCCAGGTGTTGCCTGCAAGGTGCGCCTGCTGGAACAGGTTCTGCCTAGGCAGGGAGGACTGCACTAAAGCGAAAAGGCCTGAACATTCTCTCCTGATCCCAATCAACAGGCCTCACCAACAATAGTGGCAGATTTCCTCACCTCCTGGCCAGTTGCCCCCCGCTTTCAAAAAGACTATAAGAGACCTTTCTGAATTAACCCTAATGAGATCTCCCCACGGACAGTGGCGAGTCTATTGGCAAGGGGACCATGAGGACCTAGTCTCATCCATTGGTAGCTATTCCCTCCCACCCCCCTCTTCCTCTACTTTGTTTCTTTATCTCTCTTTCTCTCTCTCCTCTATTGCATAATTGTGTTGTTGGCACTCAATAAAGGTGCACTGTTTGATTAAAACTGAAATCCCCTTTGTGCCTTTTGCATTTTGAGATCATTAAACGAACCATCACGACCCCTGCTTGTATTAGCAGATCGTGACAATGGAACAGAAAAATTGCATCATTTTAAAATCTAAAAAGTTCTGTTCTTTCAGTTACATTGTTTTGTGCTCTGAAATAAACATAAAAGCTACTACACAATATTCTTAGTTTGAGATCAGATTTGAGATTTTCAATTTCTTTTATTCATGATCAACTAGGCATTGAAGTATAAGGTTTCACTTTCAGAGAAAGGAAATTTGATTCATAAACAGCAGGCAAAGCTTTTCAATTTTCCTCTTGTGATTTGTGATAATCACAGGTTAAATATCAAAGTAACTTCTGATAACCATGGGGTTTTTTCCTTTGAATGACTGAGCTTCTAGTTTCAGACTTTTGCTGTTTTATGAAACATGAATGTCTGTTTCAGTTCAGGCATCACCTTTATCAGAATGTGATACATACATATACTTTAATAAGAAAAAGGATTGAGTAAATACACTCTCCAACATTCCAGATGCCATTATGCTTATGGTGAAAAGGTAAACCAGTCTGCTTGAAGGAGTGTGGGTTTACAAGAGAAATAAACATAAATTACAATTTCCTTGAGAAAAGAATGATATTTTCAAAAGGTTTGTACACTTATGAATAACTTAATAACTATGGCATAATACATATTTAGATGGCTATGACATACATATGGATTCCTTCATTTTGCAAACCGTTTATCAGCGATATACTGCTAAGCTTGGATCTGAGAGCTTAGCACCTACTGAACAACAGATGTGAGCTAAAATTCCTCCTCACATGTGCAGCTTTCTGGGAAATGTAATCAGGTATTGTGCAGCCAACATAAGACTTTTAAAATAATTTAGTTAATTTTATCTGCCTTGCATCCTATTTATTATTGCTGTCATGTTTCTGTTGACATAACAGACACAACCAGCTATTTTACATGAAAGTTACACATAATTCTTTCTCTTAGAGTGAGTACTGATATTATGAATGAGGATCCAGAAACTGCCACACTGCTTTGAAAGTCTGCTAAGGATATACTTTTGGGACACTACTGGATGTGTCAAAGAAGAAAATAACATTAAAGTGTAGGAGTGGGAATAACTTGCTTTTTGCTCATGACCAAAATTTTTCAAAATATTTCCTACTTTTTTGGTGAAAACCAAATGTCAGCATAAAATAACATGTATCTTCTTCTGAAATCAGTAAGACTGAGGGTTTCTAGCAAATATTGCCAGAGGCTATGTTTTTTTGTCCATTCTGTGGGATTGAAAATAGCATTACTTGGAAGACATAAAGCACTCTCTAAAACCCATGATGAAAGTAAATGATGATAAACTCATTGCTGCAAAATTGACCCTTCCTCCATAAGCAGCCTCACTCTTTCAAATGGTTGTTTACAAAGTGAAGTGCAACCGAGCAAGAGTGATGCTTTCAGAACCTGTGCTGTTCAGATTGCTCATCAGTACCTATTTGGAAAGTCACTCTCAGTTTGAAAATGTAAGTGATTCATTGCCTACCTATGAAGTGTTCATTTTTATAGCAGTCAACAGCTGAAACTTCTGAACCAAAAGAATTTATGTGAGTGGATTTATGGAATGATTAAAAAAAAAAAAAAACACCAAGAGAGGAAAAGGTCAATGCCACTTACTTGCATTTCTTTCATTCATTTTTTCTCAATTATCTTGAAAGAAAAATCAAATATTTAGAATTTCTCTCCAACCCATTGAATATTAGAAAGATAGGCAAAAAATATATATATACAACCACACATGCACTGGAAATCTTTAATTTTAATCTCTAATCTATCAGATCTGTGCCTATATCACAATTCTATCATGATGTCTACCACGATTAGATAACACTGATTAAAGTTTAATGTGTCCTGTATGCTTAAACTGTAAAACACTGGAGAAGCAACATACACTTTATCATCACAGGCATGATCTTCACCAAAAGAAAGACTTGGGCAAAGGAGAGAGAAGGTGACTTACCATTAAACTATTGTCCAAGAAAAATGATAACTGTAAATAACATATGTATAAACTGAGTACATTCCAATCTACAGTCTAGACAGTTGTGCCTTGTGTGGGTGCAGCAGCAGGGCAGTCTTCTGCTTTGGGAAGCAGACAAGTGGATAGCTAGCACAAAACACAGCCTTTAGTCAATATACTAGTCTTAATAGAGTTGTATTTTGAAAATTTCAGGTTCATTCTGCGGATTCAATTTGCATGATAACTACATAGCTTTTAGTCACATTATTAGCCTTCCAACCATTATTTTTCACATGGCAACATAAAAACAGAAGAGACTATTGAGATGAGAGACTGGATGCCCATAAAATGAAAAGACAGGACAGATGTCTGGAATTTTTTTTAATTATCATGGGGTTTAAGTTCATTTTGATAAACAATAATGCAAATCTTAGAATTTACATGTGCAAAATCAGCACAGCTGGTCTTCCTAGATCAAATGATACTGCAAAAACCTAAAGAAACCTAAAGAACCCTTCTTTAACTAATATTATTAATTATAACTGCTGGTGGAGAGCCTAAGTACAATGATTTGTTCCTGGGTTTGAGATCTGACAGCCTCTGGCAGCCAGCACTGGATTCCCATCACTTTTAAAGTAGACAAAATCATGGCCTGTCGTAAGCTCAAAAAGCAAACCCTGGGGAAGAGACAAGATACAGACAAAATACCAGAGAAGCAGTCACACAAAGTATTTCCTGGCTTTTGTGTTCCTGGAGTATGTTTTGGAGGCGCTATTGTGAGGAATATTATTTCAATATCATAATCAGGAAGTCTGTGTGGGAAAAGAGTTATAGGGGAGGGAGACAAAGAGAGAGGTCAGCTTTGAATGTTACAACTGGAAGGGAATCTGAGGCCACAGATGGAACTGTCCTACTAAAAAGAGAGACAAGATTAAGAAAGGCAGTAAAGCAGCTGATTAGCTAAAATCCTGGTATGTTCAGCTTTGTTCAAACTTATCTTACTGAAGTTGACTGTGTCAAGATAAATTAATTAAATTTTATTCAGTGTCTTTCTTAACCACATCATCTTACGGTTTGGACTTGCTTCTCCTTTCATCCTGCTATCAAGGAATACCAGAGATGGAAACTTATCCCAGTGTTTCGTTCCTGTCTCTGTCCACAGTCATTCAAAGAGAGCAATCAGAGGTTTAAGAACAATCATTCTGCAAAATGCCTGATGCAAAACTGCATTCTTCCTTCCAGGTTACATTTTACTTTATGTGCCTGAAATAGAATGGAAGAGGATATACAGAGCTCAGGGAAAAGTGTTTAGCTCACTGCTGATATTTTTAGGACCTTTCCCCTTACTGTCTCACAGTATGTGTCCCCCTTAATACCTGCCTAATGGTTACACAAGATGCTGTCAATGAAAATTCAAGCTTTGAAATAAGAACATTAAGAAAAATGCAGTACACTTCTAAAACTCCAGATATATTATCTGAATTCTTGCACAGGAATATTATCTGGCTCTTTGAACTTTAATAGACAAACTTCAGTAAAGCTGTTTGACCTTTCCTCTTTATGTCTTCACAGCCTTTCTGATGCAGTTCAGACTACAGTTTATATATTACAGAAATACATTCATTATTAATGCAAAACATAGCTTATTTAACAAGTAAGAACAAATTACCTTTTCCAACTCAAATAGGCAAGAAAATTTCAACCAAATGTCCTAGATAGCTAGTTAAATTCCAACTTTGTCACAATAAAATGACAATTTAAAACACTTCTAGTCTTATAATATTGGACTGTCTAAAGGATAGGTCCAAACAGAGGATTAAGGAAACTATTCAAAATGTGATACAAGGAACTTGCATCAGCCTGACTATACTGAATTTTCTTCAGTTTTTCAGAATTTCCATAGTAACTACACTTTACTACAGAAAATAGGTGATGCATTTTCCTCTTCCTGTGGGAAAAAAAAAAATTAAATAAATACTACTCAGTTCATGGGAAGTTCCATTATTTGGGTCTGTTGCCAGAAGGCATTGCAAGACTGTGCTTTTAAGTCCATAACTAAAGTCACAGCCCTGAAAATTACTAGAAATAAAATTTAAAAACTCACCATTTTTACTATTTTCCATTGACTTGCACTAGATGGATCACTCCTTTGGTCATTTTCAGTCCTATTCTGGTGTCTCTAGATTTTCTCCTAAACTGCAGGAGACAGATTCCCACCTAACTCACAGTCTGGATTCTTCCTCAGGAACTGAGTTGGAAAAATGCTCTCTGATGTAGCCAGGTAGAAGGTTTAAGAGAAGAGATGTGAGTGAGACATGCAGAGGAGCATAACTCTTTTGTTGCTGCTGACTCTTGCTATTTGTTTTAGTATGAATATGAAACCCAGTTTTAACAAATAGAAAAGTAAGGCATGTTTAAATGGCAGGTAACCAAACCAAAGAAAGTAATTATGCGAAAAGCATACCACTAACTATAAAATAGAAAAAAATATGCTTATTTCCACCTATTCCAATGTTCCACCTGAAGTGGCCAATTTTAATTTGACATCTGGAGAGACTAAGGATATATAGTGGCATAAAAGTGCTTGTTAAAAGTCAAAGTTACTTACAGGTCAAATTCCCAAGCAAAGGGTAAATCAACAGAGTTAAAGAGAAAATGGCAATGTTTCCATGGAGATAGAGAGGGAAAGCAAATGAAATTGCTTTACCAGCCTGATAAACACATTAAATGTGTAGGACATAGCAAGAAAGTCTACTGCAGAGCTTTTTAGTCACTTCTTTGGACACCTTCCTGAGGCTTTAGGGACAGAAAATGTTCAAAATAAATTGGTTTTTGTTACCCCAAAGAAGGGGGTTTTGAGTATTTATTTTTCCTTTGGTTTAAGTAGTAGATGTGACCATATCACAGAAGGAAGAAACAAAAATCTTTCCTTAAAGTGAAAAGAGTCTCTGAAATGTGCTGTGAGAGTTACCATTAAAACTCAGAATATGAATAAAGCTTGTGCTCAAACAATATCTGAGGATTAAAATTTTTATTAAATTAGTCATGGATCTTATTTGACAGGTTCTTCAGACAGTAGTGGTTCAGGGCATTGCTGACCATAAAATAATATTGCTTTCCTGTTATAAACCTCCTAATATTAACATTTGCAAAGTATGACAGAAATAAGGCAAATATCTGTTCATAAAATAAACCTTTGCTGTGGCTTCCCTTTCACTTGTAGCTAATTTTGTAAAACTACTGACCATTTATTATATGTCAAAATTAAGTACAAGTTTACAAAGAAAAACATTTGAACAATAAATTTTAGAGGTACCACCTCTAAAAATCATGCCAGAATATAATGTCTAGTCTCTGTTCATCAGATTCCTCTAGAAACAGAGAAATACAGGAACAGACACTGTGTACCCTGTCCATCCCTGATGCTATACCACCAGAGGCTCGTCTCCGTGGGCTTCTTGACAGCAGTGTGGACATCATGATTCTCTCCCTTGCCGCCTGGCCTCTGCAGTGGCCGTTGGACCCGGTGGGGACTCCAGTCATGGGATTGGGAGGAACGAGGCGCTGCTTTGTGAGCCAGAAGCCTGTGGTGATAACTCAGAAGGACAGACGACCGTGATTAGGCCTCATGTTACTGAGACTATTCGTAACCTCTGGGGGAGGGATGTTTTGGCTGCCTGGGGGGTATGCATCGGGACGGATTTTTAATGGGGGCCACTGTGGTGAAGGGCGCAGAATGTTCCACGCCTCCTATACGGTGGCTGGTGGACAGTCCCATCTGGGTGAATCAGTGGTCCCTACCTAAAGATAAGTTGGTAGCCCTTCATGAGTTGGTTCAGGAGCAGTTGGACCAGGGTCATCTGGAGCCTTCTACCAGTCCCTGGAACACTCCTGTCTTTTGCATCAAAAAGAAATCTGGGAAATGGCATTTATTACAAGATCTTAGAAAGGTGAATGCCGTTATGGAAGGCATGGGGATGTTACAGGCGGGTATGCCATAGCCCACCATGCTTCCTGCCAATT
>VZRZ01001822.1:154959-165954 GCA_013398175.1 Climacteris rufus | reverse complement strand
GAAACTTGCCCCCCATCGTCCCCCCGCCTCCCCTCCCCGTGCCCGCTCCCCTCCTGCATCCCCAGCCCGGGCGGGGCGGGGGGCGATGCGGCCGTGCCTGCGCGGGCAGCGCCCGCTGCTCCCGTCCCGTGTGGCCGCAGGAGAAGGCTCGGTGCCTCCGCGGGGCACTTCCAAAACTGCTTCTTCCCCCGGGCACGCTCCGTCCGGAGACCGCCCGTGGGAGCCACCGTGCCCTGCCTGTGCCCAGCCCTGCCCGCAGCCTGCCCCGAGCTTTGGGGGATACTTTGCGGGAAGGATCCTCCTGCAGCCAGAAAATGCTTTTTCCCATGGCCCAGAAGGAATGGGAGAGCGAGGTGGGCAGGAAGGCTGCTCCTGCTCGTGTCTTTAGAGGTGAAGGAGTCCCAGGGCCCGGCTGCTGCATTACATCACCAGAGCTCGGCCCCCTCCTCCCGGGTCTGCTCTGGGGCTGCCTGCGGCTGGCACCCCTGTTTCTGTGTGAGGGGTCCTCCCGGCTCTGCCAGCTCTGCCCCTCTGGAGCCGGGACACAACTTGGGAGTCTCCGGGGAGCTGAGGGGGCAGGACACGCTCATCCCATGCCTCTGGCAAATCCGCACGGCCGCCGGCTCCAAGGGCACTTTGTTAAGCCCGATATTCCCTTTGCCACTGATCCGGGGAAGTCCGAGCTCCGCCGGCAGCTCCCCCATCCCTGGGTGCCCGTGGTGGGGAGAGGTGAGTGTGGCTGTGTCCCCAGCACCCCTGCGAGGGTGGAGCCGGTGGTGTGGGTGCTCCTTCCTCCCCAAATGAGCTTTTCCCTTCCCCTTTCGGGGAACTGTAGTTGCTGGTTACTGGATGTGGTTGTTGGCATTTGCTGAGGATTTTTAGGCAGGAGGGGCCATGGGGTTGTTCGGTGCCAGGGTGGGAGCTGATGGCATGTGGGATGCTCCTGAGGGGTGGAGGAGGCTGCTCTTTCCCGCCTGGATGGGTTCAAGGCCTGTCCTCTCCTCTTCCCTGAAGCTTTGAAATCCTTCGTTCTTCTTGGACAAAGTCTCAGCTCCTCCCTTGAGTCACGGACATGGGAAGCAGTGACTTGGCAGAGCTCTGGCACGTCCCATGGCAAGGGGTGGGGATGGATCTGGGACCCTGTGCCCCGGTGCAGTTGTGCAGGGACCGGGCTGAGCTGCCCCAGAGCCAGAGCCGGACCCTGGGCCCTGCCCGGAGCCCTTCCCTGGGGAGCAGCCGGGAGTTCCTGCCTGCCCGAGGGGCCGGAGGGGTCACTGCAGCCCCGTGGGCACCAAGCCCCTGAGTCCCTGTCCCGGCCTGGGGAGTGCAGAGGGCTGGGGACAGGGCTGGGGACAGGACAGGGCTGGGGACAGGGCCAGGACAGGGCTCGGGATGGCACCGGGGACAGGGCCAGGGCCAGGACAGGGCTCGGGATGGCACCGGGGACAGGGGCAGGGCCAGGACAGGGCTGGGGAAAAGGTCGGGGACAGGGCCGGGGCGCTGGCAGTGCTGGAGCATTGCTGACTCTGACAGCTCTCCCGGGGCTCAGTGCTTCCCTTTGATCTCCTGCTGCCTGTGACCCCTCTTGGCCCTGGGCGTGGGGAAGAGGGGATGGATCCCTTGGGATCAGTCCCGGTAACCCTTTGTGTGCCTCCGTGGGAGTGCTGGGGGCAGGGGCTGCTTCCTCTGGCAGCGGGGTTCTCCCAGCACTGCCCTGCACAGGTTTGGTTTGGGCTGTGATCCCTCACGGCTCTCGAGCTCACCCTGCCCATTCCCGGTCCTGGCTAAGCCCCAGTCCTGCCTCGCCCCTCTGGAGCTGGGCATGGAGCGTTTGGAGAGAGGACAAGGGAGACCCAGGCTCTTGCATCAGCCCGTGGTGGGGGTGAGCCAAGCCCCTGCTGGACACCCCAGATTCCAAGCAAGGGCTCTTTTCTGGGCTGCTGGGAATGCTGGCTCTGCTCCCCACCCCCAGACCACACACAGGCTGGGGAATCGCTGCTTCCTCCTCCTCTTCCTCCTCCTCCGGGCAGGGAGAACGGGACGCTGGCAGCGAGCGGCGTCGGGGATCCTCGGGGACGGCAGGGCAGGGGCAGGGCAGGCAGCGCTGCCCACGGTCATTAGCGGGCTAATGAGCGGTGATGAGGCTGCGGCTGCTGCAGGGGGTGGGGGCACCCAGCCCGGAGTGTCACCCCCGGCGGGCCGGGGTCCCCAGGGTGCGGGGTCAGGACGCTTTGTTGTGGCCCGGCTGCTGTCGGAGCCCCGGCTTAGGGATCAACTCATCACCTTAATTACTGAGAGCTCTGATTAGCCGTGACCTTTCACAGGTCCCTGGCCCTGGAGCATCGCTTGGGGTGTCTCGGTCTGGTTCCCTGTGCAGGATCGTGGGAGATGCCTTGGATTTAGTCCTGGAGTGTTGCCGTGGGAGGGTCACTGTGCAAGGGCTCCTCGAGCCCCTTCAGAGCCGGCCTCGGCTCAGTCCAGGGGGATAATGGGGGACACAGAGCTGCCTCCTGGCCCTGCAGAGGTTTGGGGTGGAGCACCCACTGCCCTGCAGGGATTTGGGGGGATCAGCATCCCCACAGCAGCACCAACACGGGGGCTGGGGGCTCACAGGAGCCCCTCGTTCCCGTGATGTTTTCCAGGCTCGGCAGCTCCTGGGTGTCCAGCCTGGCATCAGGGCCATGAGGGGAGGGCTCTTTCCCTTCTGAGGTTTGGGAGTGCTCTGGGGTTTGCTGTGATGGGTTTGCAGGACTCAGCCCGGCTCCCAGGGGTAGATTTGAGCTCCCTGCCGTGAGCTGGGGTCACCCGGGGTTCAGCACAGCCCTGTTTGTAGGGACATCCCAGCTCTCCCAGTGCAGCTGTGCTCTATCCCAGCTCCTTCCTCTTTCATGGAGACAATAAGGAAAAAAAATCAGTAAATAAACCCAGGGGTCCCAGAGCTTCCCAAGGGGCTCAGGGTCCCCTGGCCACCAGTAGCTCGTACCCCGGCCCGTGTGTGGTGTGGGAGAAGTGGGAGTGAAGTCCCCGAGTGTCCCCAGGGCTCCTTTTCCCTCGGGAGCCGCGGCAGCCCTGGAGACGGTGGCCGGGGCTGGGGAATGCCCGCCCCGGGACGTGAGCCGCGTACCAAACCCGCTGGAGCCGGGGGGTGCCGGCTCTGGGAACCGGGAACTGCTCCTGAGCCTGCAGGGACTGTAACACAGCCCCAGTGAGTTCTGTGCCCCGTCCGTGTCCCGCCCGGCTCTCCAGGAGCGGGGCAGGGAGCCTGGGTCCGCTCACCCCCTCGCATCTGCCTGGCTCGGGGCGGGTTTGGTGCCGCTGTTCTGCTCCCGGATGCACAAACCCAGAACGCCTCGGTGCTCGGGAGACGGGGAGCAGTGACCTGGGGGGAGAACCCCCCCTAACCGTGGTCTCCTGGGAGCAGCAGGAAGGAGCCTCTGCCGGAGATGCGGCCCCGGCACTGCCCAGCTCTCCCTGCCCTCCGCAGCCTCCCTGCCCCGGTGAGCCCAGCCCGAGGCTCCTTCGGCTCCGGACCCCGGGAGCTGCTGGAGAGGGACTTCTCCTCCAGGGCAGGGGATGCCACCGAGCCCCTGGTGGGCAGGAAGGGCACGAGTCTCTGTGTGCCACCCCGCCGGTGTCACCTCGGCCCCGCGGCAGCTGCCGCTTCCTCCTCGGCTGCGGAGGGAGGGGGGAGCGGAGCGTTCCCAGCCCTGGCACCCCGGCCTTGTGTGGAGAGTTCCCAGCCCTGGCACCCCGGCTTTGTGCGGAGAGTTCCCAGCCCTGGCACCCCGGCTTTGTGCAGAGCTCCCAGCCCTGGCACCCCGGCTTTGTGCGGAGCTCCCCCGGCCCTGGCACCCCGGCTTTGTGCCATCCCTGCTCCCTGGGGCTGTGGGGGAACATTTGCCCTGGGGAATGTCCGAGGGTCCTTTCCCTCCCCGGGCCCCGGGGCGAGCGGAGGTGGGCGGCAGCGGCGGGGGAGGGAACAGAGAGCGTTCTGTGCCCGCTCTCCTCTGTCCCAGTGAATTCCTCTGACATTTAAGCCGAGCCTTCGTGCGAGGCTCCCGAGCGTTTGGGCTCCGGAGCAGCCCCTGTGTCTCGGCAGGGAGCTGCAGCCCCGGTGGGAGGGCAGGGATGGCTCCTGGGGCTGCAAACGGAGCCCGGCTGCAGCTCCTGCAGCTCCTGCCCCCCAGCCCGGCTGCTTTGGGGCCTTCCTGGGCTCGGGGAGGAATGGGATCAGACCTGACATCCTGTGGGATGCTCCTTTGGGCTGCTGGGGAGGTGAAAGCATTTTAGAGCTGGTTCTTTCAGGGCTTTTTGTTACAAACCACTCCAAAAGTGAATCCTGGTGCTGGTTGAACCAGCGCTGAGCCCAGCTGTGGAGCTGCAGGGAGGGACAGCACCGATTTGGGGGGGCCTGATGGGCACCGCTGAGGTCCCCAAACCTCACATCCCCTTTCCCACCTCAGAACCCCAGAGCAGGTGATTCCAGCTCTCCAGGCTGGATTGGGCAGGATTGGGATGCACTGGGATGCACTGGGATGGATTGGGATGCACTGGGATGGATTGGGCAGGATTGGGGTGCACTGGGATGTTCCTCTGCCCTGAGCACACCACGAGGCAGAGGCTGGGTGTGTTTACATCTCTGCGGCCACGCCGAGAAGCCTCTCCCTCCCTCACAACAGCTTGGCCACGGCTCAAACTCTTTACTTCAAGACAAAAATAACAGCAGCAACCTCAGGGCTGCTGCTCTTCCCCGGCTGATGGAGAAACAGGGATTATTTTAGGAAAAGACAGCGGGGGGAACCTCACTGTGGGGGAGCCTGGGCACGAGTTCCCCTGGGCTGCAGCCCCAAAGTGGGACCCAGAGTGGGGAGGAGGAGGCTGGAGCCAGGGAAAAGCTGGGAAAAGCCTCATCTCCCAGGCAGCACGGAGCACAACTTGTTGGCAAAACAGTTTGTTTGCCAAAAAATGCTGTTTTCTAGAGGAGGAGGAGGGGAATGAAGCTGTTTGAGGAGCTGCTGAATAACCGCTGAGGGAAGGGGGGGTCCTGGATGAGGATTTGGAAGTGATGCTCATGCAGCAAATGTCAAAACTACAACACAGGGCTGCGTTTTGGGGGAAGGGAGTGGGAGTTTGGGTCCATGCTGGGCATTTAAAAAAAAGAAGAAATCTTATTTATTTGTCATTTTTGCAAGTTAAGCTGGAAGGGAACAGAAAGCCCCTGTGTTTGTGTCCCTCCCCGAGCAGTTTTCCCTGCAGAGGCAGCGGCTGCTGCCGGCCCGGGGCACACGGGGAGCTCCACTGCCCCAAAGTAAATGTCAGTCCAGCAGTCCCAGCTTTTACAGGCAAATTTGGCTCCGCTGGGCTCCTCACAACTTTTCCAGGTGCTGGGAGTGGCTGTTGTGTCCGGGGGAACCTCTCCACGCACCCCATAAAAACCAACCAGAAAAACCTGGGAGAAAGCCGTTTTCCCTGCATTTTGGAGGTTTTTTGGGCAGCGGCATCAGCCGGGTTTTCCTTTCCCCTCTCCCCCGGCTGCCCCAGCCTTGCCCAGAGCCCGGTGAGACTGCGGTGGGACCCTCCTGCCGCGGGCTGGGGCTGCCTTAGGGGAGCACGGGCTGCTCCAAAGCCCTGGCTCCGTCCCAGTGGAAAATCCCGGAGCTGCCAGGTTTTTGTGGGTGAAATGAGGGGATTTTTAGGCGGCCTGAAGCCCCTGGGAGGCGGCTCCGAGGGCGAGGTTCCCTTTTTGGCGAGGCCGTGGCCGTGTCTTTGGCTTTGGGGCGCTTTGGTGTCACCGCTGCCTTTGGCAGCTCCTCCGGGATAAAGAATTCCAGATTTAGTAACTGCAGTGTGCTTCCCTGCGCCCGAGGCCGGATGGACTCAGTGCACACCAGCCCGGGCTGTGTTCGGGCGCTCCCACGGCACTGATGAGCACTAATTAAGCGCTAATTAGCCCCCAGTGGCGGCAGGTCAGTGCCCTGTGTGCTGCCCCTGTCAAAGGATCGTTCCAAGCACCCCCTGCAAACCTGGGGGTCCTGGCGTTAATTAGCACGGTGTTAATTAGGGAGTGTGCTGATGGGAGTATTGGGGCCCTGGGCATCAGGCAGGGACTCCAGGACAGGGAACTGGGACAGAACTGGGCCTGGGTTGGGTTCATCGTCCCCCCGGGCAATGCGGGGTTTGCATCCCGGGATAGCCGGGGGAGCAGGAGCCACCCGGGCTCCGGAGCCCGGAATTCCTTGGGCTTGTTCTCCCTGGGGCTGGCAGGAGTCCCGGTGTCCCGGGAGCTGCCCTCGGGGGCTGGGATGGGTGCCCGGAGCCGGGGCCACCCTGTGCCACCGGGACCTCCCTGCAGAGCTGGGGGCCACGGCCGGGCAGGACCCCTGCGCTTCGGGGGTGTTAGGAGTGATGGCACTGGGGTGACACCTGGTCCTCCCTCCTGCCTTTAATTGGGATTAATGAATGCCTGCTCCTCCATCTCAGGCTGCTGGTCCCTCTCCATGGCCACGATCTGTCCCCAAATGTCCCATGGATGTCCCTAAAGCCACCGGGGTGGAGGTGGGAAGATCTGGCAGGATGACTGGGCTGTGCTCCCTCCTGGGTGCCTCCTGGGTGGGAACAGATCCTGGCTGTGCAGCATCCTGAGTTAATCCTGAATCCCTTTATTCTCCATGGCAAGGGTTCTTCTGCACCAGCCAGGAGGAGGAGGAAGGAGAGGGGAATGCACTGGATGTGTCTCAGGGCTCGGGTGGGCCTGGCAGCCCTGGGACAGTCCCTGTGCCCCTCGCAGGGACATCCCGCTGTCCCCAGGGACACACCCAGACCCTGCGAGGAAAGGGGAATTTGGGAGCTGGGCAGGGGGTGGCTGCAGGAAGCAGCAGCTCCCTGTCCTGGCTCCCACCCAGCAGAGGAGAGAGAGTTTGGGGCTGAACGGTGAATTTTGGGGCTGCCTGCTCAGAGTGCTCCCTTCCAGCCCTCGAGCATCTGGGATCTGTGCTGGGAAGGGACTGGGGAAGAGCATTCCCATGGGCTCTTCTGTGTAGGCTCTGACCAGGATTTGGTAAAAATCCTTTATTTCTGTGAGGTTTTTGTGAATTTTTTTTTTCCAAGGAGTTTTTTTTGGCTGCTGGTCCCACAAGCCTGGTGTGAGGCTGAGGGTCTGGCTGGGATCATCACAGATGCACGAGGGTCCCAGGAACCTGAATGTGGGGATTTTCCTTCTGATTTTCCTTCTGATCCAGCTCCAGCATTCCTGGTTGCTCTCTCCAGCTCCAGCCAAGTCTGTGTCTGTGATCCCAGAGCTGTAATCCCTGGATGAAAGGCATTCCTAAACCCATCCCAGACAAATTGTGGTGCCAGGGATTCCAGGACATGGAGAGAAGCAGAGGATTTGGATTGGGGTGCAGAGCCAGCTCCCAGGCTGGTTCCCATCCCTGACTGCATCCCCTGGCTCAGGCAGTGCCTGCTGGGCCTCCCCATCCCTCTCCCTGCTCATTTCCCTTCCTCCAGCCAGACAGTTTTCCCTGGTGGAATGGTTTAAATGAGGATGTGAGGAGCCCTCCCTGAGCAGGACTGGGAGAGGAGCCAGGCTGGACCCCGAGGGTGGGAAGAAGGGACCATTTCATCCCTCCTACTCCCGGTCTGAGGGGATTTGTGGGGTGAATTCCCCATTCCCTGGGAAACACCTTTGCTGAAATTGGTGCCTGGATTTTTGTGTAGGAGCCACAGAGCAGCAGCTGGGCTGTCCCTGAGCCTCTCAGCCTCATCCTCTTTGCTCTGGATTTGGCCCTAAAGCCCCAAATCTCTCCCCAGAGGCTGCTGCAGGTGAGCTCCCCGTGTTTCTGCCGTGGTGGAGCAGGGCCCGGCGGGAGTGGGGCTGGCCCAGGCAGGGGGGTCTCACCCCAGCACCCCCTCCTGCTCCCGGCTGCAGTTCCAGCTGCTCCCAGCCAGGCAGCCGGAGTTGCCTCCAGCTATAAATACCTCGGAGCGCAGCGAAGCCCCCGGAGGGTTCGGGCTCTATATTTAGGTTCCTGCAGCACAGAGCCATATTGCACGGAGGCTGGGCAGTGGGATCTCCTTCTAGGAACGGGGAGAAGGGGAGCACAGGGTGGCAGGGGTGTGGGGATGCCTGGATGCTCTCCCTGCCCCAGGCCCGTGCCCCGGCTGCTCCCAGCCCGGCCTTGCCTCCCCGAGCCCCAGCAGGAGTTGCTGTCTGAGCAGGGAGGGAAAGGACATCAAACATTTATAGCCCTTGAAAACCGGCAAGGAAACGTCTGTCTCTGCTGAAATAGCAGCAGCAATTAGAGGAGGGAAAAAAAGGAAAGCAAACCCCAAGCAGGGCTCGTGTGCGATCCCAGCTTTATTTCCCAGCGCTTGCCGTGCTCGGGCTGTGCTGCCCGTCCCGCCGGCTCCGGGGATGGGGCCGGGCCTGAGCCCTCCCGGAGCACTCCGAAAGCCGAGCCCGGCTCTGCACAGCTCTGACAGAGACCTCGCCCTGAGCGAAACCGGGAGGGCAGCGAGGAGTTCGCTGGGTTCCTTCTTCTTTCGGCGTCTGCAGCGGGGCCCGGGCGCGGCCTGTGGGCTCTGGGCCCCTCACTGAGGGAAGCCCCAGCCTGGAACTTCCCTGGCGGCTGCAGAGGTGGATCCTGTGGGGACAGCGCCTTCCCCGGGGCGGGAGGTGAGGGGAACCAAATCCTGCGGATGAGGGGAACTAAATCCTGCGGATGAGGGGAATTCTGCTGCTGCTTTGTCTGACCCAGCATCTTCCAGAGGGGAACTCCGCTGTTCCTCCAGCGGGCAGCAGGGCACCGGGGTCAGCCGGCCCGCTCGAGCTTTGTGCTGCTCTGAATGAAAATCAGGGCTTTGGTGGTTTTTCATTGGTTTGTTTTCATTTTGAAGAGGTTAGAACTGACTGAGGAGCAGCGCTGCTCCTCTGGGGTGAGCAGGGAATCCAGGAGCTGCCGTGGTTGTGGCGCAGGAGCGGGCACGGCCTGGGGCTCTCCCTGCCCTGGCCCCCGGCGCTGTGCAGAGCTCAGGGACCGAGGTTTGGGAACCCGGGCTTGTCTGGCACAGCTCAGAGCTCCTGTGAGAAAGGGGAAAGAAAATGCCGGGAGGGGAAATCCAGGGAGGAGGAGCAGGGCTGGGGGAAGCAGCCACAGGGACCTGGAGGGACACATTTCCCTGGTGCTGAAGTGTAGGGAAGGGTTTGCTAAGGAAGAAAAGGACTCACCTGAGGGGAATGCAAGTGGACCTGTTTGGGCTTGAAAGTGAGGGGTCACTCGGTGTTTCAAACTAATAAATATTTGCTTTGTTTGCTCTTGGAACAATGTTCCTTCCCAATGGGATGGCCCCAGCCATGAAACCCATGGCAAAATCTTTCCCTGCTGTGAAATCAAAACTCTGGATGTGTTTCCTTCACCCCCTTGGCTGTGAAAGCTTCCATGGGTCTGCTTTCAAGCTTTCCCGGCTGGATCCAGAACTGGAAGTGCTTTCCCAAGCACAAGGTGAATCCCTGAGCTTATGGAGCTGAGAATGTGAGGAGTGGGAAGCGAACACTGCCTGGAGAGGATCTTCCCTGCTCTGTAGAGGGGCCTGGAACATCTCCCCGGGGGAACAAGCTGAGGATGGGGTGAAACGAGGAGGGTTGGAGCAGCTTGTCCTGCCAGGGCTGCCAGGGAACCCCGGTGCCTTTGGGAGCCTGTTCCCTTGGGACGGAGCCCTCTCTGCTCCCGTTTCCCCCCTGCTCTGTTGGGTTGTGGTGAGGAGAGCTGTGGGGTTTGAGATGGTGAGGTTGGAGGCCAGGCCTGGCTGGGTGGAGTTTGCCTGGGATGCTGGGAGCCATTCCCATGGAAGGATGGTGGGACCTGGCCCTGTGTGGGGATTCTGGTATCAATTCCATGTGGAGATGCTGGAACCGGTCCCAGTGTGGCGATTTTGGGACCCATTCCTGTGGAATGACACTGGTACCTCTGACATTCCTGCCCTGGGGATGCTGGTGTATTTGGCAGTGTTCCCACAGGGATATCGGGACCCATTCCCATGGAAGGGTGCTGGTGCCTCTGACATTCCTGCTGGTACCTGCCCCTCCAGGGATGCTGCTCTGGGTCAGTGCCCTGAGCACCCACCCTCAGAAGAAAGAGCTTTCTCTTCTTTCTTCCCCCCTCAATCCTCCCTGTCTGGGCAGAGCACTTCCCTCCTTCCTTTCTGTCACTTCCTCTTGTGCTTCCAGCCATCTGGCACTAATCCAAACTGCTCTGGATGGAAAAAGAGGCCTCACGTGCAGTGACACCCCCTCCTGTTGATTTGTCCCTCACCTGCTTCCAGACTGTATCCCAGAGCTGCTGGAGGTGGGCTTGATTCTCCCTCTCAACAAGAAGTTTTTCCTCCCCAGTGAGACTGGCAGTGCTGAACAGCTCGGGACAAGTGACACAAAATGTGTCAGAAGGGACATTCCCCCCAGCAGGCTCAGGCTGCCTGGAATCCTGGCTGCTGGAGAAAGCCAGAGCAGGAACCTCCTTCCTGCCTGGGTATTTGCTGAGGGGAACAACAGGTTGGGAATAAGTATTGGCATTTCTGCCCTCGGGGACTTCCTGGTGCCGTCCCCAATCCAGCCCCGCGGGTGGACGCTGCCTGTGAGGGGGAGGATGCTCAGCAGCGGCGGATTATGGTTGGATGGTTTTTTTCCTTAATGGAAGAAGCCGTGTTCACACGGAAACCAATCGGTTTGTGCGCTCCTGGAAGGCAGGGGCATCCCAGAGGCACCGGGAAAAGCTGCTGCCTTCTGCTCAGTGTTGCAAAAAGGTTTAGAAAATTAAAAATAGAGCGTGGAGGGCGCGTCTTTGGAGCGTGGGGCCCTTTGTGGAGGAGCTGGAGGGCTCGGGAGTGGCAGCGGGAGCCGGAGCCGGAGCCGTGCTGGGGGTGGGAGCCGAGCCCCGAGCTCGCCGGGGCCGCGGGGTGGACCACGGCAGATTCTCCCCCCATTCCCAAGGGATGGATCCC
>VZRZ01001822.1:110115-144975 GCA_013398175.1 Climacteris rufus | reverse complement strand
TTTTTTGCTTTGCTCTCTGGGGAGCCCCAGGTGGGGCTGGACAGAGCTGGGAGTGCCTGGCAGAGATGCTGGCTCAGGTCATGGCCCCGACACCCCCAGACACCCCAGGTTTGGGCTTTTCTCCTCCCCCAGGAGAGGCTGTGTGGTGCTGGATCTCTCCCAGACTGCTGCAGGCTCCGGGCAGATGCTGCCCAGCTGCTTTTTGGACTCAGCTTCCCCACCTGACTGACAGAGATGCTCCCACTCCCACATGGACACGACACAGGCTGCTCCCTGGGGCACTGCAGCCCCCCTGGGCCTGCTGGCTGAGCCTCTGGGGCGCCCAGGCTCCGCTCCACGGGCCCCAGGGATTTGCCTTCAGCCACTCCCGGGATTCACCCATCCCTGGGGGATGGATATCAGCACCCTGGATGCTGCCTCAAGCCCCTGGAGATCTCCTCTCCTTGGAAAACACAGGGAAATTGGGAAATATTTCCTGTGCTGGGTGGAAAGGATTGATATGTGTGTGTGTCCTTGCTGGTGCACCCATGGGGACCAGCACCCAGCAGCCGGCCTGGTTCCCCTGCTGGGGCACAGAGCTGCCCTGGGCTCTTGCAAGGACAGAAATCCTTCCTGCTGCCCCAGGGACCCATCTCCAGGAGGAAAGCAAAGGGATTTGCCCAAGGAGTGGTTGAAATGTGGGACAAGGCCTTGGACCTGCCCTCCCCACTGGGCTGTCTGGCTGTGTCCATCCCAGCCCTGCCAGCCTGGGCAGGTGAGGAGAGCAAAGCTGCCTGGAGTGATCAGGAGGCTGCTGGACTCGGCCACTGCTGTGCATGCCCTGCTCTGCCTCAGTTTCCCTCTCCCTGTCCAGCACCAGAGATATTTTTCCCTCCCATCAGCACTGGGTTGGGGTGGGTGAGGTGGAGGGACCCAGGAGAGGCTCTGTAAGGGGCATTTCCTCCAGAGCACCATGAACACCAGCTCAGCACGTGCAGCTTCCAGCCCTTTCCCACTTCCCAGGATCCAGTCTGGTTTGGGTTGGAAGGGACCTTAAATCCCATCCAGCCATGAGCAGGGACACCTCCCACTGTCCCAGGTGCTCCCAGCCCCGTCCAGCCTGGCCTTGGGCACTGCCAGGGATCCAGGGGCAGCCACAGCTTCTCTGGGCACCCTGTGCCAGGGCCTGCCCACCCTCAGTTGCTTTTTCCCTGACCAACCTGGGCACCAGCTGTGACCATAACAATGTTCCAAGCAGAGGAGAAGGGAAAGAGCAATCAGGAACTGTGCAGGCCAGGGCACAGAGAGGGAGCTGATGGATTTTGGGATCCATGCCGAGGTCCCACCACCAAAAGGCAAACCCTCTTCCCCTCAGAGCTCTGGGGCTCACACCTGGGAGGGGTTTCCTCGTTCTCCTCTCTCCTCTGGGTGTTGCAGCGCTGCCATCCCGGGCTGTATCCTTGGGAAGCAGGAACGGGAACAGCTTGTTGAGCTCCACTGTCCTGGGAGGTCTCCAGCTGCGGGAGGGAACACCGAGGGCTCCATAAATATTTGATCAACTCCTTCCAGCAACATCACCTTCCCACCCCCCTCACACAGGGACAGCAGAGCTGGAAACGCTTCCCAGTGCCGGCAAAAGGTTTGACTTCCCTCCCCAGCACAGGGACAGCGGGAATGTGCAGTGGGTTTGTCCCTTTGCTCCTCTGTAGGGT
Source organism: Climacteris rufus (assembly GCA_013398175.1). Taxonomy (NCBI): domain Eukaryota; kingdom Metazoa; phylum Chordata; class Aves; order Passeriformes; family Climacteridae; genus Climacteris; species Climacteris rufus. Next base: position 143,284 of record VZRZ01001822.1, on the reverse strand, counting down.
CGGGAGCCTCCAGCTCTTTCATCGTCCGGGGCAGCCGAGCCCGGCGGGGCTGGGCCCGGTAACCAGAGCCGGGCAGGAATCAGCTCTGCAGCACATCCCAGACATTTCCTTTCATCTGGAAACCTGAGCTCCAGGAGCGTGGGGCAGAGCCAGGCGCTTCCAGGCGGCATCCCTGGGGAGCCAGGTTTGGGATGACCCCGGTGCTGGGGGCTCTGATAAACAACACAGAGCACAGAAATTGTCAGTCCCCCTGAAGTTGCTGAACTAAACTTAAAGACTGACTGGCAAAAAAGAGAAAAGGATGGAAAAGTATGGATGTAAACGTGGCTGGAATCAGTGGGGAAACAGAGAAAGAGGCCTACGGTGGTTTTATTTTGACACGTCATGTGACAAGAAGTAATGGCTCATGCCCCAAAAAATAAAAGTTCAAGGAAAAGTCACCTTTAATATCAAAACATTCACTGAGTACGACCACCAGGAACATTTTTGAGAGGTCTCCAGGCCCGTCAAAGACTTCTAGTGAAAGGTGGATGTGCAAATTAGGTCTAAAAAAGCAATACTTCTGTATTAACTAAGAAATAGATTGTAATGAAAGTATAGATATATAAGAGATAAATAACTTGTAAAGTCTCACCACACACATACAGTAAGGAGATGCCCCTGTGTTCTGCACAGATGAAGAATTCCTGCTTTCCAATACTTCCAGTTGTGTTAAGAGGTTTATTCTGGCTGATTCCCATCTCAGCTGTCCCACTGCTCCTGGAGATTTCTCCTCCCTTTGCACAGAACAGGAGAACATCCAAAAACCCCAGAATTTTACCAGATTCAGGAGACACTCCATGCAGGGAAAAGTGCTTTATTTTAAATTTCATTTTGATTTGCCTTTAGCCGCATCAGGTTTGGCTGCTGACCCCCCCGGGCGAGATGGGGCCGTTTTTTCTTAAATTTCATTTTTATTTGCCTTTATCCCGGCTTTGGCTGCTGCACGCCCCTGGAGGAGGTGGGGCCGGTAAAGGAGCATTGATTACATTTCCAGATGAATAACTGCAGCAGACAGAGCTCAGGGCAGATAAATGCAGGTTGAAGGCTCTTTGTGCATGGACTAGAAAGAGGAAATTCCCTTTTTCCCTCTAATTTGAGCTCCAGTGGCGACCTGAGAGGAGTGGGAAATGCCGACCTGCTCCTGAGCACCTTTGGAGGGCGGGGAGGTGATTTTACAGCTGAAAAGTGTGGATTAAATGGGTTTTGTGCCTGGCTGGTGCAGGATGAACCCCAGGGTGGCTGCGGGGCTCTCCCTGTGCCAGGGCATCACCTCCCAGCGCCGGGCACCGCGGGCAGGCCGGTGTGAGCTCCCCCTGCTCTCACTCCCGTCAGAGCACTGAGCGATGGGGGACACAGCAGAAACTGGGATCCTCCGGGCCAGGAATTGCTGCCCTGGCCTGGGAATTGCTGCCCTGGCCTGGGAATTGCTGCCCCAGGCTGGGAATTGCTGCCCCAGGCTGGGAATTGCTGCCCCGGGCCGGGAATTGCTGTCCTGGGCTGGGAACTGCTGCCCTGGGCTGGGAACTGCTGCCCTGGGCTGGGAACTGCTGCCCTGGGCTGGGAACTGCTGCCCTGGGCTGGGAATTGCTGCCCTGGGCTGGGAATTGCTGTCCTGGGCTGGGAACTGCTGCCCTGGGCTGGGAATTGCTGTCCTGGGCTGGGAATTGCTGCCCTGGCCTGGGAATTGCTGTCCCGGGCTGGGAATTGCTGCCCTGGGCCGGGAATTGCTGCACCGGGCTGGGAATTGCTGCCCTGGGCCGGGAATTGCTGTCCTGGGCCGGGAATTGCTGTCCTGGGCTGGGAATTGCTGCCTTGTCCTGGGAATTGCTGTCCTGGGCCGGGAATTGCTGCCCCAGGCTGGAAATTGCTGCCTTGTCCCAGGAATTGCTGCCCCGGGCTGGGAATTGCTGCCCTGGGCCGGGAATTGCCGCCATGGGCCAGGAATTGCTGCCCCGGGCAAGGAGCCGGAGCCGGGCTCTGCACCTCCCGGCATCACCCGAGCGCTCCGAGGCTGAGCTCCCCTCCTGTTCAGCCTGGAGCAGAGGAGGCTCAGGGGAGACCTCATCACCCCCTACAGCTCCCTGACAGGAGGGGCAGCCAGGTGGGGTTGGTCTCCTCTCCCAGGCACCACTGACAGAACCAGAGGACACAGCCTCAAGCTGCACCAGGGGAAGTTCAGGTTGGACATCAGGAAAAAATTCTTCACGGAGAGAGTGACTGGGCATTGGAATTGTCTGCCCAGGAGGCAGTGGAGTTGTCATCCCTTGACGTGTTTAAACAACGTGGCACTCAGGGCCATAGTTTAGTTGATGAGGAGGTGTCAGGCTATGGGTTGGACTCGGTGTTCTCAAAGGTCTCTTCCAACCTGGTTTGTTCTGTGATTCTGAGATTTTTAAGGTGCAGAAATTGGGGGTATTTAAGCGGCAAGAAAATGACACTTGGAATTCCCACATCTTCCAAGTGCTGATGGATGAACTCCCGCAGAGAGAGTGGCTCGGCAGCCCCAGGAATTCACTGTGCTCCCGGGAACCTGCTGGCTCCGGCGTCCTCCCCTCCCTGCACCCTCAGGGGCTTTGCTTTGGGATTTTATCCTCGGGGTGGTTTCTGCAAGGATGAACCCCTGTCCAGGCTCCATCCCGCACAAACGGAGCATCCGGGAGCGTGGAAAAGCTCAGCCAGCCCTGCCTGGCTTTGATGCCAGGGAGTGAAACCCCTGCGTCTCCAGGGCCCTGGCGGAGTTCAGCGAGCGCTGCTGCCTCCCTGCCGGGGCTGGGGCTCGGCGGAGCCGGGAATTGCGGGCGGGAGGCAGCGGGGTTGGGTTTCCCCCGCCCCGGCCGAGAACAAGGGACCCACTGTCCGAGGAGCTGGGCCTCCAACCAGCCCTGCACCTCTTCCTCCTTCCCCCTTCCCGCTGCTAGGGCTGCAGGGAAAATCAGCCTGGAGAGAGCATCGCTCCGTGGGGCTCCTGGGCACCGGCGCTTCTCCATCTGGGAGGGAGAGAAACGAGGTCCTCTTGGCAAAAAATGCTGGAAAGGGGCTAAAAAAATCTCCTTCCCGACGTGAGGCTGGCAGAGGAAATATTTGCTGTCACTCGGGAGCTGGTGGGGCTGTGGAACCCCGGGGGTGCCCTTGGGTGACCCGGGCAATGTGTAATCGTGCCAACCATCTGCCGGGAGATTTGGGTGCTCGGAGGAGCTCAAGCTGTCACCAAAAGCCAGCAGAGCTCGTGCTCGGCTGCAGCCGGGGCTGAACCTCCAGGGAGGGAGCAGCTGCTCCTCGGGGCTGCAGAAAAACCCTCAGGAGGGCAAAATGTTGATTTTCACCGCGCCTGTGATGGGGAACAGGGTGCGTGAAGGTGTCAGGTCAAGTGAGAATAATTCATTCAGGTCCTCACCAGAAGCCTCTCAGGGATGATTTTGGGAATAATTAGGAGAGAGGAGGCTGCTCCCAGCAAGGTGCAGCCCCCAGTTCTTCCCCAGATCTCCTCCTCAGGTTAATTTTTTTTTGAGACAAAGCTGTGCAAGACTTTCCATTGAGCTCTTCTGACATCTCAGGTCTGGCTTAAAAGCTCTCGAGTCTTCGGGGATTTTTTCCTTCTAGTTTTGAGGCATTAAGGTGCAAATTTCCGGTGTTGTCTTCCCACTAAAAGGGGCTGGGAATGAGCTTTTCTCTCTGTCTCTTTGCTGGGAGAGACAAGAGGCTCAGTCAATGCCCTTGTGTTCTGGAGTTGAGGGGATGAAAAATTAAAAATAAATATAAAAAAATAAAGGGCGAATTGGGAAAAAAAAGAAAAAAAGGAAGAAGGTGCACATCCAGCTCACAGGAATATCTGGGGGAGAAGGTGAGCAGGGAAAACTGAGCTGCTCAGGGTGTGAGATGTGGATGTCCCTCGGAAGAGGTGCCCCCGTTTCTGTCCCCTCCCTGAATTATTTGCACTGATTTTGCAGGCAGGTAAACTGAGGCACGTGGCGATTTCCCCCCCAGGCAATGTGGCCGTGTCCAGAGCTCCCTCTGAACTCTCAGCTCAAAAAATTCAATAAAACCCCCCCAAATGTATTTTTCTTGGCCAAACTCCATCCCCACGGCCTGGATAGGGAGCACAGGACCGTTTTCCCTCAGCGGGGTGGGGTGAGCACTCCTGAGGCCCTGGATCTCCTGGAGGAGCTGGAAGCAAAACAGGGAATGTGTGAATCCCAAAGGGCCAATTAGCACCATCCTGCAGACTTAGCAGGCAGTGCCCATCCTGTGCCAAGCACTCGAGGAAGGGCAGGCAAAAGAAATGGATAAAAAGTCCTATTTTGCAGCTCTTTGGAAAGCGGAGTCTCGGGGAGGTGAGGGAGCTCTGAAATGAGCCTTTGTGGAAGGTGAGAAAAGCTGGAGACAGTTTTGCATGTTAAGCTGCAATAGGATTATGGAGCAGAGCAAATTAAATCAATTCTGTAATGAGGGGGGGAATTCCTGCTGGGCTGGCGGCTCCGAGAGCCGGGGAGGGAGCGATGGACGGGGCCGGGGCTCAGCCCCACCGGAGCACCCGGGGATGGAGCGCTGGGGCCGCGGGCAGCGAGCCGGGGAGGGCAGGATGTGCCCGGGACCGGCGGCGTCGCCATGGCAATGAGCAATCCCACGGGAATTAATGAGCCTGGAGCGGCGGATCCTTGGGGCGGGGAAGCGATGGGCCTGGCCAGGTAGCACGGGGAGCTGGAGGGGAGCAGGGGCAGAGCTGGGGGTGCAGGTGCCCCCGCTGCCCAAGCCCTGCCCGACGGCTTTGCCCCATCCCATCCATTGCCCCATCCCATCCATTGCCCCATCCCTGTCTCCATTGCCCCATGGATTAGTGGGATCCTCTCCACAGGAGGATGGAAGACACCATAAGTTTGGGGTTTTTGGCCCCTGGGTGCCAAGGGGGGTCTGCAGGGCCCAGCTTTGCTTGGCTGTTCCCTCCTCCAGCTCCCTCAGCACTGGGGGAAGCTCCTGCTCCCCTCTCATTCCACAGCAGCCCCACTGCAGCCAGGACTCGCTCAGCTCCAGCCAAACCCGCAGCCAGGGGCGAGGGGCCACGTGTGGAGCCATTGGGAGAGCCCCGGGGTGCTCAGGGCGGGGGATCTGCCACCCCAGGGAATCCCAAGGAGCCACCTCAGTTCCCTGAGCACGGCAGGGACTCCCAGGGCTCGGCTGGGCCTCCTCATGCGGAGCTTGGCAGGAGGGGAGGACTTTTGTTTGTGTGTTTGGGTTTTCCCTCCTGCCTCTCCCGGAGGTGAAGAGCAGAGCGTGCTGGAGACGTGTTGGACACAATTCACGCCAGGAGATTCGCTGTTTTTGCTGCCAGCCCCGGCTCAGGGATATTTATTGTGCAGTGGGGTAGGATCTGGCACTAATCCATTGAAGAATTGGGATAAAAAATGACAGTGGAGACGGGCAATCCCGAGGAGGAGGAGGAGGAGGAGATGCTGTTTGAAGAGCTGAGCCTGATCCAGAGCAACTGGACCTGCAGTTTTGTTGTATTCCCTGAAGGATGATTAAACTCAGGAGCATCCATGTCCATTTTTGGGAGGTCCCACATCCAGCCTGGCTCTTCTCAGTGGCACTGGGGAATCCACACAGAGCCAGAATAATTGCAGCTTCTCCATAAATGTTAATGATTATTTTCCTTGAATAAAATAAGCAGCCGATTAAACCCAAACGCGCTGGGCTTTGGGCAGCTGTTAATCAGGGGCTTAATTAATCTGAGGAACAATGCAGGAACACAAAACAAGTGGCTGCTGCTGGCCCGAGCTCACATCACGTTTGGGAGCGGGGTCTCCACTGGGGTGAGCATCCATCCCCCAATTCCACCTGCATCCTGCATCCCGAATTCCAGGCACTGCTTCCAGCTGCTCCTCCTGCCTCTGCCTTGGGAATCTCCATCCCAAGCAGCTCTGCTGGCCCTTGGATCCTTGGACAGACTCGGACCGTGGTGGTCTTTTCCCAAATCAGCAGGTCCCACTGCCTGGAGCAGCTTTCCAGCAGATTTATTTTTAACTCACAGCCTTGGACCGAGGAGTGGAAATTCAGCGATGTTTTGTAGTGGGAAAGGAATTGTGGAGTCTTTTTAAGGTTCAGAAATGATGTTTTCATTCCAGCTTTTTGTGCGAGTTCATATTACTCCAACCGTTTATAGTATCCCTAAGTCATGTGTGGGGATGAGTTATTGAGGTTTTCTCTATAAAACACCAGAAAAGGACTTTCAAGGGGTGATTAATTGAAAATATCCCGTGGAAAATATTGTAAGAATCAACATTTCTCCTGTGATATATTCTCAGCGTAGAAGTGTTTTCCTGGAGAAAGAGGCTTTTGGCTCCTGGTGGATTCCTGACCCTGGCTGCGTCATTCCAGGATTTCCAACATGGCCACATCCAGCACTGCCCTGGGAGGAACAGCCTGGGATGCTGTTGATCCATTGGCATGGCTCTGTCCTGAAAGGGTCACTCTCCTTCCACCTCAGCCTCACCTGGTGTTCTGGTGGCACTCGGAGCTGCGGGGATGGGATTTGGACTTCCCGGAGCTGCTTCTGGGGCTGGAATCCAAACAGATTTGGGGACTTCAACTTTCTGTTTTTGCTGTTCATTTTGGAAGTGGAATGGGATGCAGAGATGAGAACCTGGACCTGGCACCAAGAAATGGGAAGGGCTGGGATGGCAAACTGGTCCTTGTGTGGCAGCCTTGCCCCGTTCTCCAGGTGCTTTCACACGTCCTTTCCGTCTTTCCCTGCCCCCGCTGGGATGTGGAGCAGTCTGTTCCATGTCCCTGCTGATGCTCTCCTTTCCCTGCCTTGGCCCCAGCTCATATCTCAGGTATTCCAGAGGCTGCTGGATGGACACAGACATCCCTATCATGGGATAAAATCATCTCCATCCCCAGCTTGGCACTCCAGGACTTCTCCCAGCTGGAGCCTTCTCATCTCCAACCCCATGTGTGGTCTGAGGGGCTGCGGGATGAGTGGACTCCTCGGGATGCCAGGCTTGACCTGGAATGGGCTCATTGGAATTCTGTGTTTTCTTGGGATTCATCACTCTGGAGTTGCTCATGGAGGCTGCCAGTGAACCTGGCACATGGCAAGGAAAGGTCTTGGCTGCCCGGACTGTCCCCTCAGCCAGAGCACTGGGCACAAGCCAAACCTCGTGTCCCAGCTGCCTCAGGAACCACCACATTTCAGAGCCGGATCCCGATTTCCTTTCTGATTCCTTCTGCCCACAGCCAGGAGGGCTGGAAGCCCCCAGAGCCCGGGGTGTCCCTGTCACCACCCACCTGGAGCAGATCCCTCCCAGTCAGGGCTGCTGGGGCTGGGGGCGCTGCTCCCACCCCCCACAAAATCCCAGCAGGTGGCTGGAATCCAGCCAGGGTGGCTGGATCGAGTCTCCCCCTGCCTGGACAACTCCCCCGGGAGCTGCTCCTGCTTTGGGGGTGCCTCATCTCCCCCTCTCCCCACCACGTCCCACCCCACGAGGCCATTTCGCTGCACCCCCCGGGGAGGAGCCCCCAGCCCCGGATTTGGGCTGAGGACACCACCCATGGCTCCATCGGGATGCGTCGCCATGGAGGAGGCGTTGCCATGGCGACCGTTGCCAAGCCGATGGCTGAGAGCATCCCAGGGAGGTTCCCCAGCCTCTGCCGGTGGTTAAGGAGGGATTGATTGCCCAGGTTTCCCCTCCTCCCCGGTGAAACACTGAACAGCCCTTTTCCCTTTGCCCACGACAGCGCCTTTTGGGTTCCGTGTTTGGGTTTAGGGAATTCTAAAAGCCCTTCCATGGGGTGGAAATGCCCTAAATAATAAAACACCCTGATCCTCCCTCTGTAGGAAAGGAGGGATGTGAAAGCAGAGGTGTACAGGGAATTTAGGAAGCCCCAAATCAGGCAGGCCCTGTCCCCCAGGACATGTTCAGAGAGGCAGAGGGGTCTGTAGGAGCATCTTTGTGCCACACATGAAGGTGATGGGAGAGTCCCTTCTGTGCCTTGGTTCTCACATATTTTAAGCCCCCAATCCTCTGGAAATCTGCTCATGGGAGGGCTGAGTGAGACCCTTTAGCCCATATTTACATTTTTCACCTGTAAAATGGTGTCACCCACCCTGAGAAGGGGAGAGGAGAGGGAGGGGTGACACTGTGTGCCGGGTGGGTGACATGCGTGCGGATGGTGGAGAGGGACTGAAGCCTCCCTAATCCCCCTGCTCATCCAGACCAAAGGGTCCGAGCTCTCCCTGGCTTCCCAAGGCCCTTAGTGTGGGATTTGGGTGGGATTTGTGCTGCTGTGGCCCCTTGGCCGCTGCTCCCTGCCAGCCCAGCCAAGCTGGAGGCATCAGAGGAGACAGTGAGTGTCCATGTGGGAATCATCACCTGCTGATCCTGCTCAGCCCCACGGAGCTGCTGGAAAAGGGTCCTCTGGGATGGAGGAGGATGTGTTTCTCACCCGAGCTCAGTGTAGTGGCCGTGTCACTGCTGAGATCCAAACCCTCTGCGTCTGGCACTTGTCTGGGGTCATTTAGAGCACAATGAGGGAACATTCACTGAAATGTGGATTTCTGGCCCTGTCCTGTGTGTCTGCTCTTCATCAGGGCTTGTTTTTATAGCAGCAGATCCATGACCTTCCTGGACGCTGGAGGAGTGGGATCAGGGCTGTTGGTTGGGGTCTGGGTGATGCCAGAGCTGGGTCCTGGCCAGGCTGTCCCCAGTGATGGCTCAGGGCACGCAGGGCTGTGACAGGAGCAGTTCCCTGGCTGCAGAACAGTCCTGGGCATGGCCCTGTGCAGAGCCAGCACCTCCCAGGGCACACTGAAACCTTTCCACTCCTTTTCACCTCCCACGGACCCGGATATGTCCAGAAGTGATGCAACCTCCCAGCCCAGCCTCATCGCGGCCTCCAGCAGCTTTGCCATGACCCCGGGTTTAATTTCCCTGATGAAGCCGGGCAGGGAAGCAGCGCTGAGGTGGTTAATGAACCCCTGCCAAGAGCCATTAGCCGGGAAGTTGTAATTGCAGGGATGGGAGCTGCTGGCCCTTGGCTCGAGCTGGCTAATAAATGGCATCCTGGTGCCATCAGGGCAGGACAGGGGTGACACAGGGCAGGAGGAACAGAGGCAGGACCAGCAGCACACTGGGGCTTCCTCCCTGCCCCAAGGATTCTCTGCCTGGCCCAGCTTTGGACTGGACACATGGAGAGGGCTGCTCAGAGCAGCAGGAGTGCTGTGAGCCCATCCCTCATCCCAGCCACGGGAGGAGACTGATCCAGATGGGGACACAGCTCCTGTGACCCCCAGGCCTCGGCAGGCAGGGAATCCGTGCCCTGGAAAAGCTTCTCCCAGGCCCTGACGTGGAGAGCGGCGGTCCCATCCCTCCTGCAGCGGGGTGGGGACAGTCCCTGCCACCATCCCAGGGAACCGGGGGCTCAGGGCTGGATCCAGCACACCCAGGGCTCCCTCCAGCCACGCTCTGACCACAGGGAGCCTGCTGGGTCAGGGATAAAGTCTGGATGAAGTTTCTCTTTTGGGACAAATCCAGGCAGCTGCAGCTTTGTCTGGGGGCTGTGATGGACAGGGAGGGGGGGCTGTGATGGATGAGGAGGCAGCCCCAGGTCGGGAGGTGGGAGCTGCTGTCCTGAGTGATTTGTGATTTCCCGGGCTGCAAACTCTGCCTTCCCCTCCCCTCCATCCCAGCCAGGAGAGGGGGGAGCAGCCCCTCGTTGCCGGGGGAGGGGGGCAGTGCATGGCCCTGGGCACACGGAGCATTAACGATCTAAGCAGCAGTAAATCCAAATAAACACTGACTGTTCCCAAGATTTATTGCACGAGCCTGACCTAAACCCACCCGGGCTGCAGCTGGGAGGGCGTTTACGTCAGCACCTTGGGAATGGAGCGGCGTGGGGGCTTCTTTGGGAACAGCCATGTCCCAGACACCTCCGTGCTCTGGGAGCACCTGGAGATGGTTCACGGGTCTTTATCAGTAATCCTTTGTGGAGCTTGGCTCGGGCTGTGCTGCAGTGGGGGTCCCCCCAGTCCTGCTCCTGCCTGTGGGGTTGTTTAGTCCTGTGGGGTTGTTTAGGGATTTCTGTTTGGGGTGGATGCAATCCTGGGATGAAGGATGCTGAGGAGCAAAGTTTTCTGTAACTTCCATGGGTTTGTATCCAGCTCTCCCTCCACACAGGAGCAGCTCGGGAGCAGCCTCAGAGACTTGGGGACAAGCAAAGAAGGGAAAATCTGCCATCCCACCTCCCCTGAGCAGCAGGAATGCTGCAGCTCCATGGATATTGCAGTGCAACAGGATCTGTCTTGTGTTCCATGTGCTGAGCTGGCCAGGCAGCAGCTGCAGCTGGCCCTGTGCCATGTCGGTCCTCGGAACAAACTTCCCAGCCTCTGGAATCCACTCAGGGCAGCCTGGCTGGGAAGAGCTCTGCTCTCCCGAGGGCTGGCTGGGAGGGCTGTGGGAGGGACGCCCTCACCTTGGGGGCAGTTGTGTCTGGAGAGGGAATTTGGGCCCTGTGAGGTGTTTGGCTGCTGGGAAGTTGTTCCTGCTGCCACTGGCAGCTCCAGGAGATCGATCCCCGTGGGCCTGTGGATGGAGATGGATGGATGGGGATGGATGCATGGGGATGGATGCATGGGAATGGATGGATGGGGATGGATGGATGGATGGATGGGGATGGATGGATGGGGATGGATGGATGGGGATGGATGGATGGATGGATGGGGAGGGATGGATGCGGATGGATGGGGAGGGACGGATGGAGGGAGGGATGGATGGGGGATGGATGGGTGGAGGGATGGATGGAAGGATGGACAAATAGGTGTGTGGATGGATGGATGGATGGATGGGGATGGATGGATGGATTGATGGGGATGGATGGATGGGGAGGGATGGATGGAGGGATGGATGGAGGGATGGACAAATAGGTGTGTGGATGGATGGATGGATGGATGGATAGGTGTTGGACGGATGGATGGATGGATAGGTGTTGGATGGATGGATGGATGGATGGATAGGTGTTGGATGGATGGATGGATAGGTGGTGGATGGATGGATGGATGGATGGATGGATAGGTGTTGGATGGATGGATGGATAGGTGGATGGATGGGAGCTGCTGTGCTGTGCTGGTGCTTCCGTTTCCATTTCCTGGTCCAAGCACGGGGCCGGCAGTCGCTGGCTGGAACGGCCTCATCTGGTTCCAATTTCAGGGAGGAACAGACGGAGCTGGGCCATGTGGCTCCCATTAGGGAGAGGCTTTGCAGGTCATGCAGGGAGAATCCTGCCCTCAGGAAGCTCTCCTGGGATGGGGGTGGTCTGGGAAGCGCCTGTGCTGGGCTCTCCTCATTTCTTGGGGAGCCTCAGTATTTTTGGTGTAAAAAAATCATAAGGCAAATAAGAGCAGCTCCAAATGTTTCTGCCTGCAGCCCCCCAATCCTTGCATTTTTCCTTGCCCTCCTCTCAGTTTTGGTGGCCTGTCTTGTATCCCTGGGCTCCTATGACCTCTGTGCCTTGGCGAGATTCCCATATCCCTGCAGCTTTATCTGCTGGATAACAAACTTCAGGGAGCTGCTGGTGAACGGGTGTTTGAAACTCCAGGATGATGCATTAACTTTGGGGCAAAGGCTGGATATTCCCAGCGATTTGGGAAGCACACGGAGCGTTGGAGACTGGCAGGACACAACCAGTGGCTGTGGTGACAGGGAAAAGCTGGAGCAGATCCAGCCAGACAAAGCCCAGACACTTAAAACCCCAACTCCCCTGACCTTCCCCAGCTGATGGATTCTCTGTCCTGATGGGCGCCAGGAGAAGGGATGTGGGAACAAAACGTGACTTAGGTCCCAAATTTCTATGTCTCACTTTTCAAAACTCCTTTCTGCTCCAAGCTGGAGTGAAAACAAAGAAACCCAGTGCTGTTTTCGGGAGGTAAAATGCTCTAAAAGGCGACGGGGACCCTTCAAGCCCTTTATTTGAAATTGAAGCGTTAACCTGGCTTGTTACATCTTGAAACATCTGATGCGATCTCGCAGATCAAAGCCCCCTTGTTTGGCTTGTAATGAAGTGTCAAACCATTTCCTTGCAACACAAACAGGAGACACTTTGATCTGCAAAACAAGATGTTTAAGAGCCCTGCTAGCGAGGGCTCTCTGCGTTTTAGCAGCTCTGGAAAGCAGGGAATATTTGAAGTCTGGTGTTGTTTCCTCTCGAGGCTTTCCAAGCTGTGGCAGCTGACGGGGTGTTCCTGTCACACCAGAGCCAGGACTCACAGGAAAGTCATCGAGAACTAAACAACAGCCAGCTGGAGAACCAAACTGATCATTTTCCTGACAGTTCCCAAAAGCAGTTGCTGGGTTTTTCCCCCTTTTCCAGAGGGTTTTTTTTTCCCTGGGAAATGCTGGAGTCGATTTAAGCTCTCCATAAAATGTCAGCTGGGAGTTTTGGGGGAAACCACCACAGTTCTGGGTGGTTCAGCTGGAGGTTGTCTGTGGTCCTGCTCCCCTGGTCTGGCTGTTCCTGTGCCTTGTCCCACGAGGGGTGCCTGGGGTGTCACTGGTGTATCTGGGGCTGCTCACCTGTCCCTCTGGTCACAGGCCCAGCGCTGGCGCAATGAGAACTACGAGAGGCCCGTGGACCTGGAGGGCTCCGGGGACGATGATCCCTTTGGGGAAGATGAGCTGGACGACATCTACTCCGGCTCTGGCTCGGGGTGTGAGTAGCTGGGGGGCTCCTGGGGAGGGTCCCTGGCTGGCTGTGGGGCTGGGGGGGCTGGAGAGGGGATGTGAGGGAGGGGGTTGCCCTTTATCCATCTCCAGGGCTGCCCTCCTGCCCCCTCCTAGGCAAAGCCGACGGGAGCTGTCCCAAAGGTTGGGCTCCAGTGCCTCCAGTGGCCTGCTGGGCAGGAATGGCCCTTCCCCAGCACGGGAGCTCGTGCCATGGCCTGGAGCCTTCACAGACCCCAGCGAGGGGCTGTGGCCCCCACGTGGGAATGTGCAGCCCTTGGTTTCTGCTGAGCCTGGAACCTCTCTATGCTCTTGGATTTTGAGGGTGATTGGAGAAATGTTGGGGCAGCAGTGGCTTCACTCCTCACTCTTGTCCCTGTTTCAGATTTCGAGCAGGAGCTGGGGCTGGAGACGGCCGTGAGCCTGACCACGGACACGCTGGTGACGCTGCCCACCACGGCAGCTGTACTGCCCATCACCGCTGCCCAGCCCGTGGCAACGCCCCTGGAGCCATCCCCCGCCCAGGACACCACCCCCGGGCGCACAACCAGCGCCTTGTACATCCCCAGGACCACAGAGACACCAGTGATCCCCAGCTGGAAAGCGACCACCACCAGCACCACTGCNACCACCACCACGGCCACCACCACCACCACGGAGGCCACGACCACCAGCAGCACCACCGTGGCCACGGCCAAGCCCACCACCATCCAGAGGTTCCTGCCCCCCTTGGCCACCAAGGCGGCCACCACCCGGGCCACCACCCTGGAGACCCCCACCACGCCCCTGCCCGAAACCAGCACACCCACAGAGGTGGCCACGTCACGCCTTGTCCCCACCAGCACGGCCAAGCCCAGGTCCCTGCCAAAAGCCACCACCTCGAGGACTGCAGAGCCCACAGAGAAAAGCACTGCCTTGCCACCCCCTGCTGCCACGCTGCCGCCCACAGAAGCCCCCCAGGTAGGAGGCAGGAGCCCTTCTCACCTGCAAGGGGCTCGTGGGCTCTGTGTGAAGCCAAGTGGTGGCCCCGGGAAGCCTTTGGTGTTGGCCCGGTGCTCGGAGGGAGGTCAAGGCAGGCTGGGCTCTTCCAGAGTGGAACACCTGGGGAGCTGGGAAGGAGATGAAGGCGAGGGGGCTTAGCCTGGGCAGGGCACGGCAGTGGTGCAGGGGTGAGCTCATGGGGGCACCCGGGGGTGTGCCACAAACCCTGGTGGCCCCAGCACTGCCTTGCTCCAGAACAGCTTCCCCAGGCAGGAGAGGAGCAGTGCCACATCCCGTGGGGACAGAGCGACTGTCCTCGGGGTCTGGTGTCATTTCCCAACTCCCAGCCCGGCGCTGTGAGTCCCAAACGCTCCTCAGTTACGGCTTGATGGTGCATTTCCAGCCCGTGGGGTGTCCTGAGCAGGGGATGTCATCGGCTGCTCCATCTCGCATTCAGAGCCCCTCAGGGGCCCTTTGCAACCGCTTTGACTGAAAGGTGGAGTGATTTGTCTAAACTACTCCTTCTTTTCTGCCTGCAAATGTGTGCTCGGGGCTCTCTGGGCTCTCGCTGACCTTCAATTAATCCCTGTCACAAAGCGCCTGCTCTGGGAAGCGCTGAGCCGCGCCGGCCCCGGGGCAGGGGGACATGGAGAGGGCTCCCACCCCCGCCCCAGCTCCGGCCCAGCCGGCTCCCTGCTCGTCCTCCACCCTGGTTTGTGATGTGCCCAGGCAGACGGGGAAGGAGCCGGTGGCCCCACCGAGGAGGGACCCCAGGGAGGTTTGGCTCGGGGATGCTCCAGCTCAGTGGACACGCAGCAGGGACGAGGGGATCGAGGGGATTTGGTCCTGAGGGAGCTGCAGGAGTGGGATGTGCAGGAGGCAGTGAACAGGTCAGGGGTGGGATGAGGGGGATGGAGCAGCTCACCTGCCTGGGCAATTTTGGCTCTCCAGGCTGGGATCGCTCCTTGCCAAGGGCGCTGGGACTGCAGGGAGCTGGGCTGGCTCCGTGTCCTGAGTGAGGAGGACCCATCCTCCTGCTCCTGCCCTGTGCAGGTGGAAGGGAGAAAAGGAAGAGGGAAGGAGGCTCCTGGAGCTCATCCAGAGACATCCAATCCTTGCACTTGCTGTGTTGGTGTGGCACGTTGTGTTAGGAGGGAGTCACCTGTGAGCTGTGACATCCAACCATCGCTCTGGGGACAGAGCCCAGTGCGGGTCTGGGATGGGATACTGGGAAGCAATCCTTCCCTGTGAGGGTGGTCTCTTGGAGGGTCTGGGATGGGGTCCCTTTAGGGGAAACTACAGGGAATAGGTGAGACCTTGAGGGCACCTGGGGTGGGGACAGAGAATGGCCCAGCTCAGCCACGGTGGCCTCAGCTGTTTGGTGACCAGCAGGGTGTGGGGTTGTGTTGTCACTGCAGCACAACTTCAGTGACACAGGGAAGGGACACCCAACGTTATCCCCATGGCCCCCACTGGGAGGGCCACCCTGTCCTTCCTGTGGACACCCTTTGGTCCTTGTCCCCTGCCCCACCTTTTCCTTTCTCCCAGGTGGAGCCAGGGGAGGTGACCACAGTCCCCGACAATGAACTGGAGGTCCCAGCCAGCAGCGGCCCCAGCGGGGACTTTGAGATCCAGGAGGAGGAGGAGACGACGCGTCCCG
This sequence comes from Climacteris rufus, assembly GCA_013398175.1. NCBI lineage: Eukaryota > Metazoa > Chordata > Aves > Passeriformes > Climacteridae > Climacteris > Climacteris rufus. The sequence continues at coordinate 127,891 of VZRZ01001822.1, read as the reverse complement.
ACCTCGGGAATGAGGTGATGGCCGTGGTGACGCCACCGTCGGGGCCGGGTCCTGGCAGGAACGTGGAGACGGGGCTGATGGACAACACGATAGACTCTGGCAACTCGGCTGCTCAGCTGCCCCAGAAAAACATCCTGGAGAGGAAAGAGGTGTTGATAGGTGAGCTGAGGGGCCGTGGGGTTTGTGGGGTTTGGGGGCACAGGGAGCTGAGCTGCCCCAGGAGAGGGGTCAGTCCTTGGCAGGGCATTGGGGTAGCGCCAAGCCTGGGATAACCCACGCTCACCAAAACTGCTCCATGCCTGTGCTGGGGAGCTCCAGGGGTCTCGTGCCTTTGCCAGCAATGTTGTGCACAGTTTGCTTGTGTTGAGATGGATTTCCAGGAAAAAATAAGAATTTTAGTGCAAAGCTCTGTAGTTGTAGCTGAAAAGCACCGGGGCACTGCTGAGAGGCTGCTCCCAAACTTGCAAAGCACAAACCAAGCTGGAATCCCAAATGACCCCCACAAATCCCCTGGGGTTGTGCCAAGCCTGGGATAACCCACACTCACCAAAATCACTCCATGCCTGTGCTGTGGGGTTCCAGGGGTCTTCATGCCTTTGGCAAGAGAGCCATGCACAATTTGCTTGTGTTGAGATGGATTTCCAGGAAAAAAGTAGGATTTTAGCCCAAAGGTGTGCTGCAGTCATGGCTCAGCACCCGGCCACTGCTGAGAGGCTGCTCCCAAATTTGCAAGCATGAGCCAAGCTGGAATCCCACATGGCCCTCCCAGACTCTTTGTGCTGGAAGCCAGGCTGGGCTGGGGGTGGCACTGATGGCCAGGGTGGCACCGATAACTGGAGATGTCACTAATGGCTGGGGAGGTCACTGACAGATGGGGGTGACACTGACGGCCGGGGGTGTCACTGATGGCTGGGAGTGGCACTGGTGGCTGGGGTGGCACTGACAGCTGGGAATGGCACTGAGGCTGGGGGTGGCACTGATGGCCGGAGTGGCACCAATAACTGGAGATGTTACTGATGGCTGGGGGTGGCACTGATGGCCAGGGGTGGCACTGATAACTGGAGATGTCACTGACGGCTGGGGGTGGCACTGGCACTGATGACCATGTCCCTTGTGTTGCTGCAGCGGTGATCGTGGGCGGTGTGGTGGGCGCCCTTTTCGCTGCCTTCCTGGTCATGCTGCTCATCTACCGGATGAAGAAGAAGGACGAGGGCAGTTACACCCTGGAGGAGCCCAAACAAGCCAACGTCACCTACCAGAAGCCCGACAAGCAGGAGGAGTTTTACGCGTAGAAGGAGAGCCCGGAGTGCCTCACGCTCCCTCCCTCCCCGCTCCAAACTCTCCCCCTCCTCTACTTCATCCAGTCTCTCTCTTCCTCTCTCTCTCTCTCTCTCTCTCTCTGTCTCTCTCTCTTTTTTGGATCAGACTGTGAATTTGAAAAGCAAAACCCGCAGCAGCTGAAGGAGAAAACCCATCTTTGGCACGGGGGCCATGGGGTGCCCAGAGCAGCGCCGAGGCCACACCGGGCCCTGCTGGCCTTGCTGCTGGCGGGAGGGACGGCCGAGGAGCCGACGCCGAGGAGCCGACGCCGAGGAGCCGACACCGAGGAGCCGACAACGAGGAACCAACACCAAGGAGCCGACGCCGGGGCAGCCGTGCCCGGGGATGCCCTGGAGAGCACGGGACGCGCTGCCCACAGTGGCCGGAGCTCAACTGGACTTTTCCCACCAACACCACAGACTCTGGGATCCGGACACCTTCTGGCAGCCCTGAGGAGCAGGGGCATTGCTTTGGATTTATCTTCCTTTTTTTCCATTCATAAAGCAGGGAGATTTCCTTCTCTCTGTCTTGTTATAGGTTTTTTGTTTTCTTTCGGAATGGGATTGGTTGCTCTGCAGGAATTCCCTTGCTCCCTGCTTCTGTTTGGACAACACAACTCAAACACTCCTCAAACCTTGGGAAAAGCACAAGGGGCTGGAATACCTGACGCCCTGGGGTTTGCTCTTGGAGTGGGGGAAAAGGAAATAAAAACAACTGTGGCCAGTACGTTGGAAATGATCCCTTAAATCAACTTTATAGAGAGCTTGTGGTGCAGCACGAAGGTGCATTGGGGCATCTCAGGCTGCTGCCATCCTGCCACCACCTGGAATCTCTTGGATCCACATCTGGCTGAGGGGTTTGGTTGAGAAGGGACTTGGCTTTGGCTGGGTTTTCACTGTGACCACTAAAACCCCACTTTGTGACCGACAGCACCAGCTTTGGAGCAGGACAGTCCTTGGTGAGGAGCTGGCAGGGAGAGGAGCTGGGAATGGAGACACAGAATCCTCTCCCAGGCTCTTCCAGAGGGGATCACAGAGCTCTGCAAGGCGTGGGATGCAGCATGAGGGAAGAAATCCAAGCAGGAATGATGCTCTGTCCCCTCAGGGTTGGACAGGGAACCCATCGGCATCCAGAGGTGAGGAAGATGAGGCAGAGCTGGGGCTCTGGCAGGTTGGCTACTACACATCCTTGGAAAGACCCAGGATTGATAGTTTTCCTTTATTGTTTGAATCCCCAGGATTGATGATTTTCCCTAATTGTCGTTTAAATCCCAGTACGTGGATTTAATCCCCATTTAAATCCACGGGGCACGAGGAGCCTGAGAGCACCCGACCCTGGAACCCCCAGGTGTCCCCTCTGAGGCTGCCCAAGGTGCAAAACAGCAGGGCCTGGTCCAGACCCACCTGTGCCTTCTGGAAAGGCTGGATTTTCCAGAGCAAGCTCTGCATGGAGAAGTCAATTAAGAAATTTCAATGAGTTGGCTTTTAATTAGCTGGAGCACTGTTTGTGGTGCAGTCAAGGAGCTTTGTTGTCACCATGTTTGTGATCTCGATGGTGTCCCATGGAGACCTTGGATTTGCTCTTGGAGAAATTTAAATGGGAAAATGGGGAGGCGGGGTGGGGAAATCGTTGTTCTGGCTCTGTTGCATTGGGAATCAACCTGCACCAAGCCAGGGACACTTTGTCCCCCAAGGGTGTTGGTGGATTTAGGGTTTTATGACCCTGGTGGGTGCTCCAAGAGCTTCTTTGTGGAAGGGATTTGAGAGGCCAAATGCATATTTTAAATAGATATATATATATACACTCACATACGTACACAGTTATATAGATATGAAAGGAAAGGAAATCCCTGTAATTTCTCATTGCACTGCACGGGATGGTTGGGTGGGGTTTGTGGCTGGGAACATGGGAGGTTTGGGCTGCCTTTCCCTGGGGTACAGCCCAAAGTGATGGCCTGGCTTTACTTCAGGGAAGGGAGCAGAGCCCTGTGCATGGATCAGCTCTAAATCCCCGTTTTAGAGCTGTCAGCCTCAAAATCCTCAGGATTTAGGTTCTTGGAGCTTGGAGAAGGCCCTGTTGGGTGTTTGGGATGGTGATGCTGGGAGGCAGATGGTGTTCAGTGTGTGACCATTTCCGTGTCCATCTTGGAAGGAGAATGAGGATGAGGATGCTCCAAAGGAGGGAACACATGGCTGACGAGCCCATTGCCATCCTGGAGCCAGCCTAGAGCTACTCTGTCCTGCTCCAAAGAGAGTTTAAACTCATGGATTGGATGAGTTTGGAGGTTTTTGGCCCTGTTGGAATCACACAAAGTGGAGTGGAGGAATCAACCACCCTCACAATTTATTGAGTTGGGCCAGGCAAGCACCAGGGCCGCCCAAAATCACCATCTTTTGGAAAAACATGGACTTAATCTTTTGAGTTGCTTTAAAAAAACCCCTCCCAGCTTAATCTTTTTAATGCTGCTTTTCAGAGCCGCTTCCCTAATCTTCTTCATTCCATTTTTTCCCTATTTAATAGTCTGAAGATCTATAATACAATTTTTTTATTCACTCAAGCTTAACCTCGGCTCGCTCAGCTGGTGTTAAGTTGTAATCCTGGCACTTAAATCCGTCACAGCTTCGGGAGTGAGGAGGGCTGGAGGTGGGAGGGCAAGAGGAGGCTGGGCAGAACTCTTGCAGTAATTAAAGCATGGGATGAGCAGATGAAAAAAAAGGTGAAGGTAATTAAATTGCTAATCAGAAGTGACCAAAGTCTTAATTCATTGTGTATCTCCTGCTTCCATGCATTTGCTCTCCACTTGGAGAGGGATGTGAGCTCCAGGAGAATTATTTTGGGCTTGGAGCCCACCTTTTGTGGTGATAAATTATGTCACAGCCACTTCTGTCACCTCAGCTCCCCAGGGGCACCGGGTGACTTGTTGAAGTCGATTCTTGGAGGAAAAAAAGCCTTGTTGTGCTGGAGGATGTGCTCCTGTGCCTCCCTCCGGCAGGGATGGCAGGATGGAGCTGGAGGTGAGCTGCATTTTTTGGGAAAGCCCATCCTCCACAAAAATCAAGGCTACCATTGCGTGTCCAAGAGCAGAACCCCAGGGGCTGTTGCCTGGTGCAGGTGGAGGCAGCGGGGTGCAGCTGCTCCCTCCAGCAGCCACTTCTGCTCCGGGGCTCTTGGGGGGCTCCTGGTGGGAAGACGGATGGGGCAGAGGCGAGAGGGCTCAGCAGGGAGGAGGGCAGGCTCATTCCTCAGCTGCCGATTTGGCTGCAGAGCAGATTTTTAGGAAAGTTAACTCCGACGTGAGCTGCAGCATCCCCAGCATCACCCCCTCCCAAAGCCACGTCTGGCATCATCCCCTGTGCCCAAATTCGAATCCCTCGTGGTGATCTCAGCCAGGAACAGCTGGGGCCAGGCCCAGATGTGCTCGTCCTTCCAGCTGTGCCCCCAGGGGACTGGAGGAGGGATTTTCCACTTGCTTTTCCATTTCTTTTCCACACGTTCCTGTGTGCCTGTGATGCACAGGATCTACAGGGAGACTCCTGGCTGTTCCAGATGGATAATTTTAGGAAATGTGGAACTGCAGGGTGGTGTGGGCTGCTCTGCCAGCTGTGCTGGCCTTGGGGCTCTCCCGTCTGGAATTGCAGAAGGAGAATGACCAATATCCAGTGACTCCTGGGCCACATCAAAAAGGAGGAGGCAGGAGGAGGGGATCAAAGAGAAGGGAAGACCAGAGAGCCCAAACAAGAGCTGGAAGGGGGAGGATGGCAAGGACAGGGGATGGAGGGGCCCAGCAGCAGCAGACCCAGCCCTGGGTGGGTTTTGCAGGGTGGGGAGTTGTCCCTTTCCTTCAAAATTCTCTGATTTTAGACATTTCCAAAACATCAGCAGGACCCTGTGCTGGGGGGATCCAGCTGCAGGGAAGGGGATGGCTCTGGGCTGGATGAGTGCCAGGATGGGCTGGTTTGCCTCGAATTTTCCCACTCCCTCCCCAGTTTCCCTGACAATCCCTGTCTGGGAGCTCCTTTGCTCCACACACGCCTTCTCTCCGGCTCCAGCTCTAGAATTCCGAGCTCTCCCTGCCGTGAGTCACCAGCTCAGAGGCTTTCACAGGAACAAAACCATTACCTAAGAACAGGAACGGATTTTTTAGATTCATTTTTTTCCCCTTTAAAATTCATTTTTTCCCCTTTAACCACCCTTTGTGGGCTCAAAGTTTTTCTGCGAGGCTCTGAAGTGACGTGGAGCTTTCGGTGCTGAAGGTTTGGTGGGAGCGAGCGGTGCCTCCCTGGGCTCCCCGTGAGCAGGGAGGGGCTGCGGGGCGTGTCTGTGTGTGTATATATGTGTATGTAATTAATATATATGTATAGCTGTATAGACCAGCACGGGGCCGGGGTGAACTCTGCACCCGGGGAGGAGGAGGAGGAGGTGGAGGAGGAGATGGAAGAGGAGGAGGAGGATTGATCCTCCAGCAGCCCCCGCTGGGCTCTGCAGCCCTCGGGGCTGTCCCAGGGGATGCGGGATGGACTCCGATTCCCTGCTCCCCTCCCTGCCCGGTGCCATCCACCCGCTCCGGAGGGCTGGGCTGTGCCGGGTGGGGATCGGGATCCCGGGGTGGATCCAAAGCCCGGCCGAGCTCCGGAGCATCCCACCAACCTCGTGCCTGCAGCCGCTCCCGTCTCTCTAGAGAAGCCTCAGTCCGGAGTGCACAAACTTTGCTTTTGTTTCTCTTTTTATTTTTCCCATTATTTCGATTTTTTTGGGTAAAAAGCCCCCCCCACCCCGATGTTTTCGCACCCCGCGTTCCAGTCGGCTCATCCAGCGCATCTCCCGAGACCTCTGGGGCACCGGTGACTTTTCCTGCAGAAATTCCCCCCTGTTGTGGGTCCCCCCGGTCAAAGTCACCCCAGTCCAGCTGACAATCAAACCTGACAGAACTGCTGACTTCTGAAAAATAGGAATTCATTGCAGTTTGATAGAAAACTTTTTAAAATCACACCCTTCTCTGTCACTACCATGTCTCCAGGATAAACCATCACCCACTGGTTCTTCTGTAAATAAACATGAAACCTTCTTGTATAAATTAAAAATAAAATAATAAAAAAAGACAAAAAAAAAATCAATTGATAAACATAAAAAAAAAAAATCTCCCTTTCCAGAAGACTGAAATAATTCCAAGAAAAGCCCAACAAGTGAGCCCCACTTCACTTTTTCTTTGGAGCTGATTTACAATCCCAATAGGAGAACAAAACAAATCTCAAACACTACGAGTGTTGGACCTTTCAATGAATATGGAAGGGAAAAAATGCATGTAAATATTTTTAATAGGAAACATATCTTAAACAGAACTTTTTTTTGTATGTACATAACTCTTCTAGAGTTTAGTACTTAAATTGCTTCATAGTGTCTGTTTAAAAAACGAAAATAAAAGAAAATGTTTGTTAATTGTTTTTGTTCTTACTCAATGGCCAAAACTTTAAAAATAATGAAAAAAGACTATAAAAATAATCTTTGCCAATGGATCTAGCACTGTAATGGTACTGTCTATTTTTTTTAATTATTTCTGTGCTGTGCCCATTTATAAAATGAGGAAAAGAAAAAAAATAAAGTCATTTAAACATTGTCCGCCCGGGGCTTCGCCTGATTTCTTGCTGCCAACTGCTCCGGGGTCTGCTGTGCCCTGGAGGTGGAGGGAGAAGGTCTCAGTTCCTCTCGGTCACATCAGGGTGGGGAAGGGATGGTGTTTGATTAACGATCTCCATGGGCACTGCAGGGATGCTGAGGGAGCTGGACCATCCCAGCACAGCCCTGGACCATCCCAGCACAGCCCTGGACCATCCCAGCACAGCCCTGGACCATCCCAGCACAGCCCTGGACTATTCCAGCACAGCCCTGGACCGTCCCAGCACAGCCCAGTGGTGCCCGTGCTGGGCCCCAGGGGAGCTTTGGATGCAGGGGATGAACTGACCCAGCCCTGTCTGTCTCCATCATGGAGGGCACGGAGCATTCCCGGGAATTTACAGCCCAAAATCCCCCCCCTGCCCGGGGCTGATCCCCAGCGTGGGCAGCAGGGGAGGGGGGATTCTGCCCCCTCAGGTGATTCCCCCCCTGCAGAGCTGCCCCAGCCCTGGGCCCAGCGTGAGGAGGACGTGGAGCTGCTGGGGAGAGTCCAGAGGAGCCCCGGAGCTGCCCCAGGGCTGGAGCCCCTCTGCTCTGAGCCAGGCTGGGAGAGCTGGGGGGGCTCACCTGGAGCAGAGAAGGCTCCAGGGAGAGCTCAGAGCCCCTGCCAGGGCCTAAAGGGGCTCCAGGAGAGCTGGAGAGGGACTGGGGACAAGGGCTGGAGGGACAGGACACAGGGAATGGCTTCCCAATGCCAGAGGGCAGGGTCAGATGGGATATTGGGCAGGAATTGTTCCCTGGGAGGGTGGGCAGGCCCTGGCACAGGGTGCCCAGAGAAGCTGTGGCTGCCCCTGGATCCCTGGCAGTGCCCAAGGCCAGGCTGGACGGGGCTGGGAGCACCTGGGACAGTGGGAGGTGTCCCTGCCAGGGCAGGGCTGGCACTGGATGGACTTTGAGGTCCCTTCAACCCAATCTGTTCTGGGATTTTATGATTTTGGCTGAGCCACTGTATCCCCATGCCCCACCAGTGTCCCCAGCAGCTGGAGCAGCCGTTCCAGCTGTGAGATCCATCCCCTCTGGGGTGGGAGGTGGAAGCAGCCTGGGCTCTTGGCTCGGGGTCCCTCTCTCACAGCTCCTTTCCAAAGGGATTCCTGGAAGCGAGTGTGGTGACAGATTTGGCAGGGCTGCTGTTGGCCTCCACAAGGAGATCCTGGATGTATTTAACCGGCTCCTGAGTGGCCAGACCTCCATAGATCCATCCCTGGAGCCACAGGCAGGGTTTGTATGGCCCCACACTGTCCTTCGAGTCATCCACAGCCAAGGGCAAATGCCAAGCCCAGGAGACTCCCAGAAATACTCCCCAGCCCCAGGACCTGGGTGTGCTCTGAGTTTTGCGCCAGCCAAGCTGCCCCCAGCCCTGTGAAGCCCTGCTGGCACTAATTCCAGGGAACATCCCTTTGTCTGGGTTTGGGGAATGTGTTTGTATGACCAGCCTGGACCCTGCTTCTCTTAGAACCCTCTGAAGGTTCTCGTGCTCCATCCCCAAGTGCTTCATCCCCTAAGGAATTAAACTCCTGGATATCCCAACACTCAGCCTTTAGCTGGGACGTGCTGGACAAATCCCATCCTCCTCTGAGGCCAGGCAGCTCTGAAGTCCCTCCCTGGGTGGTGACAGCAGCAGAGCCCCAAATCCCTCACTTTTCAGCCCATCTCCCAGCACTGGGCAGTTCCCAACCTCCCCAGCCCTGCCCCTGCAGCACCAGTCCCTGCCTGCAGAAGTGGCTCAGCCTTCCAGGGCCACCCACCCCGGTTTCCAAGCCTGTCCCAGCCCCAATAATGACCCCACTGTGCTGTGGTCACACGAGCCCCATGTTTGGCAGTACAGAAATGAGAAACTGCCTGCCTGAGGTGTTGGTATTTGGGCTGAAGGCTTGAAACAGCCTCTAATTATACCCCCAGACCCATTTATTATTAATTTTTTTCCCCCAATGGCTGTTACAGGAATTTTCCATTCCTGCAGCACCGTTGCAGACCCCCAGGATTTCACAGGACAACCCCAAGTGTGTTTTATTTTGAATTTTTTTTTTCACCCTGTGAATCAGCCTTTATAAATCTCTGTGACGTGAGCAAAGCATCCAAAAATAACACCAGAATTGGGATTTCACCTTGGAAATTAACGGCCCAAAGGCACCAACCCCATGCTGGCTCACAGGGATTTTAGGGCACAGCATGAGAAAAGCCACACCTGAGTGTCCAGGTGACCCCCTTGGGGACACACAGCTGGGAAAGGTCTTCAGGTACCAGTCCCGAGATGAAAAAGAGTGGAGCGAAACGAGATTGTCACCACTGTCCTCGGTAAATTGTTCCCAAAGCCTTGCAGAGCCAACAGCTGGAGCAATTGTGCCCCAAAAAGCTGCATTGCAAAAAATGCCCACTTTAGGGTCAAAATCAGGATTCCAGATGAAGCCTGAGGAGGAGACATCCAGGCTTATGTGCTCCTTGACACTGGGATATGAAGGAATCACCCTAAAGCAACAACAATAAGTTGAGGTTGGAGATCAGGAAAGTTTTCTTCATGGAAAGGGTGACCAAGCCCAGCACTGGGCAGTGCTGGAGTGTCCATCCCTGAAGTGTTCAGAAACCACGGGGATGTGACTCTTGGGGACATGGGTCAGTGGTGGCCCTGGTGGTCCTGGACTCATGGATCTCAACAGGCTTTTCCAACCTGGATGATTCCAGGAACCCAGCTGAACTGAACTGATTCCAGGAACTCAGCTGAACCCCCAGCTGAGCTGAAACACAACATTTCCTGTAGTCATCCTTAGGAGATTTCTAAACCCACTGGAACTCTTTGTCTGGCCTTCAGATGGAGCTGGGAAAGGCTCTGCTCCACCTCCACAGGAAAGGATTAAACAAAAGGGAGCCAAAGGGTTGACCCTGGGCTTGGTTTTGAGGCACCTGGATGGCCAGTCCTGAGGAACTGAGAGATCCAGGTTGATTTATCCCAACTAATGCAGTGAGTGGTCAGAGAGGATGGAGGTGGAACAGCTCCCTGTGTCTGTCCCTGTTCCCAGAGGATGCACGAGGTCACTCTGGTGCCAACGTCTGCAGGTGACAGGTTCAGCCCAGAGGTCTCACCAACCCTTCAGAGCAGGACAGGGACTGGAGCAGCCAAATCCTGAGAAGGCTCCAGGGAGAGCTCAGAGCCCCTGCCAGGGCCTAAAGGGGCTCCAGGAGAGCTGGAGAGGGACTGGGGACAAGGGCTGGAGGGACAGGACACAGGGAATGGCTTCCCAGTGCCAGAGGGCAGGGTCAGATGGGATATTGGGCAGGAATTGTTCCCTGGGAAGGTGGGCAGGCCCTGGCACAGGGTGCCCAGAGAAGCTGTGGCTGCCCCTGGATCCCTGGCAGTGCCCAAGGCCAGGCTGGACGGGGCTGGGAGCGCCTGGGACAGTGGGAGGTGTCCCTGCCCAGGGCAGGGGGTGGGATGGGATGGGAAGAACTTCAAGGTTCTTTGGAGCCCAAACCATTCCATGGCTCTGTGACATCTCTGCAGCTGCATTCCTGCTCTGTCCTCTCCTCACCTCCTGCAGGAAGGACACAGATGCTCAGAGATGGAAGTTTGCAAACAACCTGGCCCCAAGAAATGCCTTAAAAACCTGGCCAAGCCTTCTGAAAACACTGGATCCCACTGAAGACCTATGAAAGGACTTCCAGAAAGGTGGGAAAGAACCAGGGTGCTTTAAACTTCCTGGTTTCTTTATAAAGTAGAAAATATTGGATGAAATAGTCACCCTTGTGAGCACCCTGCCAGCGACAAGGACATCAGTCTGGATGGATTTGGTTTTGACACATCAAATGTCCCTTTTGGGACCAGGAACTTGGTCTGTGCACTGCCTGGGACCTGCCTGTGTCACACACGGCCGGGGGTGACACTGCCTTGCAGGGCACCCTCATCCTACACATGGATGAGGGAAAAACCTGTTTGTAAAGGGCCTGGGGGTGCTTGTCAGAAGCTCCCTGTGCAAATGCATGGATGGATGGAGTGGGAATCCAGGCAGGGGCTCTCCTGGGGCCCAGTTCATTCCATGTTTTCATTATGGCACGGCATGGATGATGATTAAATTTGCAGTCAAAGCCTCGCTGGAAGGGACAGCAGAGGACAGGGCTGGAATTCCAAGGGATCCTAATAAATTGCAATGGAATCATAAAAACAGGAGGTCATCTTTGTGGTCAGTGGAGAGTTCAGTGCCACCAGAGGATGGTTCGCCATGGTGTGTCCAAGTATCCAAAGGAGAAACCTGGGGAAGGCAGCTTGTCCTGCCTCGTTCTCGAGGGTGGAGAGACCTTCTCCAAAGCTCTTTAATGCATCAAAAAGTTTGGGGGATGATCTTCATGGAGATGCAAATCAGGACATTGTGCATCCCCGTGATCCAGAGCCAGGCAATCCCCACCTCACTGTGGCTCCACGTGCCATGTCCATGCCAGCACCTCATCCCAGGCTGAGCCCCCTGCCCAGAGGGTCCCAGTGTCCTTGTCCATGACCCCAGGATGTGTCTGCTGCAGGGATTTGGCTGTGATCCAGCTCAGGGAGAGCCCATCTGGCATCCACCACTGCTGGTTCCTGCTTCCTGCTGAGAACAGTGCTCGGAGTGCCCCTCTCCAGGGCATCAGCCCATCTGGGCTCATTTCCTGCATGGATAAATCCTGACAGGCAGCACCTGCAGAACCCCCTGGCTGCTCCAGCTGGGTTTGGCTCCTTGTCACCCCCACCTGCCCTGGAGATTTGCTTCCATGGGCAGCATTCCAAAGGCATGATGGAGTCGGGGGCCACGTTCCAGGGACATTGGCAGCATAGGAAGCCATGTGGGAATGCCCTGGCTGTCCCCAGAGACCAAGCAGGGACCAAGGGGGCCCAAACAATGTGGGATTTTTGGAAGGGGCAATGGAAGGGGCTTGGATGCTGGGTAGGGATCCGACATGAGCCATTCCAACCTTGCTCGAAGGGAATCGCAATCCCAGAATGGTTTGGGTTGGAAGGGACCTTAAATCCCATCCAGTGCCACCCCTGCCCTGGCAGGGACACCTCCCACTGTCCCAGGCGCTCCCAGCCCCGTCCAGCCTGGCCTTGGGCACTGCCAGGGATCCAGGGGCAGCCACAGCTTCTCTGGGCACCCTGTGCCAGGGCCTGCCCACCCTCCCAGGGAACAATTCCTGCCCAATATCCCATCTGACCCTGCCCTCTGGCACTGGGAAGCCATTCCCCCTTGTCCCTGTGGGGAAGCAGGGCAGGGAGGGATGCGGATGAGGTTGGACAAGACCTTTAAACCCACCTGAACATTCAGGTGCTGAGGGATGAGGTCAGGCTCCAATGCCTGGGGCTTCACCCCATTCCCAGAGCTCCCATCCCACCATTCCAGCACCGGCATGGAGCCAACTCCAGTTTGGTCCTCAGTGGGTCACAAATCCCCTCTGAGCTTTTCTGAGTTCCCCAAATAATGAGCATTTAGCCAGTGCTCCAAGTGGTGCTGTCCTGCTGCTCCCAAGGCTGGGAGCTGTCCTGGCTCATCCCAGGAGCTGCTGGTCTGCTCCCACCTCGCTCCAAGGGCACGGTGAGTCACCTCCTGCCTCCTTGTCCCCCAGCTCCTGCAAAATCCAACTCCTACTTCAGGATCTTCTGCATTCCTGTACATAAATAACCCCCCCACCCTCATTCCCACCTCTTCCCATCTCTCCTGAGGTCCCTCCCACCCAGGCCCTCTCTGGGGCTCCACAAATCCTCCTCCCCACAGTGTCCTCCCTGTGTTTCTTCCCACCTATTTTAGCTCCTGGCCTCTTTCCCTTGCTTTCCAAGGACAGGAAGCCCTTTAAAGCAAAAAAACAGCGAGACCCCAGTGGAGAATGGCCGGATACAGCTCCGTGTCCTGGCCTGCAGGCCGGGACTGCCTGTCAGGAGCGATGGATATCGGGGCTCAGCGGACGCCGACGGCTCCAGGGTGCCGCCTCCGAGTATTTTTGGGCCTTTGTGCAGGATTTGAGGCAAAGAGCAGAATTCCTGCTCTGAGTGACAGCATTTCCTGAGCCCCAGCAGTTATTAATAGCAGCTAATCCAGCAGGCAAACGTCCCCCATTATTTACCTGCTCCAGGACAATTGGCAGCGGTGCCAATAAAAACACCTCTGGGAATTGCACGTGTCCCTCTCCTGCTCCCACGTATTTCCTGCCCTTCTCCTGTTTTTCCTGAGGCTGAACCCATCCCTGTGGCGGGGACAGGACACCTCGCCCCGTGTCCTACATCTGAGAGCATAGAGAATTCCCTGATGGAATATTTCCCACTATAGAAAGGCTCAGAAAAATCCGTATTTATCCAGGACTGCTGGAGCCTGGACATTTGGTGCCTGGATTTGCATTCCGTGAGGAATTCTGCCTGCTGACAATCTGTGTTCAATCTAACGAGGAACAAAGCCAATTAAAAATAATAGGGAGCCTGTGCTACTGCCTGGAACAAAACAATAATAATAATAAAGGCTAAATCCATTTCAGAGTTCCCATTTAGATAAAATCCAAACGTTCTGATCTGATCCTGCCTTCCTCGTAATTTTTTGTAATCCTCCCTCGCCAAGACGGAGTCACTGGGAATGGAGAACTGGAGCAGCTGGTTCTGATAAAGCTCTCACCAAATTCCTTCCCTGGCCATGAGTTCCAGAGGAAAACATGAGCAGCCCCTCTGCTCCCACCATGGATGGTGTTTCCTGGGGTGGCCACGGGATTTCTCCCTGGACTCGGCCCACGGAGTTACAGGAGGGCTTTAAACTGAGAGCAGGGTTAGCTGGGATACTGGGAAGGAATTCCTGGCTGTGAGGGTGGGGAGGGGCTGGGGTGGAATTCCCAGAGGAGCTGCAGCTGCCCCATCCCTGAAAGTGTCCAAGGCCAGGTCAGTGGGGGGCTGGAGCAACCTGGGACAGTGGAAGTGGAAAATGTCCCTGGGTGGGACTGAGTGGTCTTTAGGGCACCTCCCAACTGAAACCATTCCAGGTTTCCATGATTCTCAAGCCCCTCTGCTCTGAGCCAGGCTGGGAGAGCTGGGGGGGCTCACCTGGAGCAGAGAAGGCTCCAGGGAGAGCTCAGAGCCCCTGCCAGGGCCTAAAGGGGCTCCAGGAGAGCTGGAGAGGGACTGGGGACAAGGGCTGGAGGGACAGGACACAGGGAATGGCTTCCCAGTGCCAGAGGGCAGGGTCAGATGGGATATTGGGCAGGAATTGTTCCCTGGGAGGGTGGGCAGGCCCTGGCACAGGGTGCCCAGAGAAGCTGTGGCTGCCCCTGGATCCCTGGCAGTGCCCAAGGCCAGGCTGGACGGGGCTGGGAGCTCCTGGGACAGTGGGAGGTGTCCCTGCCAGGGCAGGGGTGGGGCTGGATGGACTTTGAGGTCCCTTCCACCCTAAACCATTCTGGGATTCTCTGAACTTGAATTTTGGGGAAAGGATCATGCCAGAGGTCAAGACATCACCCCTCTCTCACAGCCTGGGGGACTCTCCTGCAGCTCTGATCCAAACTTCCCTGGCAGGAGGAACTGCTGGGTGATCCTTGCATCCCACCCCGGAAATCATCAGCGTTCCCTCTGAAAAGCACCACAGCAGAAGTTTGGAAGTGCCTGAGAAGTCTGCTGGACGCCAAGACCACCACGCTGGCTCCAGCTGGATCCCATCTCCTCACACCACCTCCCTGCTTTAAATAGCAGGGCAGGAGCTCGTTCTGGGCACGTGAGATGTGGTCTCTGCATGCAAATGTTCCCTCCAGCTGCCAATCCTGGCATTAAACAATCTGTGGGATAGTCTCACACAGGGCAGGAGGGTTTTCTGCCAGGAATGTCACAGCTTTGCAGCTCAAGGTCGGGAAATCAGGGATTTGCTCCCTCCCTGCAAAGCTGGGATGCTTGAAGGTGGCATCCCCTGGGAACAGGCAGAGTCCCCACCAGAACAGGGAATTTGAGGAGCAGCAGGAGGGGGAATTCTCCCTTCCCTTGTCTGGAACAGCAGGGAGGGGTTCCACAGGGAGGCTACTCTGATTTGAATGACTGAGGCTGTGTGAAATGTGGTTTTTTCTTTATTCCCTCACCTGTGTCTCCTACAAACATCCCTGGCTCTGTTGTCTATTTTTGGATGCTGGGAATCAACACCTTTATTTGCATTTTACCTTCATTTGGCCGCAGTTCAGAGCGATTTCCAGGTGATTGGACAATGACAGGGCTTTCATGAGCCGGGGCTGGGACAGGTGGGCACCCCTGGGTCACAGCAGAGGCTGCAAGAGGCGTCCTGGCACCCAGGGGGGCTCTCCAAGGACCTGCAGGGCAGGAGGGGCTCCAGAGGAGAGGGGAGAGAAAGGTTTGGGGGCAGACAGGGAGTTTTTGGGCAAGATCCTAAAATCTTGGTGCAACCAGGAGGGTGTCTGAGTTTTAGGCTTTTGGGCTGAACTGTTTCTTTAGCTTCCCTTAGGGAAACTGAGGCACAGACAGGGATTCCTCTCCAATCCCCTTAATCCGATATTTTCCATCCTGGCATCAGCTACGGATGCAGCTGGGGATGGAAAGGACTCCTTCTGCTGCTCCCTGAGCTGGAGCTGAAGGTTTCCTCTTGGCAGTGATGGTTTGGAGTTAATTCCTGCTCAGGAACCTGAGCTCCTGTGCCCAGTCAGGCTCAGGTTTCACCCTGAATCCACATTATTGTCCCCAGGGCAGTCCCGTTTTTCTGGCCCAGCACTTGGAATACAAAACAAGGCAAGAGCAGCCAAAATCTGTGAAAAAGCTCTCAAAGTGAGCTGGGTTTCAGGCATTTCTTGCCTGGGTGTCTTGGAATCACAGAATCCTTCAGGACAAGAAAGATCAGGGAGTCCAAACTTTAACCCAGCACTGACCATGTCCCCGAGTGCCACATCCACACATTTCTTTGAACACCTCCAGGGACCGTGACTCCAGTGACTTTGTTCCAGTGCTTGACAACCCTTTCCATGAAGAATGTTTTCCCAAATACCCAGCCCCAACCTCCCCTGGCACAACTTGAGGCCGTTCCCTCCTGTCCTGTCTCTTGTTCCCTGGCAGAAGAGTGAACATCACCCTGAAAGTGGTGCCTGGGGAGGGCTCTGTCTGAAGTGTGGAGACCATGGAGAACTTCTCCGTAGGAGAAGCTGCAGGATGGGCACACAGAGCCCTGATCCTGTTTGCTGTGGGATAATGATGTGTCCAGCGTGTGTTCCTTGTTCTCCTGCTGCACCCAAAAGAGTTTGGATCACAGCCTTCCCATCTCACCTGGCTTTCTGCTCTGGAATAAAACCTTACTCACATGTTAAAGTGTTCTCCACACTGCTGCCACCTCTCCTGCAAGGCATGGAATCCTGGAATGCTTTGGTGGGAAGGAACCTTAAGATTACCCAGTGCCCCCCCTGCCATGGGCAGGGACACCTCCCACTGTCCCAGGCTGCTCCAAGACCCATCCCTTGGGCACTGCCAGGGATCCAGGGGCAGCCACAGCTGCTCTGGGAATTCCATCCCACCACCCGCCCAGGGAACAATTTCTTCCCAATATTCCATCTGACTCTGCCCTCTGTAACTGCTGGGCAGAGGAAAGTTAATATTTATGGAAATCCTGGGCTGTTATTTTTCCTGGAGGTGTCTGAGGAGCTCCTTTGCCTCCTCTCCATTGCCCAGCCCACGCCTCAGGGGATGGTGCTGGAGCAGGGCTCTGACAGGATCATCTCCTCACAGCATCTCCTGCCACCGGCAGCCACTGTCCCACCAGCTGGAGCTGAGCCTGGAGCCCAGCAGAGTGTCAGCAGTGAGTGATAATAAATTAATAATAGCCTAATTAATCATTTTTCATTATTTCTGCCTCCTTCAGAGCTCCCAGAGGCACTGGGTAATCCAATGAAACGTTTTGTACCACGAGCTGGAATAAGTAGGAATATCCGGGAGGCCAAGCCCGGCACGGAGGAGCTGCAGCCCAGGGTGGAGATGGGATCCGATCTCCTGGATCATGGATCCAATTCCCTGGATGGGAGGCACTCTGCCTTATGAAGCAGAGGAGTCACCTCTGATGGTTCCCCCGCACTGATGGCCAGGGCAGCCAGCTAAAAATTACCAATGGAATCAGCTTGGATTGGGAAGGAGGGGGAATTCTCCCTCTCCAGGCTGTGTTTTCTGTGTTTTTATTTGTGTTTTTATTTGTGGTCCATCACTCCCAGGGAGTGAGGGTGGGGTGGTCCCTTCTGTAACCACCTGAGGGGCTGCATCAGCCCAAACTCTGCCCCAGGGGAAGCTCCCAGCTCCTCCAAGCAGGGATTCATCCAGCTTTCCTGCTGTGGTTGCATCTCCCAGCCCTGAGTATTGAGAGCAGCTTGGGCCAAACACAAGACCCCAAATCTGCTCTCTGTGTGCAATTTGCATCTCTGCAAAGACAACATGAAACCAGAAGAGAGGCCAAGAAACGTTCTGAGGATCATGGAATCTCTGAGCATCCTCAAGGCTGGAAAAGACCTCCCAGGCCACCAAGTCCAACCTTTGATGAGGGAGCCCGTTGCGGTGCCTCTGGGGGCGGCTGACGGCCCCGCCTGGCCCCGCTGTGTCGCAGCAACGACACAAAAGGAAGAGACAGAGACACCTGTTACCAGGATCAGAGAGAAGGAGGGAAGGGGGGCAAGACCCGCCTTCTTTATTTTTTATATGCATTTAGAAATTACTGTTCATTGGAGGAAATCAGTTCTTCCTCCCTCAATTACAGTGGTCAAAGGAAATGTCCATCAAAGTTTTGTGTCCAGGAGAAAGGAATGTGATGATAAGATACAGTTACAATAACAT
>VZRZ01001822.1:74701-109389 GCA_013398175.1 Climacteris rufus | reverse complement strand
GCTCTGAGCCAGCTCGACTCTGCTCAAACAGAGCCTGTGTGAAGCCGAGTCGCTTCTCTCAGGTAACGAGACCTCTGCTGAAGGCTCCGCGTTACTCACACTTTTTACCCGCGGCAGGAGCCCACAGATCTTTTCTGGGAGAGACCACAAAGCCCTGAGTTTAATCCCATCAACAGAGCCTGAGCAGGAGTGTCTGTCCCTGTTCCCTGGGAGCACAGCCCGACCCCCCTGGCTGCCCCTCCTGGCAGGAGCTGTGCAGAGCCAGCAGGGCCCCCTGAGCCTCCTTTGCTCCAGGCTGAGCCCCCCCAGCTCCCTCAGCCCCTCCTGGGGTTCCAGACCCTTCCCCAGCCCCATTCCCTGCCCTGGACATGCTCCAGCCCTTCCAGGTCCTTCTTTTCCTGAGGGGCCTTAAACTGAATAGAACAATGTGACTTCACCAGTGCTGGTAGAGCAATAATAAACAGGCAATGGGCAAAATTGCCTATTTGATTTTGACGATTTTTATCATTTCACACATTAAAAAAACAGCCAGAGGTTCTGTTTCCACCCCCCTGCCCCTTTCAAAGCAGGGGATGTTTCCTTGCCTCCATCACCCTGCGAGGAGGCCAAAGCAGATGGTGCAGCAAAAAGGGAAAGGAGAATTTTGGCATCCTTGGTTTTGTCTCCCCAGGGGCTCAGCAGTGACAATTATGGAGCAGGTAACGAATGCAGAGCAGAAACACTGATTTGTGCTTGTGGGGAACAAAAGGAATGGTTATTATTTCTTTCCTCCATAGATCAGGCCAAACAAACAGCTCCTTTAATAATGAAATCTGCCTTGATGTGCCAAGATAGGATGTGTCCTGCTGGGCCGAGCTGCTCAGCTGATAACAGGCAGTTTTCTTTATCATTAGTCCCAAACGGCAAAGATTATCTCCCGTGGGAAATGGACTCCAGGCTGCCAGATCAGGCACTTCAGAGACATCCAGCAGGGCAAGGGAGCTGTTTAATGCTGCTTCCTCCTCCTCAGCACACTTTGGACAGCCCTTCCTGAGGGGCTGAGGAAGGGACACAGCAGGAATGCAGCTCCAGAGATGTCACAGAGCCACGGAAGGGTTTGGGTGGGAAGGACCTCAAAGCCTATCCAGTGCCACCCCTGCCATGGGCAGGGACACCTCCCACTGTCCCAGGCGCTCCCAGCCCCGTCCAGCCTGGCCTTGGGCACTGCCAGGGATCCAGGGGCAGCCACAGCTTCTCTGGGCACCCTGTGCCAGGGCCTCCCCACCTTCCCAGGGAACAATTCCTGCCCAATATCCCACCCATCGCTGCCCTCTGGCACTGGGAAGCCATTCCCTGTGTCCTGTCCCTCCAGCCCTTGGCCCCAGTCCCTCTCCAGCTCTCCTGGAGCCCCTTTAGGCCCTGGCAGGGGCTCTGAGCTCTCCCTGGAGCCTTCTCTGCTCCAGGTGAGCCCCCCCAGCTCTCCCAGCCTGGCTCAGAGCAGAGGGGCTCCAGCCCTGGGGCAGCTCCGGGGCTCCTCTGGACTCTCCAGCAGCTCCACGTCCTCATGTTGGGTCCCCAGAGCTGGACCCACACTGCAGGAGGGGTCTCAGTGCAGAGTAGAGTGGGAGAACTCCCTCTCTCCATGACCAGGGGCCCAGAGAGGTTCCAGCACTGAACCTGGTCAGAAGACCATAAATCCCTTTCCCTCCCACTGCTCCTGTGGGCCTTCCCTGTGGGATGTGTTGGTCCACCTTGGAACGTGGCCTCAGCAATGGGGTGCAGGGAAGGACGGGGATGGATCAGTCCCTCTCCCTGTTATGAACTTTGGAGGCTGTGCCTCCTCCAGGGCAGATTCCTGCTCCACTCTGAGATCCTCCAGCTGGGAGCCAATAATTTGCATGTGGATAATAATTTTTGCAACTCTGGGTGCTCATTCCATGTCTCCCTTGGAGGTGTTTCCTCTCCATTCCATCAGCAGCTGTTGTGTCAAACAGCCCTGCCCAGAGACAGATGAACACAATTTGTTCAGCCCCTGATGAAGGAAGATGAAATCCTCACTCAGTTCCTGAGATCCAATCATGCTAAAATCTATCAATTAACTAAAGACATTGGAGCTTGCTAATGTCAGACTAATTAAGACATGCTCCAAGCACTTCCTATCAGTTATTCCCGTGGTTATTAGGTGTGGAGAGGGTGGATATAAATAGACAGGAGCTCTCTGCTAAAGCAGGAAAAACGGGTACAAAACGAGGCTCTGATGGGATGCTCTGACATGAAGTTTGAGGGATGTCATTACTTAGCAAATTGGGGATTTAATCTAAATATTTGTCATGTGACAGCAGCATCTTGAAACCTCTGAAGTGACTGGGGACTTCTTAGGGTGAGGAGCTGGCCCTGTCTACAATGGAAGGCTTTTCCCCAAATCTGGCAGCTCCAGAGGATCTCTGAGCCCCCGAGCCTCAGACACACTCTTGAAGTGCCCCCCACTCCCCTTGGCAAAGGGGACCTCATAAACCAGACATTTAAATTTAAATATTAGTGGGTGTCCTGTGTTGAAACGGGCAGCCCTGGAATGTGCCAGACCTGTGGGGGTGGCACTTGGGGACGGGGGGCAGTGGTGGGAGTGGCTGGGGAATGGTTGGACTCGATCTCAGAGGGCTTTTCCAGCCTTGATAATTCCATGATTCCATGAAACAGCCAAAGCTTGGGATGGTCTCAGTGAGCCTGGGAGGTTTTGTGCCCTGCAGGGGTTTCATGACAACACTGAGCTCACATTCCTGGTGTCCCTTGCCCTGACTTTGCCAGATCCAGGTCCTACAGCCCAGTCATCCCATCCCATCCCATCCCATCCCATCCCATCCCATCCCATCCCATCCCATCCCATCCCATCCCATCCCATCCCAAGCCAGCTTTGGAGACCAGGCCTGGAGCATTCCATGCCCCTGGGAAGAGGGAACTGGAGGATTTCTTGGAGCCTCTTTCAAGCAGGAAGGTCAATTCCTTAGGAGTCAAACCTGAGGCTGCTGGAGCTGATCTCTGCCAAAAGCATTGTCCATGTGTTGAACAGAGTCTGGAAGACCAGGACACTCCTGGAATTTCCCTGCAAACTGCTGGCTGACATCAGTGCCAGTGAGCAGGGTAAGGAATCTCAGGGATTTAATTTCTCTCCCAGTTTAGTGGAAATAGGTCATAGAAAATTCTGGGGGAAAAGCTGCCATGTAGATTCAGCCTTTATTACACTCCTGATATTCACCCAGGAGGAAAAGGCTGGAAGAGCCCCAACCCCAAGGAAATATTCCTTCCTCTGGTTTGGCCAGAACATTGATGCATGAGTTCTCTAGGAAAACAGAGATCTCAGGGATGCCAGGAATTGCGGAATTTCCAGGCATTTTCACAGGGGCAGCAGGTGGATGCAAAGAGAGCGGTGCCAAACCATTTCCAAGAGCTGATCCCACAGGGATCCCAGCCCTGGTTTGAGCCTCATCCCTTGCAAGAAAGCTTTTCGGGAGCCATAATCCAGTGGCCTCCTCCAGCTCCAAGGAACAGAGCCCAGGATTCCAGGCAAAACTCAAAGCTTTGCAGAGCATTTGCAAAGCAACTGCTGTGCTGTCAAACTCATTCACTGAAAAAAAGTCCCACAAGGAACATCCCAGGCCTATTTGTTCTGGATTTATATTGACAGCTCAGCCAGTGACCCCTGCTCCTGAAAAAATTCCCCCCGTGTTGGAATCTGCAGAGTAGGGGGAAGAGAGATGAGGGAAGCAGTTAAAGGAAGCCCTGTGGGGATGACTCCAGATTTAATTCCTCATCAAACACAACTGGTTTTCCCAAACATGCAGAGCCAGATGACTGTGGCAGCGAATGGGGGGTGAGGGGGAAGCGGCCAAGTGGAAGGGTCTGAACAGCCACTGCGAGAGCAACTGCTGAGCAAATGTTGGGAAAAATGTTAACAAGGAAAACACTGCTGCTCTGACAGGCCCCGGATGTCAAAGGGAGCAGAAATCCTTTAGCAGAACCGTGGTGGCACCATCCAAATTCTCAGGGGAAGTTTTGGGACTCAATCCCCATCACATTGTCCCATCTGGGACTTCTATCCCTGGCTCCATGCTCCATCAAAGCTCATCTGTGCATCCAAGAGATAATTTCCGTGATTTACTGGATTTAATAATGAATAGAAAATGTTTCTTGCCCTAATTTGAGATTATTCGAGCAACTTCAGAGTCAAAGAGAGAAATGTTTTCACTGGTCAAGTGTCCCACAAACAGGTGGGGTTGGGATACCTAAATTCCTCTGCTTCTCCTTTGCTCCAGCACTCAGAGAAATGGAATTTTGGACCAGAAGTTCTCCTAAGGTTGGGTACAATCCCGACCCTTTCCAGTGTGGGTTTACACTCCAGATCAATTCATCCCACGGCCGCCCAGTCCAGTGGGACATTCCCAGGGTCTCCTCTCCCAACCAACCCTTTCCACACAGTTGGTGGGACTGGAGCACACTGGAAGCTTTTCCCATTTTATCAAACTCCCTGGCAGTTAATTGAGAGGTCCAAGGAAGGAAGGTATAGGAAGCCAAGTAGGTTTTCCTAAATAAATGGGCCAAAAAATAGGAAGCTCTGCTGAACCTTCCCCATCAACATGGAATTCCCACTCATTCAGCTGTGGGAGGAGTTCTGATGGAAGGGTCACTCCAACACAAGTCAGAGAGAATCATAAATCATGGAGTTTGCTCCTGCCCATGGCAGCTGGAGAGTGGAGCTGATGGCTGGAGAATCCTGCAGCAGGACATTTGTAGGGAACTTGATGGGATTTGGGGACACCCACGGCATCCCAATGTGTGATCCACCCCCACAGAGGGATTTAGAGCATCCCACCCCCTGTTGCTGCCCAAACTGGACTTTTAGCCAAGATTTTACTCCCCAGGTATCCCCCAGACCCTCAGTGTGTGCTGGAAACCTGTGGCTCATCACAGACCTTTCCCTGGCCACACGCTTCCAACCTTCCCACAGGAGTCCAGGAGCACCAGGATGCTTCCCAGGGGCTCTGAGGGACAGCCCAGCTCAGGCACAACACTGAGCACCACCCCCTTCACCGAGGTCTCCAGCAGGTCCCCAGCATGGCCTGGAGCTGCCCTGGACTCCATTCCCTGCGTGGAATTGGCTTCCAGCCTCATCCTGACCGTTGATCCCGCTGCTTTTCCCTGAATAATTGGACCTGGAGCAGGGAGGTGGCTCCTCTCAGGGCTCATGGTCCCAGCTCACGGCCCTGGCTGGAGCTGGAGCTGGAGATGGGAGTTTCCCACCTGGAGAAGGGCAGGCAGGGGTCTCCCCCTGCCCCCAGGGCTGCCTGTTGTGACTGATCCTCCAGCTTCCCCCTGGTTCCACAGCAATGCCATGGCTGCAACAAGGAGAAAATCATATTTTAACAGCTCTGCCAGGACCCTTCAGGATTTCAGGAGCGAGGTTCTGATGGACAGGGCACCCCAGGGGTCCGTGCCAGGCTGATGGGAACCACGGAGGTTGTAATGAGATTCCCTCTGTAACTCCTGTCAGGCTGCAGAGCCAGCCAGGCTCGGGGAGGCAGCGAAGCCTTTCGTGTTCCCTGTCTGGATGGAAACATCAGGAGAGACACTCGGTGCTAAACTGGCGGCTCCTTGGCAGGGGGCCAGTGCTGAGAGCAAGGGCAGGGAACTGGGGAAGGATGAGACTCTTCCTCCAGGCTCGAGAGCCAAACCCAGCCATAGAATCCCAGAATGGATTTAGCTGTCCCACCCCTGCCCTGGCAGGGACACCTCCCACTGTCCCAGGTGCTCCCAGCCCCGTCCAGCCTGGCCTTGGGCACTGCCAGGGATCCAGGGGCAGCCACAGCTTCTCTGGGCACCCTGTGCCAGGGCCTGCCCACCCTCCCAGGGAACAATTCCTGCCCAATATCCCATCTGACCCTGCCCATTCCCTGTGTCCTGTCTCTCCAGCCCTTGTCCCCAGTCCCTCTCCAGCTCTCCTGGAGCCCGTTTAGGCCCTGGAGGGGCTCTGAGGTCTCCCTGCAGCTTCTCTTCTCCAGGCTGAACAGACAGGACCAACCTGGGATAGTGGAAGGCATCCTTGCCCATGCAGGGGGTGGAATAAAATTAATTTTAGGGTCCTTTCCAACCCAAACCATTCTAGGATTCTTTTCCCAGTTGTCCAAAGCTTTTCCCTTCTCCATCTTTCACAGAAGTAACTCAGGGATGTGTTTGCAGAGGGAGGTGACACCTGGGACAGCCACACCGTGCCCTCATGGATCTTCCCTTTTCCAGGTCCAGCCCTTCCCACCTGCACACAAAGAGGTGCTGAAGACTTCGGGAAAGTCATGCTGGAGAAGTCCCCGAGCGTGTCTGTGGGACTTCTTCCTTTAAAACTCAATTTCAGTGCATTTTGAGGCTGCTGCAGTGAACACCCGCCCTTTAAAGTTCTTCTTCACTATTCCATTCCATTCCATTCCATTCCATTCCATTCCATTCCATTCCATTCCATTCCATTCCATCCCCTCCCCTCCCATCTCCTCCCCTCCCTCCTCCTCTCCTGCAGGGAAGCAGAGCAAAGCTTTGGATAAACTGCTGCTCTCCAGATCCCTTTGAACGTTGTGGAGCCCCCTCAGTCTGGGTGAGCAGAGCAGGTTTCAATAAACATGAGACTAACCAGGCACTAACACATAAAAAACATCCCAAACCACAAACATCTGGGACAGTTCTGGGAAAAAGGAGTCTCTTACTTGATTTTTCTTTTCTTTTTTTTTTTTTTTTTAAACTAAATTACCACCAGCAACACAACAACAAAAAGCTTTCAAGTCTTTTTCAGACACGTGGCTGAGATTTCCTGCCTTTGACAGAGGATGCTCAGGGTGCTGCTGTGGAATTGGGCTCTTTGCAGATGTTTCCAAAACAGCAGATGCTTGGAAGGCAAGAGGAACAAAGTGAGCCATGCCTGATCCTGATTTGTCTTCAAAACTGATGTGCAGGATGTTCCTGTCTGCTTCCCTGAGCTGCAGCAGGGAAGGCTCTGGGAATGCCACTGGGATGGCAGGGGAGGCTCCTGGCCCTGCTGGGGGAGGCGTGGGTTGAACCTCCTGGGATGGCAGGGATGGCGTCCTGGATGTTGGGGGAAGCATGGATTTAACCTCCAGCACCAAGTGACTCTCAAACAGTTTGGAATGAGGATGCTCAGAGGGAGATGCATCTTCCCAGACGTTTGGCTCCAGGACCCGACTCCCAGCCCTGCCACCCATGTGCAGCTCCTCTCATTCCTGGCCAGGATCCTGGAGAAAAAATAGCTTTGAACATCAGGCCCCCAAAGTGCAGCTTTTCATGCCAAGCCTTGGAGAGGGATTTGCTTTGGAGTCTGCTGCTGTGATCCCAGAGGAGCTGTCTGCCAGCTCCCCAGTCACTCTGTGCTTTCAGACACAGTGGAGGGGCAGATGAGCCACATCCCAGGTGGAATTTCTCTTCCCAAGAAACACCACGTTGATGTAACTCATGGCATGGACGCTGCCACCACCGTGTGAAGGAGAATCCATGGGAAGAGATCCAACCATGTCTTGTCCCCAACTTCTCTGGTCAACAAGGGAAAACCATGGAATCCAACCCATCACCCGGAGCAGCCGGGGCCCCTCCACCCCAGCACCACATTCCTTATCCTTGGAGCTAGCGAGGTCCATGGCCTGTGGGACGATATCAAAGGGGTCAGGGATGGAGCAGCTGCTGAGGCCCTGGCACAGGGTGCCCAGAGAAGCTGTGGCTGCCTCTGGATCCCTGGAAGTGCCCAAAGCCAGGCTGGATGGGGCTTGGAGCAGCCTGGGACAGTGGAAGCTGCCCACGGCAGAGTGGGACTGGATGGCCTTTAAATCCCTTCCCACCCAAACCATTCCATGATGATTCCACAACAAGCAGCTCCGGGAGGTGGGCAGGGGAAGGGTTCCATGGCTGGGGCTCCAGAGCAGCTCCCTCTGGGCACTGGAATACAGACGGACAAGGCGAGCTCGGGCAATGGGGTTTTCCCAAGTGTTTGGAGTGTTCGGGACAGGGAGGGGAAAGCAGCAGCAGGGAGCGGCTGCAGTTTGTGCAACACCTCCTGGGGAGGATGGGGGACCCGAACATCCCGAGTTTCAGCCCTCCCTGCCATCCCCCACCCCGCCGAGGCCGCTCTGGCAGCGGCCGGGCCGGGCTGAGCCCCGGGGTTGACGCGGATCCGGGGGCTCGGGGCGCTCCCGTGGCGTTCCCCGCACAGAGGGAGCCCTGCCCGGCCGGGGGCTCCGCACGGACCGGGGGTCGCGCAGGGATGTCCCAGCGCTGCTGCCGGACGGGCTCGGGGGCGTTCCTGGGAAGGCGGGGGGATGTTTTCCCAGGGATTTTGCCCTTCAAGTGCAGCCGGCGCGGTTCTGGCTTTGATGCCGCGGCTCCCAGCTGGAGCCCGGCGCTGGTGGATGCCAAAGGGAAGGGATTCAGCCCAGCCCGGGCAGTGGGACGGTGGCAGGGACAGCACTGCCAGCTCCCCTCCCCGCTCCTGGATTTCTGCTGCTGTAAAATGGTGTTTTCCCGCGTGGGTGGGAGCATAAAAGAAAAGGGAATGAGCTCGGTTTGCCAAATCCGTGCCACGCAGAGCCCGGGCGATGACACCTGATGGCTTCCCCAGTGCCAGGCTCTGGGAATTGCCTGCTAGACCCAGCCCTGCTCCCGCTGACAGCCTTCCAGCCGGCATTGCCTATGCAAATCCCTGCGATGCCGTTCCAACAGCTCCCAGCGTTTGCTGCCTCCCTGCACAGAGGGCTCCGCGGAGCTGCTGTGAATTTGCGCTCCTGTAATTGAGAACAGGGCTTGGCTCATTGTCAGAACACCATGGGGTGGCTAACAATGGGATGTGGCTGCTGCATTTGGAACAAATTGGGTTTTTAATACTAAAATGCGGTTACTGAGTGCCAAGGACTGATCACAAAGAAATCCATAGAAGCAGAGATTATCTGGGGTGGGCAGTGGTGCCACCCCCTTTGTAACTCCCAGGTCTGCGTGGTGAAACCTCTGATTTCCATCATTTCTCATTTGGCCACGTGTTTCATCTTTGGGTTGAAGTGTCCCAGGTTGAAAGCCGGGGAAGTGTTCAGGAAAAGCAGCTCAGCCTTTGTGCAGGGCAGATTCCAGCGGGTCAGGCCACCACCCCGACCCCCGGCTCTCAGCTGTAGAAACCAACCTGGAGATCCCAGGGCCTGGTTGGAAGTTAATTTGAGGTCAGGAAGGTGCCTTTAGTTGCCCCTCGGGAAACAGCTCCAGGTTTGGCCAGGGGAGGCTCTGGGGATGCTGAGCTGGGGGGGTTGGCAGCTCTGCCTGTTCCTGCACCATGAACCTGCTGCTCTTCCAAGCTCAAGGGACGATTCCCATCTCAGACAATTGTGATTTGGCTTCTGTATGGGCTGAACTGAGGTTGGTTTGATGTGAAGCCCGGACTAAATCTCTTCTTCTGTGGCTTTGGTGTCCCAGCTGCCCACGTTGGTTCCAGAGCTGCTGCACCTCCTACTTTCCTCCTCAGAGAAGGGGCAGAGCTCATCCAGACCTGGGTTTGGATACACAGCTGGACCTGGAGCTGGAACTACCCTGGCTGCACAATTGTGGTTGATTTAATCTCATTTCTAACTGGTTCTGTCACCTCCTTTGCCATGGAGTGTCCCAGCAGATCACCACAGAGCCGTGTGAGGGGCAGAAATCTCACAGTCCAGTTTGACAAAAAACGGAATAAACCCTCAAAAATTTTACTCCCAAATGGTTTCTGTATTCCTCTGGGGCCCATTATGCCAGGCACTGAGAACACCACTGCCAGAGGCATTGGCCAGGCCCTGCTTCAGCACAGCGTTGAAAAAGATGCTTAAATGAGGCGGGTGTGTAATCCCCCCAAATCAGTGGGAGCTGAGTGTTCACTTAACTGCTCCGCTGGGCTGGGCCCGCGGCAGACAAGGCAAAGAGGGGATGAAGCTGAGAGTTTGATTTTCTCCCGCGAGTGGCAGCAAGGAGAATCCATCTCTCTGAGCGATCACCTCGCTGCCTGTGCTGGGTGGGATCCTCCCTCTCCAAAGGATGCCGCTGTCAGCCCGGGGCGCCTCCCTGGTTCGGGAGGAGAGGGAAACCTTGGAATCTGGCACTGGTGCGGGCTGTGCATCCCCCACACGTGCAGCTGTGGGTTAGAGGGAAGCAGCAGGTTGCAGTGCAGGGAATACAAACAGGGAATAGAAGCAGGGAATACAAGCAGGGAATAGAAGAAGGGAACACGAGCAGGGAATACAAGCAGAGAACACAAGCAGGGAACACAAGCAGGGAATACAAGCAGGGAACATGAGCAGGGAACACAAGCAGGGACCACAAGCAGGGACCACAAGCAGGGAATAGAAGCAGGGAATAGAAGAAGGGAACACAAGCAGGGAATACAAGCAGGGAACATGAGCAGGGAACACAAGCAGGGAACACAAACAGGGAATACAAGCAGGGAATACAAGCAGGGAAGAGAAGTAGGGAACACAAGCAGGGAATACAAGCAGGGAATACAAGCAGGGAATACAAGCAGGGAACACAAGCAGGGAATACAAGCAGGGAACACAAGCAGGGAACACAAGCAGGGAACACAAGCAGGAAATCCTCCTGCCCTGCACAGACCTGGCCCCTTTCCAGCCCCCCGTCATCGTTTCTTGCCCACGTTCAAACCCCTGACCTTCTGCTGCCTTTGCTTGCAGCGAGTTTAAATTACTTCAGACTTTTTTCCAGATGCTGTTTTCTTAAATTACTCACTGAGAAAGCCTAAGTCAATCTACATATTAAACATAACCAGGGATTGGAGTCCAGGTCCATGTGGCTCGTGGCAGTCCTGGAAACCAAATCTCCCTGCCCGGGAGCTCCCCCTTCCCTTTCTCCTTCAGCTTAAGGCGATAAAACTTTGAAGATGTAATCTGGGCATTATCTGCCTTTTTGGATAATGTTCAACAGTAATTTTAGCATAGGCTTTATCTCCAAAATGGTTGCTTTCAATTCAGCTGCTTCTTTCCCAGAGCCTGGCTGGATTTGCAGGCAGCAAAGCGTCTTTCCCTGTGCATTCTCTCTGGTGGGTCAGATTTTTTTTGCTCCTGCTTTATTCTATTTGTTTCCCACTCTGCCCCAGCTCCTCCTTAGCATTCCTTGGCTTGTATGGGGATCTTTATTCCCTGTGGAAGGACTCAGCCACACAGAGCAGTTCAAAGCATTTTCCAGAGGTGAGACCTGGGGGCTGCTCCTGTTTCCCCACCAGAGCCCTTCCAGTGTGTGCTGCTGGAAAGGATCAAGGCAAGAAGTCATCCTCCCTCAGGGATTAACCCAAATTTTCCAAGCCTCCTCTCCAGATCTATCTAACAGGATATTATCCCTCATCCCAGCCTGTTTCCCCCCTGCTTTAAGTATATCGTGATTTTGGTGGGTCCTGTTGGGCCAGAACCATCAATAACAATGTTTATTTCTCTCTGTTTGAAAAATAAGAAGTTTAAAAACTGGGCCAGTTCATCCTTTCACAATTCAGATTATTTTTCTGTGGGGAACCTCTCTTTTTTCATGTCCTCCTGACAAATCCTTTAGCACCAGCCTGCAGCCTCAAATATATCTTGCCTTCCTTCTCCCAGAGACAGGACCTGCTTCCAATAAAACTTCCCCCGAGACATGGATCTGGCTGTGCCTTCCCTGATTAAACGGGCTATGGATTTAATTTGACAAGAGAGGGCTCTGATTTAGCAGATAAAGTATCTTGTCCAAAGGTGATGTTTCCATTGCTGCCCGATCTCTATCGGGTCCCCGTCGCGTGTGCTCGGAGCTCTGGTGAAACATCACCTCTGCCTGAGGGATATTTATCGCTGTCTCTCCTTTTCCCCATATTTTTTGATAGGATCTGTCTGAAAGGGGTTTTTCCTATAATTCCATGATTTAAGAGGCAACATGGGATGTGCTTCTGTGGGCTTGGACATCCTGAAATTGCCCCAGGAAAAGGGTGGGACCCCCACTTAGCCAAGTGTCAGGGACGTGGATCTGCAGATTTATGGGCATCTCCTGCTCCCCAGTGTGACTCTGGACACCACATTTTGTTTCCCCCTCTGCTGTTCCTGCAGCTCCAGCTTTGGCTGGGGGGGAGGGCAGGGAGGCTTGGGGGGCACAGGGGGGTGTGGGACCGGCTGTGGAGCCCCTGGGGATTTTGCTTTTAGCAACATTTTCCAAGATCAAATTCATCCAAAAGTGAGGTCTGGGGATTTGTCCTGCTCAGTCTCAAGGAGGGTGGGTTCGGCAGGGGAGGCTGTGATGCTTTGCCATGGGAGGGGCAGGGTTTGAGCACATCCATCCATCCCAGGACCCAGGGAGCAGGGAAGAGCTGCCATCCCTGGGGAACTGAACCAGGGAATGGGGACTGGGGAGGGTTTGTGTGGAGTTCCCAGTAAAATCCCCTCACTGCTGGGGGCATCATTTGCTAAATGTGGAATCAGCCTGGCTGTGGCCTCCGGGACAGCAGCTGCTCCCCAGGGTATCACGAGAGCACAGAGTGACAGGAGAAGGGGAATGGATTCAAACCCAGAGAGAGAATGGTTGGCTGGGACATCCTTCCCTGGGAGGGTGGGCAGGCCCTGGCACAGGGTGCCCAGAGAAGCTGTGGCTGCCCCTGGATCCCTGGCAGTGCCCAAGGCCAGGCTGGACGGGGCTGGGAGCGCCTGGGACAGTGGGAGGTGTCCCTGCCAGGGCAGGGGTGGCACTGGATGGTCTTTAAGGTCCTTCCAACCCAAACCATTCCTGATTCTATGGCCTGAAAATCCCAAAGCCTAGGTGGGACAGAGCCTGTGCCACCCCCAGTGTGTCCCCAGAGCTCAGCCCAGGTCCTGCTGTGTGCCAGGGGTGCAGGGCAGCAGGAGCTGTGCCAGCCAGGGCTGGTGGCCCAGGCAGGAACCCCCCTGAGTGTCCCTGCAGCTCAGCCACGGCCAGGCTGCCCCACCAGCCCCACGGGCACCCCCTGCTCACAGCCCCTGAGCGGGGGGCACTGGCTCAGGTTCCTGCAGGAGCTTTGGAGAGCAATGTACAGAATGCTGAAGGAAGAAACCACCTCCTCCATCCTGACTGCTGATTCCCACACAAAAGAACAAGTTATTTTTGTAAATCAAGACCATTAAATGCATGTGTTGCATCCACCATGGTTTATACATAAAATCCCAGACTCGTTTGGGTTGGAAGTGACCTCAAAGCCCATCCAGTGCCACCCCTGCCATGGCAGGGACACCTCCCACTGTCCCAGGTGCTCCCAGCCCCGTCCAGCCTGGCCTTGGGCACTGCCAGGGATCCAGGGGCAGCCACAGCTTCTCTGTGCCAGGGCCTCCCCACTCTCCCAGGGAACAGTTTCCCCCTAAAGAAATTACCATGTGTGTCTCAATTTTTGCTACAAGTGCTGCTCTAGCAGCCCTGAGGAGGCTGTTCCCCGTGTTCATCCATCCCTGCTTCCCTGCCTGACTCCTGCCTCAGACCATTTATTCCCAATTGCTCCCCAGCATCCACCAGGCTTTTTCCCAGCTGGGCTTTGTGGGGAGGTGGGAAGAGAAGAGGCATCTGTGGCCAGTTCATCCCACAGTGAACACAGAACCACTTCAAGACTTGCCCAGTTCTTTTCAACACTGGATTATCCTCTCAGGCTCGTTGATGTGGAAGATTTCTGTGAAGGGTCACCCCTGCCTGGGAGCTGTCTGACAAGGAACTGCTGGAAAACGCCTTCCATGGATATCTCTGATCACTTTTCCTCAGGCACCTCTTCAGGTACAGCCATCCCCCATCCCAGGGCTGTTCTCACAGGCCTTTGGGGTTTTTTAGCCGCTCTGGTAAGACATTTCTCCTTCCCCTGCTGCTGATGAGAGAGCCCATCAAAGCCCTGCTCATGTCCCAGGCAGTGGCTGCTGCCTCCACGCAGGAGCAGCTCTGGCAGCAGCGTTTCCCTGGAGCAGGCCCTGCTCAGGAAGATGCTTGAGTGCACCAGAGCCTTTTCTTGCAGGGCTTGCAGAGCCTCGTGTCCCTCTGTGTGCTCTGCTGTGACCACACTGCTGCTGCTCCCCTGCCCTGGCACACACACACAGGGGCAGCTCCAACCCTCATCCTGAACAGCTGCTCTAAAGAAACCATTTTGGGAGGCTGTGTCTCACACTGGAAATGAAGAAGGAGCTGCTTGCCACAGGGGAAGGCAAACTGGAGATCAGAGCTGATGGTTTCCTTGCCACCAGCTGAAGGGACAACGTGCTGGATACAGGGATTTCTGTTCTCCCCGAAGCTCTGCTGCTTTAGTCTTGGGTCCTGTGACCAGCCACAGCAAATTCTGGTGGCACGAGGTTCAGATGGTGTGTCCAGTGTGAGTTTTTGTGAGACAGGGTCCAACAGCCCTGCATCACACAGACCATGGGGATTAGGGAATTCCTGTGCACCTTGAGGGCTTTATCCGATAAGCAAAAGCACTGGAAGGTGGAGAGAGCTCAGAGCAACCTGGAACAGTGGAAGGTGTCCCTGCCCATGGCAGGGGCTGGATGATCTTTAAAGTCTTTTCTAACCCAAACCATTCCTGATTCTATGCAACAGGCAACAGGCAGTTACTAAATTCATAGATGGCTTTTATGGGAGATGTTTTGCCCAGTTCCAGACAGAGGAATGAAGACTTTGCCCTGATAAAGCAGGGCTGGAATCCATCTCCCCATAATTAGATGTGTCCATCTAATCCAGACCTGCAAGTGCTTTGTATGGCCTGTAAAAAGCTTCATCTTGACTTAAAGCAGACGTCTGGAATAACACACCTGAGGGAAGCCATGAAGATTCCTGAGAGAATAAAGTGAGTCCCAAATAAGGGGGATAAATACACCTTAGAGATTTGAATCTGCTGCTGGCTGCCTGTGTGGGTTTGGTTTAGTTACTCCTTTGCTATGAAGTTTCTTTTCCTACGCTCTGGTCTCATGTTCAGGATGACAAAATCTGCTGAGAAGCAGTGCCTGGAGTGTGAGCAGCCACAGCTCCGCAGGTGCCAGGGTGGGCTGGGAGGAACCACCCAGCACCTTGTGGCAGAGATGTGTTCCTGGGATGCTGAGGGGTGAGGGAACAGCGGGGTCAGTGAGAGGAGGCACAGGACCCA
This sequence comes from Climacteris rufus, assembly GCA_013398175.1. Classification (NCBI taxonomy): domain Eukaryota; kingdom Metazoa; phylum Chordata; class Aves; order Passeriformes; family Climacteridae; genus Climacteris; species Climacteris rufus. Next base: position 94,250 of record VZRZ01001822.1, on the reverse strand, counting down.
GCACAGCTCAGCCCTGAGTTCATGGCACAGCTGATTGCTCTGGCACCGCTGATTGCTCTGGCGGTGCCTGCCAGGGGCTCCCAGGTGGGAAAGGTGAGGTTTGCTCTGCAGGACTGAGAGCTGTGCAGGGAGCCCTGGAGATGGGACCCAGGGAGCGCAGGGACCAGGGCAGGCTGGGCCAGGACAGGACAGGAGGGATGCTGGCAGCTCTGCCAGGCCCGAGCCTGCTTGGGCAGCTTTTTACCTCCCACCAGAGAGCTGACAAAATGTCTCCTAATACCCATTGTGAGCAAAAAGGAGACACACAAACCAGAGTTGGAATCCTCTGGATTGACCAGCTTTTCTTTTTTCCCTTTCTCCTTCTGTGTTTGGGTATTTTACTGGGTATTTGTGGCTGAGGATTTGCCCAGATTTTATAAATTCACTGACAGTGACTTATGAGGTGATGGGGCCTCCCATGGTTCTCCTTGGTGCTGCTCAGGGCCAGGTTCTGGCGTGTCCCAGTGGGGAACCTGAACACAAACAGATTCCAGCTCAGATCTGTGTCCCAAGCCTTTTGACTCTGACAACTGAAATTCACCTCTGGAATTTGCTGAGCTGGAATTCACCTTCTCGGGATGGAGCAAAGGTGGTTCCTGCAGGCCCAGACTGTCCCAGGGGTGAGGAAGACGAGGATGGGCTGCCCCCAGAGCCTCACGCCAGGCACCAGGAGCTCCCCCAGCTCCCTGTCTGAGCCACAGGGTGTGGAAGGCCCTGTCCTGAGGGCGATCCCCTGGGATGTGTGCTCAGCAGACGTCTGCTTTAAGTCAGGATGAAGCTTTTTTTACAGGCCATACAAAGCACTTGTAGGTCTGGATTAGATGGAAACATCTAATTATGGGGAGATGGATCCCAGCCCTGCTTTATCAGGGCAAAGTCTTCATTCCTCTGTCTGGAACTGGGCAAAACATCTCCCATAAAAGCCATCTATGAATTTAGTAACTGCCTGTTGCCTGTTGCATAGAATCAGGAATGGTTGGGGTTAGAAAAGACTTTAAAGATCATCCAGCCCCTGCCATGGGCAGGGACACCTTCCACTGTTCCAGGTTGCTCTGAGCTCTCTCCACCTTCCAGTGCCTTTGCTTATCGGATAAAGCCCTCAAGGTGCACAGGAATTCCCTAATCCCCATGGTCTGTGTGATGCAGGGCTGTTGGACCCCGTCTCACAAAAACTCACACTGGACACACCATGTGAACCTCATGCCACCAGAATTTGCTGTGGCTGGTCACAGGACCCAAGACTAAAGCAGCAGAGCTTCGGGGAGAACAGAAATCCCTGTATCCAGCACGTTGTCCCTTCAGCTGGTGGCAAGGAAACCACCAGCTCTGATCTCCAGTTTGCCTTCCCCTGTGGCAAGCAGCTCCTTCTTCATTTCCAGTGTGAGACACAGCCTCCCAAAATGGTTTCTTTAGAGCAGCTGTTCAGGATGAGGGTTGGAGCTGCCCCTGTGTGTGTGCCAGGGCAGGGGAGCAGCAGCAGTGTGGTCACAGCAGAGCACACAGAGGGACACGAGGCTCTGCAAGCCCTGCAAGAAAAGGCTCTGGTGCACTCGTGCCAGGCCGGGCTGGCAGCAGTGCTTTGTCACTGCCCCGGAGCTCAAACCCTTCCTGCTGCTTTCCCGTGTCACTTGGGTGGGAATTCACTCTGGGGGAGACCCGGGGCTGCTTTCCATGGAGAACACAGCCCTGGGAGTGTGCAGGGGGCAGGCAGGGCTGGATGAGCCCGGGTTTCAGACCTGGGGGAGTCCTGGGGAAGGAGACATCCCTGGGCTGGAATTCCTCCTGGGACATCACAGACACCAGGCTCCCTACCTGCGTCACCTGGGTGTTCTCTGCTGCCTCTGGGCTCCTGCCTGCCTTGCATCTTTTATTTAAGCCGTTGCCTTGCTGTTCTATTTTTACCCAGCACCACCACCCAGGGACAGGCACAAACCATCCCTGCAGTTTTCTCCCAGTGGGGTTCAGCCTTTTCCATCCTCACCTTGATATTTCTGCAGTCCATCCCCAAGATTTCCTCAGAACAAGGCTCAGAAGTGTGATTTTCAGAGTTAGCTGGTTTTCTCTAATGAACGTTTTCTCAATTACTTTCAGGATGTTTCAAAGCATAACTGAATTGTCTTGATGGGAATTTTAGGAGCTGCCAGGTCATATCCAGGGAGAGAACAGCAAACAACCCTCTTAGTTCAGAGCATGCTTCCCTCTCTGCCTCCCTCCTTCCTTCCTTCCCTCCTTTTCCCTTACCTTTCATCTCTAACCCAGCTCTCACTGTTTACAGGCCCTCTAAACCACTTCCAAATGAGTAACAGGAGGAATATTAATTATTATTACATTAATTAGGGTGAAAGGGTGTTTTAAAACCCTGTTAGCTCCTGCCTGGAGCAGAGTGTGTTGAGTTTTATCGGTGCCCATCAGCTTTGGCTTAGCCCTGGGAGATTCTTGGGATGAACTGAAGGTTTTCCACTCTCAAGTGTTCAGAAATGTCACCCAACTCACAATGTGCCAGGGAATGGAGCCTTTTCCTCAGCTGTGTTGAGCCAGGGATGGCACAGGACGTTCCGTGGTCATTTGGCACCGGAGTGTGAGGGATTGGAGCGTGTTGAGAGAAAAGCAACAGGAAAGGACATCAGAGACTGATTTGTGGGAAAGATAAAAGGAAATCAATGTGCAGGGAGAGTGTCTCAGGCTCTGGTGCTCAGACAAGCCCCAGCATTTCTTGGCTCCCATCCTTCCTGCCTGATGTCCTTCGGAGAGGGAAGCGCCTTGGGCCCCTCTGCAGAGTCCAGACCCGGGAAAATCCTCCTGTTTTCTGGAGCAGCACGGGAGACCAGCGGGATCCTGGCTCCTCCCAGAGCCAACCAGGCTGCCCTGCTACGCCTGACCTGACTCCAAGGAGCCTCTGTGGGCCAGCTGCTGCTGGGAATGAGTTCTCTCACCCTGAGCACTCTGAGTGTCCCTGTCAGAGCCCTGCTGTGAATTCCAGCGCTTCCCAGAGGACCCAGCCCCAGACAATGGGGCAGAGCTGAGGTGCTGGGGCTGCTGCTGCCACTCTGGGCTGGATCTGAGCCATGGCCTGGGCAGGGGGACTGGGAAGCTCCTGCAGAAGGAAAAGGGAAGGGGTCTCAGGGACAGGACCGGTGCTGCTGCTCTGGGAACATCCCTGGAGACAGCTCATCCCTCCGGCCTGGCAGGGAGTCTGTGGCTGCTCCTGGCACCACCCAGGGCTCTGCAGGAGGGTGGGGACATCTTGGTGATGCCAGTTCAATTCCTGCAGTGTCCCAAGGCCTCTGAGCCACAGAAGAGGCTCCTGGTGAATCCTGGAGGGTCCCAGGTCCCCTCCTGCTGCCTGTGGGGTGAGAGAAGCCTGTGATGGTCCTCTGGAAGTGTCAGGGCAGAAATGGGACAGGGATCTGAAGAGTCTGGGATGTGGCAGCCAAGAGGGGGAAGTGTTGGTGGGTCACACGTGGCTGCCACATCTGTGGGACACCAAGGGCATTGCTGGGAGGAGGGAGCCGGGCTCCATCCTGAAGCCAGGGAAGTTCATGGAGCAGGAATTCTGTGTCTGCTCCTCTGACCTTCCCAGTGCTTCCTCTCACCTTCCTGTTTTATCCCAAAGCCCTCCCCAGAGCCAGGGCTGCATGCAAGGCAAGCAGGGGGTTCCTACTCTTGTGAGCAAGACCCTTCTGAAGGTGCAGGATTTCAAGGGAAAATAGGATTTTCCTGCCTGGAAAGACACCAGCTCTTGACCCGGGACTGCAGGAGAAATCCCTGTTATTAAGAGCTCTTTTATAATTTCTTTTGGTGCCTGGGAGAACATGGGGCTGGGATATACAGAACAACTGGAGCCACAGCAGGAGCTGAGGGATTGTCCTGCGCTCACAGAGGAAAATATTGTGACACTTGAAATGTGGGCTGGGAGCTGCAAAAATGGCAACAGTGATTTTCTCCAGGAAACAGGAATGTAACCACTCCTTCGTGGGCTAAATCTGTCCCCAAAAGTGGCACAAACCTTCATTTTCTGGAGCAGTGACCAGAGGAGAGAAATATTTGGGGCATTTTGTGTTCTTTTTTTGAACAGCTGGGGAGGAAGGTTGGGAGAAAATGCACTGGGATGTGGATAAAACTTTCTATTTTTCCTGCCATTTCCTGGTTTGCTGCCATTTCCCAGCCCCTGGACTCTGCTGGGTTGAGGTGGCAGAAGCTGCTGCTTCTGCTTTGCTCGTGGTGCCTTGGGAAAACCACTGGAGCTCCTTCCCAGCTTCGGCACCTTCATCCATATCCTCCTCCTTCCTCCTTCCACACCCACCTTTGAAATGGAGACAGAAATAAAAAACAATTTTCATTTCTCAGCGTTTGCCATGGGCTTTGAGGTGTTCAAAGGGAGGTGAGGAAGCAGGAGATCACCGTGTTAGGCTGGAATCACCTTCCTTGGATACTGAAAAGAGTTTCTGCTCTAATTAATCTGCTCAGACCTCGTCTCCTTGTCTTGTTTGAAGTGTCAAATTTTCATTACAGAACAAGCAATAGGCTCCTTAGAAAAATTTCCTCTCAATTAGGAGTGAGCAGAAAGTGGTTTAGTGGTTTACAGAGTGGGAAAAATGGTTAAAATAAAAAAGGACAGGCTGGTGTTGGATCCTGCATTTTCCATGCTCTGTCACATCCTGCATGGCAGGAGGAGCAGCCAGTGCCTCATGTTCTCCCTGTCACCACTAACATGGAGTGGCATCTCACATTATGTCCTGTCACTGAAATCGTGTCATTAAACACTGGAAACATTCGAAAAAACCACAGACAATTAAAACAATCCCAGGGCAAAAAAAAAAAAAAAACCCAGGGGAAAAAAAAAAAAAAAAAAAAAAAAAAGAAAGAAAAATCTGTAAATCTGTTTAAAAAAAATCAAATACAACATTTTTTTCCATCACATTAATTCAGTTTTGTTTGCACAAGAATTGCTGTTGGAGCTGCCAGAATTTCCTGGAGATCTTTGTCTCTGCTTCAATTATTTCCTGTTCCTGGAGATTTCACCAGTGGGATGTCACAGCCCGACAGCTCCAGTGCTCCAGGTCCCTGTCTGGCTGGAAAACCCCAGGGGCACCAGGAAAATGTGGATTTTGCTCTGATGTTGCTGCAGGAGATGAATCCTGTTCTGTGCAGCTGTACCTCTGCCTGACGTGGGACCTGGTTAGGGAGATAAATCCAGAGAAAACTGGGATATATCTGGGCTTGTCTCCTCTCCCTTTCCCACATGACAGGGAGCTCTGTTTGAGAGCTCAGGACATCTCTGCTCTGAGGGCAGGAAGATGTGCCAGGATGGATTTGGGCATAACCTGGAGTTTTCCTATCAAAGAAACCTTTTCCCATCCTTATTCGAAGGCTAATTCATGGTTTTATCTGAGACAGAACCCAGAGAGGTGTTCATTGAATGGAGCACTGGGAGTGGATGAGGGATGGAGGTTCCTGGGATCAGCAGGGCAGGGGACACTCAGAGCAGCAGAGGGGACAGCGGATCCCAAAGGCTCCAGCAGCTCAGGGGCTGGAAGGTTTGTTCAGCAGGAGAAGAGAACTCAGGGGGCTGCAGCTCCTCCCGAGGGGCAGCTCCGATCTCTGCTCTGGGACAGGGACAGGACCCAGGGCACGGCTGGAGCTGGGCCAGGGGAGGCTCAGGCTGGAGAGCAGGGAAAGGTTCTTCTTTCCCCAGAGGGTGCTGGGCACTGCCCAGGCTCCCCAGGGAATGGTCCTGGCCCCAAGGCTGCCAGAGCTCCAGGGGCGTTTGGACAGCGCTGCCAGGGATGCCCAGGGTGGGGTTGTTGGGGTGTCTGGGCAGGGACAGGGCTGGGCTGGATGATCCTGTGGGTCCTTTCCAGCTCAGGAGATTCTATTAAGTCCTAAGGGATGAAAAGGGAAGGACTCCTTCAGTTATGGATTCAGGGCAAGAAGCCAAATTCCCCTCTGGGAAGGTCCCTTTTCACCCCACCAACTGCAGAGGAGCCACGGAGGGACCTTGGCCCTCCATCCCCCCGATCCCACCCTGCCTGCCCAGGGAAGCTCAGGAGTGATGCCGTGGCTCTCTGGAGCAGCCCAGGCAGCAGAACCCAGGCACTGGGCTGGCCCCTGCCCAAAGCCTCCCGAAATGGCCACCAAGAGCCTGGGCTGGGCAGGAGGAGCTCGGGAGCCCTTGGAACAGGGTCCCGGGAGCGGTGGCGGCTCAGAGCCCACGGGCTCCGTGAATGGCTCCCGTTATGCGGCTGCCAGGAACAGCACGGCCTGCCTGGCCCGGGAAAGAGCCTTTTAAGGCGTTTTGCTCCATGTTTTGCATTCTCCCCGGATTTTTTTCTAAGGTGACCTTCAAAGGATGGCTGTTAGAGAGTGAATTCCGCCCTGCTGGGATTTCTCTGCGATGTGTAAAGAAACCCTGAACGATTTTTAAATATTTGTGTTGGTTTGTGCTCTCCAACGAGCGGGGAAGTCGAGTGTGGGTTTGCTGGAAGCCCTGCTGGTCTCCTAAGGTGTCTGTTTGGAGGAAGACTTTCATGTCTGGACTCCTCCAGTGAGTTCAGTGTTAAAAGAAATAGGGGGAAAGAGTGAAAAATACTTCAGGAAACCATCTCCCCTCTTGCTGCTGTTAGATAGACAAATCCTGCTCTTTCCCTTTGTACCAGTCTCATTTTGGTGACTCATAGAAACATCTTAATCTTTTTATTGATTTGCTCTTCACTTCTCTTTATCCTCTGTTTATTTTACCTGATCTGGTCACCAGTTTATTAAATGGAAATTGCAATTACTGCATAATAAAGAATATTTTTAATCAAGGCTGTGTTGCTGTCAGGATGGGAATTTGGCTGCCATGGAAATACAGGTAAATCCAAGCAGCCATCATGTGATGGTCCGTACAAATTCCTACCTTATGGTGGTAATATATACTTATAAATCTACTGTAATTCATATCTTTGCAGGAAGAAGGGTTGGTTTTAGTGTTATGTCAGGCTGGGAACCAAATCCCATCAGGCTGGGATGGAGCTCAGAGTAACCTGTGCCCTGTGAGTGGTGCCCAGCACGGCCTCGGCAGGGATGTCCCGGGGCAGGGGACGCACAAACTCCGTGCCAGCACTCACCTGGCACCAGTGTCCTTGGGGATGGACTGCAGGAGAGTGTGCAGGAGGGAACAGCGACTAGGGTCCCGACAAGCTCCCAGCCCTGCTCAGCCTTTCCCGTTTGTCCAGGCAGTCCGAGCCCAGTGGTTTTTCACAGGATTTACCCTGGGGTGTGTCCCAGCAATATTCCTGCTGGGAGCAGGGCATCCACATCCACACATTTCCAAGGATGGCTTGGCTGGCCCAGCAAGTCCGAGCACACGGGGCTGGGGAGATGCTCTGTCCCCTAAAAGATGTTTGTGTTTGTCCAAGCAAGGCAGCAACACAGAGAGCTTCATTTCCCAAATCAATAAAGCTGTGAGCTGCCTTCTCCCTCTCAGGGAAGACTGGAAACTGATCCTTGCTCCTTCACCTTGGGGGCACTCCAGGAATGTTCATTATGGAAGGGGAAGTTTCTGCCTCAGCTTGGGGATCACTCAGACAATCCCATGGACAGCAGAATCCCTGCAGCTGGAGATTCCCAGCCCCAGCACCCGCCCTGGGGCTGCCCAAGGGAAACACGGACCCAGGAGACTTTTTGTGGAGCTCAAGGTCCAGGACAACAACGCTGGGAAGGGGCTGGAGCCCCAGGAGGGGCTGAGGGAGCTGGGGGGGCTCAGCCTGGAGCAAAGGAGGCTCAGGGGGCCCTGCTGGCTCTGCACAGCTCCTGCCAGGAGGGGCAGCCAGGGGGGTCGGGCTCTGCTCCCAGGGAACAGGGACAGGAGCAGAGGGAATGGCCTCAGGCTGGGCCAGGGGAGGCTCAGCTTGGATATTGGGAAAATTCCTTCAAGGAAAGGTTGTCAGGCACTGGAATGGGATGCCCACTCCTCATCCCTTGAAGTGTTCTGGGCTCTCAGAAAAGTTTAGGGTGAACCCTTTGCTCAGAGCAGGTGAAAATCTCTGCAAACCCCCTGGGCTTTGTCAGGCTGAGCTTTGTGTCCAGCTCAACCAAGCGTGGAGAGGGGGAATTTCCTTTTGTTCCTGGTCTTTGTATCTTTAGGAGAGACAATGGGGGGATTATTTTTTAAAATAATAATTTAGGAGCTCAGAGAACACAGATTAAGCAACAATAACTGGTGGCAAAGGAAAAGACATTGGATGTGTGAGATGGAAAAAGGGTTTTGGTGGGGAAAGCTGAGGCTGAGCATGCACTGCTCAGCTTACAGATCCTGCACTTATCCTTTACTTTAGGGGTGATTTAAGATGAAATCCTGGCTTGCTAAAAGGGGAAAAAAAGTGTGTGTGTGTGTGTGGGGGGGTTAACATTTGGGTTGGATGAGGCCAGTTTCTACCTCCTGAAATTTAAATAGAATATTATATATTATATATATATATTATATATTCTTTATTTAACAACTACACTATTATAGCTGTTGGAAATGGAGGGACAGAGTCTCTAAGAGGGAGGAGAAGAAGCAGAGATGGGATGAGGGGCAAGGCTTAAAGAGCCTTGTACTTACCCTTTTGTTAGGGGGTGATTTAAGCTGAAATCCTGGCTTGCTAAGAGAAAAAGAAAGGGTGGTTTAAAAAAGGGTGGTTTAATATTTGGTTTGGATGGGGCCAGTTTCTGCCTCCTGGAATTTAAACAGAATACTGTATTATTACACATTATAGATATTATATATAACAACTGTGTTATTATAGTGGTTGGGAATGGAGGGACAGAGTCCCAAAGAGGGAGGAGAAGGAGCAAAGGAGGGAGGAGGGACAGAACTGCCTGGGAACAACAGAACATCTGGGAAAGGGGCAGCACGGGCTGAAACAGCCCTCGGAGAAGACTCCAGCCGGGTCATTTTCTGCACGTTCTGTTCCCGGAATTCGGAGGGAAAGCCCTGCCCTGGGATTTCGGATGAGTTTTCCAAGGGGGAGCTGGGCTGAGCGAGGCTCAGGAGCAGCTGATGTTCCCTGCCCAAGGAGAGAGTCTGGAATAACCCCCAGGACACAACCACAGCCCCACCTGCTCCGGGTTGCATGGGAAAACAACCCCCTTTGCCCATTTCTGCTCTGTCCCACCCCGGGAGGGCAGCTTTCCCGGGAAGCCTTTGCTCAGTGGGCAGGGAATGGTTAAAGGGCAGCCTGGAAATGGCCAGGAACGCACCCGAAGATGTTTTTCCCTTCCCATCTCAGTCAGAGGATCCGCGGTAATTGGGCTGCGGCGGGTGATTTATTCACAGGGTTTAATGTGACCTAAATCCAATCTCGCTCCTCATCAGCAGCCTTTGTTCTTGGGCTGGGTTTAATCACTCGTCTCGCTAATCCAGACTGATTGTCTGCTGCCTCTCACACATGCCGGGACAGGGCTCTTCAGAGCCAGGAAGAAATCACAGGAAAAGTTGTTTTCTTCGAATTCATCTTGAGCCAGACATTGTGTGACACCGAGGGCCCCGCTCTGGCACACCCTGGGTGTCGGGGGACGTTTCCAGGGTCACTGGATTGATTCAGCTGCTCTTTCACGGGGATCAGGAGTCACTTTTTGTCCCTTTTATTTTCTGGATAATCTGAACTCCAGCAGGACTCACCCGCAGCACTGGACAGGGCTCATCTCCCCCTGCTGCCCATCAAAGCCGGGTTTATCCCGGCTCCTCTCGCTGAAGGAAGCCCCGAGTCCATCTGGTTATTTCAGAGCTGTGTTTTGGGGTGGAGGAGGCGCCTCTGAAGGGTTCCAGAGCCACCTCAACCCCCCCAGTACCTCAGGGGTGTGAATAGAAGGGAATATTTCCACCTCTGAAGGGTTCCAGAGCCACCTCAAACCACCAGCACCTCAGCGGTGTGGAATTAAGGGAATCTTTCCTTTAGGTTCCTGCAGTTCCTGTGAGGTCTGGAAGGTGAGCAGCAGTCCTGGGCCGCTGGGGTGGTGCTGGCTGGGTCATTTTGCAGCCAGTTTTAGGTGAAAGGGTGGCAAAAAGTGGTAATTCCTCCTCCCTCAGCGCTCAGTTCGGCAACATCAGGTTGTTTTGTGCTTTTGAGGCAACGTGGAGGCCAAGAATTAAGCAGGGTTTGACTGTAAAGGAGAGACAGAAACCAAGGATTTGGGAGACTCCACACTGGAGAGGCAGGACTGGGCAGCCCTGCTGGCCCCGTTTGCCCAGGAATGGAACCACAAAATATCCTGAGCTGAAAGAGACCCACAGGGATCATCCAAGTCCAACTTCTGCTCCTGCACAGCGGGGTTTGGATGATGGGAAACTCCTGAGGAGGAGCTGCCATCCCCCAGCTCCCTGTGCAAACACGGAGCTGTTCTGTGGGGGTTGTTTGGGGGGTGGGTTCTAATTTAGTTTAATTAATGTTTGCTCAGGAGGGCCTGTTCTAACACTGCTGGGGCAGCTGTGGGGAAGGGCAGTGAAGGGACAGTGGCTTCTTAGGGGAATCAACAGCTGCATTTCTAATGGTTTTCTTCACATTTTTATGATGTTATGAGGGTTTTTTTAATACCACAGTGCTGTGGAGCTGACCCTGGCAGCCCTGTGCCCTCCTGGAGCTGGGCAAGCTCCTGGTTCAGTTCCTGGTGACCTGAATGTCATTTTAAAAAGTCTCCAAACACTGATTTGGATCTGGATTTGGATTCAAACACAGTTTTCTCTTGGATTTCTCCATGTCCTGCATTCCTTGCTCCACCTCTGACAGCAGGAATGTGGCCATTGATCAGGTGATTGTACAGATGACGGCAGCACTGATGGGGTTTCATCCTGGCAGGGAGTGCCCTGCCTGCTCCATGGGCAGGTTTGCTTCCATGCATATCCGTTAGCTTAATTAGCAGGGTAATTTTGCACTGCTCTGCTCCAACCTGAGCTGATCCCTCACATTTCAACCTGGCTGGGCAAAAATGTTGACATCTCAAGGCAGGGGAAACTGAGGTAGGAGAAGGAACCAGTTTTCAATATATTGAAATCACGTATCAGTGTGTGAAATAATGAATTCAGTACCAGAGATGGGATGGAACAGAGGTCACACGACCCCACAGCTGTCTCAGGGTCAGCAAAGCCCTTGTGCACAGTGAGGTGAACCCTCCTGCTCCCGGGGAGCTGATTCCCGTTGGGAATTGCCCCTGTGGGCTCTGCTGGAGATGCCCCATGGACAGTGGGACACACAACCCCTCCCTGTGCCCCTGGCAGGCTCTGGGCACCCCAGGGAGCAGAGGGAGGGGGATGTGGGCTCCCAAAGCGCGGTGGGATGAGGGCTTGCAAATCCTGCAGGTGAGAGAAAGCAATTCCCGGGAATCCTCAGTGCTCACAGCCCCCGTGGCTCGGCAGATGTTCCCCCCTTACCGTGCACAGAGGCACAGCCCGAGCTCCACACCCATTCCTGCTCTCCACACCCATTCCCCATCTCCACACCCATTCCCCATCTCCACACCCATTCCTGCTCTCCACACCCATTCCCCATCTCCACACCCACTCCCCATCTCCACACCCATTCCTGCTCTCCACACCCATTCCTGCTCTCCACACCCACTCCTGCTCTCCACACCCATTCCTGCTCTCCACACCCATTCCCCATCTCCACACCCATTCCTGCTCTCCACACCCACTCCTGCTCTCCACACCCATTCCTGACCTCCACACCCATTCCTGCTCTCCACACCCATTCCTGCTCTCCACACCTATTCCTGCTCTCCACACCCATTCCCAGCAGGATCCGGGCTCTCAGTCCCTTCATGTGTTTACACTTCACAGCATTTCCATTCACCTTTGGTATAATCTCTCCCTCGGCCCCACCCCCGTGGCTGGAGCAGCCAGACAGGCTTCAAATCCCCTCTCCCCCTTCTCGCCCCTCCTCTCTCCTCTGGATCGGGAGCATCACTGGCCATGTGATGGCCCTGCCTGAGCTGCTGACACTGCTAAATCCCCCCGGGTGCTCAGCGCTGCCACGGTTGTCCTGCTGGGCACCTCCAGGAGCTCCTCTGCTGTTGGATGAGTCTCCCCTTTTGCCTCAGCTCCATTCACAAACATCCTGAGGGCTGGAATGGGGCATCTCTGGGGCATCTCCTGTAAGATCCAGCTGTGCTCCCCTGCAGATCCAGCTGTGCTCCCCCTGCAGACCCAGCTGTGCTCCCCCTGCAGTCCCAGCTGTGCTCCCCCTGCAGATCCAGCTGTGCTCCCCCTGCAGATCCAGCTGCGCTCCCCCTGCAGATCCAGCTGTGCTCCCCCTGCAGATCCAGCTGTGCTCCTCCTGCAGATCCAGCTCTGCTCCCCCTGCAGATCCAGCTGCGCTCCCCCTGCAGACCCAGCTGTGCTCCCCCTGCAGATCCAGCTCTGCTCCCCCTGCAGATCCAGCTCTGCTCCCCCTGCAGATCCAGCTGTGCTCCCCTGCAGATCCAGCTGTGCTCCCCTGCAGATCCAGCTCTGCTCCGTCCGGAGAGGACAGAGAGTCTCCCCTGGGCACAGGGATCTCTCCCCAGAAGTGCTGATCCTAAAGCTGACTCCCGTCCAGGAACCTCAGGATCACACCATTGTTTTTGGCACTTCCCACCCTGAGGGCCAGGGGCCTGTCCTGTGTCACCCACGTCACATGTGATCACGATTGGCACACAGATGTGCTGGGGCACAGCAGAACATTCCTGGCAAACCCCTCTGTGAGTGCCCAGCTCTTGGACTCTGGACACACCAAGGGATCCATTTCCACAAGATCCATCACCACCATTCCTGCTTCGGTTGGAATTTGGCATCTAGAACATGTCAAGCACTGGGAAAGGGGGAAATCATGGAATATTCTGAGTTGGGAGGGACCTCCAAGGATCATCCAGTCCCAGCCCTGTCCCTGCCCAGACACCCCAACAACCCCACCCTGGGCATCCCTGGCAGCGCTGTCCAAACGCCCCTGGAGCTCTGGCAGCCTTGGGGCCGGGACCATTCCCTGGGGAGCCTGGGCAGTGCCCAGCACCCTCTGGGGAAAGAAGAACCTTTCCCTGCTCTCCAGCCTGAGCCTCCCCTGGCCCAGCTCCAGCCGTGCCCTGGGTCCTGTCCCTGTCCCAGAGCAGAGATCGGAGCTGCCCCTCGGGAGGAGCTGCAGCCCCGCTGAGCTCTGCCCTCAGCCTGCTCTGCCCCAGCTGGGCACACCAAGTGCCCTCAGCTGCCCCTCCTGTGGCCCCTCCTGACCCTTCCCCATCCACGTGTCCCTCCTTTGGACTCTCCAGTGCCTCCCAGCTCATCCCTTCTAGGTCACCATTTCCCTGTCCATCTCCACCACAGACAAGACATTACCCTGGCCCCGCCGAGGTCTCCCAGGACTCTGAGGTGTGGAGGCCTCTCTGGTGTTTGGATCCACGTCCGGGGTGTCCCCGTGGCTGGGGATGGTGGAAAGGCTGGGTCACTCCATCCTGGAGACCTCTGGGCCTCAGCATCCCTGTGGGAGGCCTGGGGATGGTCAGCACTGGCTGTTCCAGAGGGGAGGCAGCAGAAATCATGGATCAGCTCCTCTCAGAGGAGCTCAGCCTGACAGGCTGTTTTCAGCTTGAGAGCACAGAGACAAATCCCTGCCAGTGTCCCTGTGAACCGAGCCCGGGCTGGGGTCCCCAGGGCATCCCTGGGTGACTGACCCTGCTGGGTGTGAGAGGCTGGCAGCCAAAATGCAGCTCCCAAATGCAGCTCCCAAAACGGAGTCCGTGCTGGCCACTCCGCCCCCCAGCACCCTAAGGAGTCCCTGGCCCAGGGACAGCAGCACCCCCAACATGTCAGGAGCTCCCGAGCCCAACAGGAGCCGCTGCCCACCCTGGAGGTGACACCAATCCAGTCCAGCCTGCCCTGGGAGTTGGCCTGAGGGATGAGGGGACAGTGCTGCTGCTTCCCAGGCTGTGGGACTCATGGATCTGAACATGTGGGGGATGCTGCTGTGGGAAAAGCCCCTCCTCACGGCCAGGACTCTCCCAGGAACCAGCAGAGACCAGGAATCACTGGTGATTCTCCCTCCCTGCCCTCGGCTCTGGGTGGATTAATAGCACATTTTCTCTTGGTTTATTCATTCCTTGCCTTGTTTTGTCAATGGAGCAGCTTTTGTTACCCCAGAAGGAGCTCGGGGAATGATGTATGGCCCTGCCAGTGAGATTAAACATCCCATTTACTGCGCCCTGTCTCCAGAATTCCGACAGCACAGGCACGGGGAGCAGCAATAAAACAGTCACAGCGCAAACAGAAAACAGAGACTTTTCATCTTCAGTTCATTTCTTCAGGAGAAAAGGGCAGGGAGGGGAAGGGAAAGCAAAAACAGCAGGAGGAGAAGAAATGGGCTGGAAAAGGGAGAAGAAGGGGGAAAATTATCAGAGGGGAAAGTGAAAAGGAGTTATTAGAGCTTGGAGTAAATGAGCTCAGAGTCAGCTCGGGGCTGGCAGTGTCAGAATCGTGGCAGAACAGCCGAGGATGGCCCAGCTGGGAGCCTTGGCTGGGGCAGGGCCAGGCCACTCCTGCTCCAAGTGGCAACTCCTGACAGGGCATCGTGGCTTTTTGAGGAATTGTGGCTGCTCCGGGCTGGGTGGGAGCTCGGGACGTGAGCGGGGCTGGGGACAGGTTCCCAGGGCTCTGCCTGGCTGCTGCCCCCGTGCCAGGGAGCAGCAGAGGGGACAGGCAGGGCTGGGCTGGGCTGGGCTGGGCTGGGCTGAGCTCCTCTGGGCTGGGCTGGGCTGGTCCCAGACCAATCCTTGATGGAAAACTTGGGGCTCAGGTAGAATGAGATGCCCCTGCACCTCCTGCAAGCTGGGTCAGCACAGCACCAGCTTTGCTTCCAGAGCTCTCCTGGCCCCAGAAGGAGCCTGTGATCCTCTCCCATCCCTGAACTGGGCTGGCACTGAGCCCTGCTCAGCCCCAAATCCCCGTGCAGTGGGGATGTTCCTCAGGTCAGGAGAGCAGATTATCAGGGCAGGCTCTTCCCACAGCCCCTCTGGGGGAAATCTGCCCCTGGACCCACAAGGAGGGACAGGAGAAGAGGATATCAGAGCATCATCCCCATCTGGACACTTAAACCTGGCCTGGAAGTGAAGCCTGTGGCAGCTTTTAGCTACCTGCAGTAGGTTACAGCACTGTTTGGCTGTGGATGGGGCCGTGCCCATGAATCCCAGCCCCTTCTCTTCACCCCTGGGGTGTTTTTGGAGGGGACATTCCTGCTGAAGGCCCAGTAGGTCCAGTGGCCCCCCTGGTGCTCAGTGTTAAACTTCTCTCCTCCCTGTGAGTTTTAGGGTGACAGTTCCCAGCACTGAACAGGGGAACAGAAAATGCACTGACCAGGCCAGGGGCTGATCTTAGGCCACTGCTGTAAATACAAATATTCCTAAAAAAATCATGCTGGGACTTTACAGGAGATCCCTGCACCACTTCTTCCCTTCCCAGGACTCCTCTCAGCCGTTTTCCAAAGTGATGTGGGACTCTGCTTCCCCCTCTGGACCCTTCACACTTCAGGATCATGGAATCATAGAAGGCTTTGTGTGGGAATGGACTTTAAAGCCCCTCCAGTGCCACCCCTGCCCTGGCAGGGACACCTCCCACTGTCCCAGGTGCTCCCAGCCCCGTCCAGCCTGGCCTTGGGCACTGCCAGGGATCCAGGGGCAGCCACAGCTTCTCAGGGCCCCCTGTGCCAGGGCCTGCCTACCCTCAGGATGTTCTGCTCCAGCACCTTCCAGAGCCTGGGAGCTGCTGAAATCCTGGGAATTTAAAATAAACACAAAGGTTTTGTGCAGAGGGACAGCTCTGAGCACCAAATGGGCTGATCCACTGCAGTGGCAGCACTTCCCAAATCCTGGAATGAGCTCCCACAGCCTCTTGCACGGCCTGGGGGGACAGCAGCCTTCAGGGCTGTCCCTTCGTGTTTTGGGAGTGGCTTTGGTGGTGTTTGTGCTTTTCCCAGGGCTCAGTAAATGTCACCCTGGAACCGTCCCAGCCAGCCATGCGTGATGGATCAGCAACAAAAAAGGTCAACTCCAGCCATAAATATTTCAAGGCTCGTGAAATATTCATCAGTACCCATGAATACTCAGGACGGGGGATGAGCCAGGAACCTCCCAGCGCCGTCCCTGCCCTGGCAGCTCAGAGCTGCCTCACCCAGCCCCGTGAGCTCTGCTCTGCTGGACACAGCCACTGGAGCACAGCTCCGGCTCCCTCCAGGCATTTCTGGCCAAGCAGAGCTGGATTTCCCAGGGGATTCTTCCCATCCCATCCCTGGGTATCCCCTGGCAGCTCCCAGGGCATGGGAAGCACACACTGACACCACAGATCACACGAAGGGGAGCTCTGCTCTGGAAAATCCAGGGTTTGCAGGTTGGACTCATTTTAGGGTTCTTCTCCCACCTAAAGCATCCACCTTGCTGCCCAGGGCAGTTTAACCCCAGCTGCTCTGGGTTAGTTGGGTTGTAGGATGTGTTTAGGTAGAACTTCTGGGAGAAGAACAGTCTGGAGGAGGCCAGGAGGGGAAAGGAGACGGGGACCTGTTCCCACCCAGCAGCATTTTATCCTTTAACAGCTCAGGTTAACAGCAGGTCCCTTGGGAAGCCCTGCCCTGCCCTGTCCTGCCCTGCTGGGGGACTGTCACTGTTGTTGTCACTGTCACCTCGCTTAGCATGGACTGAGTCAGACCTAAAAACACCTGGAAAAAGGCCAAAGTCTGTGTTTTTAGTGTAGGGAGTGCTGGAGAAATGAAACTGCACATCTTCCCATGAAATCTGGAAGGACAGGAATCACCCCATGTATGCCTGTCCATGAAAAAGGGTAAAAAACCCACAGGTAAGGATGAAGTGAGGATGAGGAAGGGCAGTTCTGGTGCCCCAGGAGCCGTGGGGACACACAGGGCTCCAGTCTCCTCTCCATGGGGCTGGGTTGCCCTGGGATGAGCAGGATTTGGGTGTCCAGGTTTGCTGGGGAATCCCTGAGACCAGAGAGGCTTCCCCGAGGTCCCAGGCCAGCCCTGCAGAGGTGCCCTGGGTGCTCTTTGTCCCCACTGCCACAAAGCTCTGGGCATTTTTAAGCAACCCCCTCACCCCTGCAGGGTCTGCTCCCTTTGCTCCCTAAAAACTGAGCCCTGACCTCGGGGGGGTGAAGGGCAATGAGGCTGATTCCACCCCAAATCAAGATTATTCCTCTCCTCCCCCCCTCAGCCACCGAGCAGCCCCATGAAACAGCCTCCAGGGGAAGCCCAGGTTGGATTTCAGGGAAAATTTCCTCACAAAAAAGGGTGGCTGAGCCTTGGAAGGGGCAGTGGGGGAGTCACCATCCCTGGGAATGTTCAGGAAACCTGTGGATGTGGCACTGGGGGACTGTGGTGACTCTGGCAGTGCTGGGGGAAGGGTTGGACTTGATTATTTTAGAGAGCTTTTTTAGCCTAAATTAATCTCAAATTCTATTTTTTATGTATACATTTATTTTATATTTTTATATATATTTATATCCCATATATATGCATATATTATGGGATATAAATCTCCCTATGGGTTATATGGGACAGCAGGGACAGCAGTGGAATTTTTCCTTTCCTGTAAAAAGCTGTAGTTTTATTTAATACCACATTTCTGGCCCCTTGGCTAAATCCTAATCAACCACCAACAGACACCCTCTCGTTTGCTTTTACGGGACCAGCACTCCAATAAATAATCCCTGTTTTTCCATGAGCCTTTGGAAGCTCTCAGCTCTCAACCTGAGCACTTCTGTGTGAATCCCTGCTCTCCCTGAGCAATGGGAATGGGCTGATAATCAATAACCAATTGAACAGGAACGGGCCTGGCTTCAAAGCAAGCCCTGCTCCACCGAGGCAATTCAGAGCGGAGGAAATGGTGGTGCCTCTTAATTAAAAATGCAATAAAGACTTGTGGAAATTGCCTTCATTTTCCTGCTGAGTGGAGGCCCTGCATGGCCCATGCTGGGGGCGGAGGGAGGGCAGGCAAAGAGCACCTTGACCCTTTAAAGCACAAGGCACAGCTTTTATTTTCTCTCTTGGTGTTGCTTTTTCCTGGCAGAGGCTTCCTGCTGCTGGTACCATCCCTCTGCACCACATTTTCCCCCTAAAAAGAGGCAGTGACACCAGTTTCTCCCTGAATTTTGCCCTGAGGTGAGCACAGAGTTTTAGCAAGCACCTCCCCAGCAGTTCTGCCTTGGAGAGGAGCTGCAGAGCCGAGCAGGGAACACAAACTGTGTGGCTGCTGTGGTGTGCTGTGTGTGCTGGTCACACACAGCCCCAGGGATTCACAGAGCTTTCCAAAGGCTTTCCTAAGAAGTGGCACTGCAAATATTGTAGAAGTGATATTGTAAATATTGGTTCTTAACCCAGACCCTTCTGCACCACTCCTCACGGCCCCAGCCTGACCTTAGGAGCATTTTGGAGGTGAGCTTGAATTCTTTGCTCTCCCCAAATATCAGTTCTTCCTCTCAGACCCTGTGATTGTAGAAATATTATTCAGAAATGTCTGAACCTTGCCTGAGGATGAAAGATGTCAGCTGGCCAGGAGGGCTTCGGAAGTGCCAGGAATATCAAGGGTTGGGAAGTCTGGCCAAAAGCAGCTCCTTTCCCCAGGCTTCAGAGCCTGCCCTGGCTGAGGGTTTGTCTCAGAAACACCAAACTCGGTTTGGGGCTGCAGTGGACCCAAGCCCAGCTGGGGACAGCAGAGCACCAGCACTGCCCCTGGTGCTGGGAGAGCAGAGCCCTGGGACCCTCCCAGGGAATGTCACCGCTCCCACTGCAGGTTTGGCCATCCCAGCCTCCCTGTTTGCCCTGCAGGAGCTCCAGGCCAGTCGGGCTGGCTCTGCAGCGTTGGTTTTCCCCACTCCCTGGGTGTGACAGCCGGGAGCATCCTGCTCCTTCCAGCACTGCTGGAGCCGAGTCCCTGCAGATCCCACACCCTCGGGAGAGCCACTGCCTCTGGGAGGGAGCTCAGGGATGGCGGGCAGCAGCTGGAAATGGCTGGGAGGACAGGGAAGCACCTGGACCCGCTCCCTGTTCATTTTCCTGCTGCCAGGAGGGCACTGGATCCGCCCTGCCAGCTCTGGGTGGGCGCTGGGGTGGGCTTCTCCCAGAAAACCAGTGACAGGAAAAGAGGGAGCGGCCTCAGGCTGGGCCAGGGGAGGCTCGGGCTGGACAGCAGGGGGAATTTCTCCATGGAAAGGGTGCTCAGGCCTTGGCAGGGGCTGCCCAGGGATGTTTGGAGTGCCCATCCCTGGAGGTGTCCAGGGAAGGCCTGGCCGTGGCACTCAGGGCTCAGCACGGCCTGGACTCGGTGCCCTTGGAGGGCTTTTCCAAGCTCAGCGATTCCGGGATCCGGACCCACGCTGGGCCATGGCAGGGGCAGAGGAGCAGCCGAGCCCTTGGGGTCCCTGAGCCCGGGTCAGGGAAGGCTCCGGCCTCCACTTCGCCCCTCGGCGCTGCCCCCGGCCCGCAGCCCGGCACAGCTCCCGGTGCGGAGCAGCACCTGCGGCCCG
>VZRZ01001822.1:49312-71575 GCA_013398175.1 Climacteris rufus | reverse complement strand
CCCCCCCACCCCCCCAGGACACTGGGGACACTCTCCATTGAGCAGGACCCCAGGATTTCCTAAACCAGGGAGTTTCCCACCAGGCTTCTGGTGGCTGGAGCCAGCTCTGCCCCCTGTTCGTGCCTCCCCGTGTCACCCCCACCCACACTGCTCCCAGCCCGCTCCAGCTCGGAAATCCCAGGGGAAAATCCCTTTCTGGTCAATCCCTGGGCCTCTGTCCCAGAGCTCTGCATGGGCAGGGGTGGTTCCCTTGGTTTGACCTGCCCAGGCTCCTGAGATCATCTGCAGAAGGGAGCCCGTGGAGCCTCAGGAGCCTCTCAGGGAACAAGCTACAGTCCATTGGACATTCTGGAATTAATTCCTCCCTGGGAATTCCAGTTTTGCCAATGGCTTGGGTGGAAGCAGGGACAGGAGTTGTCACCCCCTCTCAAAGGGCTCAATGTTTTTCAAGACTTTGAGGGAAAAGGGATCAAAACGACCCCACGGGAACCCCCTTGTTCCACACCACGGGGCTTAACCCTTCATTTGCCTCTTTGGTAACCTCATTCGCTCGTGGATACTCCAGAGCTCGACCCTGGCTCAGCTGAGCCTGGCTTTGCCTTGTTTGTCACCCCAGGCAGGTCTGACCTTGGGAAAGCGCTGCTGAGCCCTGGCTGCTCCGTGAGCCAGAGTTTTGGAAACGTGCAGCAAAGGGGGCTGTGCCCGGGACGCCTCTGGGGATCTGGGAGTGGAGCAAATCCTCCTGCAGAGCCAGGCTGGGACCAGGGAGAGCCGGGTTCCCTCTGTCCCTGCACAGTCCGGGGCGGAGCCGCCTCAGAGCATCCCAGCCACGCCCTGAGAGCCCGGTCTGGGCAGCGCTCCCCGGCTCCATCGGGGGCAGCTCCCGACTGGCTGGAGGCGATTTCCTCCTTCTGGAGCGGCTCAGGCGTTGCCTCCTGCGGGATCTCAGGGAAACGCTGCCCCCTCCCTCCCTCCTTTCCTCCTTTCCCCCCTCCTGCTGATCCCGCAGCCCCCGCGGGCAGACGCAGCTCCGGGCAGGGTGAGGATGGGTGATGGGAGCGATGGGGAGCCTGGAAATCGCCCAGCCCTCCCCAGACATCCCGAGGGCAGGGAATTGTCCCAAGGTCACGGGAGGACCAGGCTGGAAAAGCCACCCGGGCTCTGCCGTGCATGGGGCTGTTCGGGAAGCTCAGCAGCTCTTCCCAGAGTAAAGAACAAACAATCCCCGCCGCCCAGAGCCCTCTCCCGGGAATTCTCCTGTTTTCAGGGCACGTTTCCATTTCTGTCATTGACCTTTCCACCGAGCGAGCTCTGGTGCTCGCAGACCCGGGGCAGCGCTCCCGGCGCTGCTGCGGCTCCGACACCCAGTGCTGGGGGAGGAAATCCCCCCAGGAAGGGACGGGGGGCTGGGCTGGCAGCCCCGAGCTCTCTCCCGGGCTCCCCATAAATCAGAGCTGCTTGAAAAACGCCTGGCAGGGCCACTGGGCTCGGGCACGTCGGGTTTGGGCTAAACACACATCCCTGTCTCTATGGAGAGTGCAGCCTGTGCTGTGAAATGTCTGGGGGGAGCTCTGCCTTGGCTGTAAATTTGGGGAGGGGCTGCTCAGCGTGGTTTTATTATAATGAATGGGCTTGTCCATTTTTTCCCCTCGGAATTACTCTCCAGGATGGAGAGGCTGTGTCTGATGCCCTGTTCAAAACGTGTGGATGTGGCACTTGGGGACACGGGGTCGTGGTGGCCTCGCTTAAGGGTTGGGCTCGATGATTTGAGAGGGATTTCCCAGCCTTAATGACCCCGATTCTTTGTGCCTCAGTTTCCCCATCTGTGCTGAGAGGAGCACCACACACCCGAGGAGGATCAGAGAGCATCCATGGGGTCACACGGGGTCATTGTGAAAGGAAAGGGATCCCTTCTCCAGTTACCCCGACGATGGGAATGGTTCCCAGCTCACTCTGGATGGGTTTTGGGTGCAGCCCTCGGCCAGGTCTGGGCTCGGGACGCTGCAGGGCAGAGCAGGAGGGTGAGCCTGACTGCTCCAGCCAGCAGGGAGGGAAGGAAACGGCCCGGGATGGCCGGGATCAGGTGATGGGAGACCCCAGCTCCTCCAGCTCCCTCCCTGCTGCTCTCCAGGAGAGTTCGGGACAGATCCCTGCGGAGCAAGGAGGGCAGGGGCTGGGAAGGTCAAGGGCTGCAGTGGCTTGGGGTGAATCCAGGGAGTTTTTGCCTTCTCCATCCTGACTCTGCTCTCCCTTGTTCCCAGGCACATCCCAGGGATCCCTGGTGACGCTGATTCCACAGGGAATGTGGCAGGGATGAGTTTTCTATCCCTCCCCAGCCGGAGCCATACACGATGCTCCAAAGGCACAAGGTCTGTCTCATCTGGAAGGAAACCACAGCCCTGTTTCTTATCTTAAAATCCATCTTTCTCTTCCTCCTTTAATTGCTCCATTAATATTCCCAGCCTGGTGGGTTCCTGGAAGCAGAATGGGCTGGGCATGAGCTCCAATGAGGTGACAAGTTGTGAGTTTGTGGTGCTGCAGCAGCACCTGGGTGGCACCTCAGCCACTGCAGGTGTGGAAATCTGTTCTGTGCAGACACATAACGGTATTTTGGTTAAATTAATCAATTTTTGTTGGCAAAATAGTGATTTTAGTCCATGAGCAGAGCATAGAAAACAGATCTTCTTGACAAACAGAAAGAAAGGGAAGGCTGGAAATGGGCTTTGGACAAGAGCACGGAGGGACAGGATGAGGAGGAATGGTTGCACATGGATTGAGAGCAGGGATAAAGGGGATATTGGGCAGGAATTGTTCCCTGGGAGGGTGGGCAGGCCCTGGCACAGGGTGCCCAGAGAAGCTGTGGCTGCCCCTGGATCCCTGGCAGTGCCCAAGGCCAGGCTGGACGGGGCTGGGAGCACCTGGGACAGTGGGAGGTGTCCCTGCCAGGGCAGGGGTGGGGCTGGAGGGGCTTTAAGGTCCCTTCCAATCCAAACCCTTCTGGAATTCTGTGGTGCATGGGAGCTGTGTGGACATGGAATGCCTGTGTGGGCAGGAGAGCTGCAGGGACAAAGCAAAAACTCATTGGAATTTCTGAGCACATCTGAAGGAGCCAGGTGAGTTTTACAGCAGCTCTTGGCCCCGTGGACTTGGGATGGTTTTGAGCTGATATTAAGCGCCCTAAAGCTGAATTTAATGAATTGTAACCCATGCCATGTCCTCAGTCTTGTTCCTCCTCAGCCAAATGATGAGAGCAGATTTGTATCTGGAAACTGCACAGTTCAGTTCAGGGTCTGTGTTGGCATCCTCAGAGGACGTGGAGCTCTCAAATCTTCCTCCTTTCCCAGGGCTTAGGAGCGATTTCCTTGGAAATCCCTGGACATGGGTGACGATGGGTGTAGTGTGAACTGCACAACAGGAGGGAAGAGGCATCAGCGATTCTGGTCCTGAGCTGGCACAGAGAGATTCCCCTGTAAAAATCCCTGCAGCCTCTCTGGGAACGGGGAGGTTTCTCTGAGCAACTCCCGCGGCAGGAAGGGCAGCAGGAACCTCGCAGCATCTCTGGGATGAGAAGCGCTGGGCTGACCCTGCAAGGGGCGAATGGATCCCCCCGAACCCCCAGGACAGGCTCAGGGAGCAGCAGGGGCACCCTGCTGGGGGTGCGCAGGGAGAAAACCACACACGGGGCTGATTTGCGTAATCTCACCGCTAATTACCAACCCTGCGGGCAGGATGGGGTCACTGAGCTGTGCTCGTGGTGCTGCTCAGGGGCAGTGGGAGGAAGTGCTGGGGTTTCCTCTGGAAGCGCCTCTGGATGCTGAGGCGGGGAGGGATCCCGGTCTGGAGGGAATTTCAGCCCGGATTCCTGGCACAGGGAGGGTCTGTTGCCCTGCTTTTTGCAGTCATGAATGTTTTCATTTCTTTGTAGCTAGTTCTTGCAGTCTTCTCTGTAAACATGGCCATGCTATTGTAACTGTATCTCATCAATTGCATTCCTTTCTCATGGACACAGAACTTTGATGGACATTTCCTTTGACCACTGTAATTGAGGGAGGAAGAACTGATTTCCTCCAATGAATAGTGATTTCCAAATGTATATTAAAAATAAAGAAGGTGGGTCTTGCCCCCCTTTCTTCCTTCTCTCTGATCCTGGTAACAGGTGTCTCTGGCTCTTCCTTTCGTGTCGTTACTGCAACAAGGGTCCTGGGCCAGTTCCTGGTCCCAGGGTGCAGGACGATGTCCTGGGTTGTCACAGGAGCCCGGAGACACACAGGGTGTGCAGGTGACTCCGGCACAGGCAGATCCATGGAATTCACCTGCACAGTCACAGTTCCTTTTACCTCCTGTTGCCTCTGCAGGGGGAATTTCCGTGGGCTGGAGGTGGGCAGGGAGGACAGGAACCATTTCTGAGCCCGTCCCCAGCACTCCAGCAGCAGGGACAGCTGCTGTGGACTCCTCCCCAGCACCCAGGGGTGAGGGGCAGGCCCAGGAGGGGCTCAGCCGCCCTGGGCTGAGGAGAGGGGGTCTCTTCCCCAGGGGCTGAGCGCTGAATGCTGAGCCCTCAGAAGGTGCTCCCTGCTCTCTCAGGGCACCGTGGGGCTGCTGCAGTGCTCAGGACCAGCTCCCTTTGGAGCACAGATGCCTCTGCCCAGCCCTTGTCCCCCAGGGATTCCCACATCCTGGTTTTCCCTCCTGGCTGCATCCCTGCCCTGGGCTGGGGGAGCCCCTGGGTGTGTTTTTGACACAAAAGTTGAAAGGTGAGCAGCAAAGCTGAGATCCCCGGTGGCCTCTCACCCTGGTGAGATGCAGGCACTGGTGGGTGGGTGGATTTTACATCTGCAGGGACTCTTGGAATCCAGGACGTGACTCTCACAGTGCCCAGGAGGAGGAAAACATCCCAGCTTAGCCCAGACAAGCTGCCCAGAATAACTGAGCTGTCCCTTTGCCAGAAGCAGTGGCTTCCTCAGCTTCCCAGGGGTGACACCAGGTCCAGGCTGGATGCAGATGGAAGCACTGCTGAGCCCCAGACACAACTGGTTTGGGTAAAGCCACAGGCAGTGTCCCCAAAAAGTGTCCCCTGAGGGCTGAGCCTGTGCTGCCCACCCGTCAGAGGGGCTCTGCCACCAGCCTGGTGCCTCTGGTGGCACAACCTGGAGTGAGTGACTCCTCTGGGGAGAGAAAAGCCTGAAGCAAGGCAGGGCTGGGGCTGAAAGGCAGCTCTGGGCAGGAGGGGCAGCGGGGATGCTCTGGCAGAGGGCAGCACAGGGATGGATGTGTGGCTGCAGCACACCCTGGAATGCTGATCAGAGCAGAGACTGCCAAGCTGCTGGGGTGGAGAATCTCGCCAAAGCCTCGGCCTGCCCTGCACAGGGTGGGGCAGAAGCAGAGCAGGGCGGCTCTGGCTGCTCTCGGCACCCCCAGCACCCCCAGCCTGCCCTGGGCAGCCCTGGGACACATCCTGGCTGCTGGGATGGGCTGTTCCCTCTGCAGGAAAGGTGCTGATGGGGTTCAGTCTCTCCAGCCTCAACACCCCCTGAGCTCTCTCCTTGTGCCTGCTCCTCCTGCAGCTCCGTCTGCCCAGTGCAGCCGGGTCTGGCCCCAGCACTGCCCAGAGGGGCCACTGGGGCCCAGCCTGGCCTTCCCACAGGGGGATCTCCCCAGGTGCAGCCGTGGCACACTGGAAACAGAGAATCCTGGAATGGTCTGGATGGGATAGGACCTCAAAGCCCATCCAGTCCCCCCCCCACACTGTCCCAGGTGCTCCCAGCCCCGTCCAGCCTGGCCTTGGGCACTGCCAGGGATCCAGGGGCAACCACAGCTTCTCTGGGCACCCTGTGCCAGGGCCTGCCCACCCTCCCAGGGAACAATTAACACTAATTACTGTTGCTGCTATAATTACAACAACAGCACTGCAAGGTAAGAAATGCAGGCCCTGTCTACGGGAGGTGCAGAACTCCTCGTTTGCTGGGTGCTGTTTCATAAACCAGAGGCACAATCTCCTATTTCCATTCTGGTTTGCATTTCCACCCCAGACACTCGGCTCTTCCCAAGCTGCAGGCAGAGCTGATGGAAGGGAGCTGTTTATTCCCAGATTCCTGATGGAGCCCAGGCTTTGGAAGCAGCAGCCACGGAGCTGTCAGGCTGCTGAGGCTTTTATAGATTAAAAAAGGGATGAAGGTGGGAAGGAGGAAGTGAAGAGGCCGTGCTTTTAATAATGAAGCCTCTGCAATTCAAAAATCAGCATCAGAAGAGGCAGGAAAGAAAAATAATTTGTGTTTCAATCTATTTCTCCTCAGTCGACATTCCCAGACAGTGATAAATGCATTTTGCAAAGTGTATTCAGTTAATGATGGCGAAGTGTGGCAGGAAAGAAGTGGAAATACCCAGAGTTTAATATTTTTTTTTCTATTTTTGTTTTTGAATGCCAAAGAATAATACCTGTGTTTGAGGGTGTTTCATTTGGATGCAGCTGAAAGTGGTTATGAGCTACCAGGGGCAAAATCCCTGGGGAAGAGGGGTTGTTCCTCCACAGCCTGGAGGGGAAGGGAGGTTGGGATGGATGGAAACACCTCAGTGGTCCTGGAGAGAGCCCAGTCAGGCCTCCCTTCCCACAGGGATGTTTGCAATGGATACAGGAGCTGGTCCTGGGAGCTGATCCTGCTCTGTCCCTTCCTCTCCTGCTCATTTTGGTTCAGTCCTTTCTCATCCCTTTCCCTGCCCAGCACCCACTCGAGGTGGATCTCTCCTGGTTTTGCAGGACCAGTGGGGCTGAGCCCTTTGTTTCCCACAGGAGCACTGAGAGCACGGGGCAGAGTCCCTGCAGGAATTCCATGATCCAGAGGAGTTCCAGGAAGATGCTGGGACTCAGAACACCTGGAGCAGGTGTGGGGATGTCACCAAAACTGCAGGAAAAACAAAAACTCTCCAACAACATCTTTTAGTGTTAGAGAATCAGGCATCACTTCATTCTGGCCAGGATGTTGTTCTGGCCAGGATGTGCCATAGAAATAATTTCATCCACACATTGCCCAGGTTGTGCAGGGAAAATCATCCCATCACACATGACATTTCACAGGATTTCCCCCAAATTTTATACAGTCAAACCCCATAGAATTGAACTGTTCCAAAGTTCATTGGTCCCGAGTTGAGCAACCCCCAGTGTTCAGTTTCCCATTGGATCTGGATTTGTTCACCTCTGATTTAATTAGGTCCTCATTCCTTGCTTCCCTTATCGGCCTTTTCCGGGCCAGGTGTCACCAGCCCTGCCAGGGGCAGATGTTGGTTGATGTTCTCTTTTTGGGTATCTTCTGCGTTTGTTGAGGTGTTGAGCTCATCAGTTAAACAGAATCTATTGAAGAGAAACTTCAACTCCTCTCCCCTGGGCAGAGGCAAACAAACCTGACTCAAGTTAGTTTAAACATTTTAAAAGTTGTATCATTTGCAACAGGGACAAAGGCAGGAGCCCAAAGGTGCTACTTGGCTGCCCCATCCCTGGAATGTTCCAGGCTGGAGCTGGGATGTGGGAGGGGTCCCTGAGGTGGAACTGGCTGGGATTTGAGGTCCCTTCCAACCCCAACAATTGTGGGATCCATGGAGGCACCAAAGCCCCAGCCCAGGGGGGTTCCCAGGGCTTGTCCTGCACGTCCAGCTCAGCATCTCCAGGAATGGGGATGGGAGCTCTGGATGCAGCTGCAGCCCCATCACTCTGTGTCCTCGGGGCAGCCCAGGAGCTCCTGGAAAAGGGAATTAAAGTCCACAGGGTGGCTGTAACTAATGGGCTGTGCTGGCTCCCTTTAGCCTTCAGTTTTGGGATAATTATCTGATTTTGAATTATTTATGTGGTGAATTTTCAGATAAATAATGTAATAAATGCGTCTCAATTATTTACCCTGTTCCAAAGCTGACTTGATGGCCAGGCAAATATTTCCATGAATCATTGATTTTATGAATTTTGCAATATTAGGGGAAAAAAAAGATCCAGTTTCTAAGGCTCCAAATTATCCTTTCATTTCTTCAGCCTCGCATTCGGGTTTGGGGAATCCTCCCTGGACTTGCATCTTCTAAGAAATCCTGCAAGACATTTGAAAACCAGTGATTATTTTTAGCATGAAAGTTGCTCTGTGGAGCTCGAGCCCACATTTCAGCAGAATAAATGTGAGTTCAGGTCACCAGCGGGCAGCAAACATTACTTTATCTCACCAGGGGCCTTGAGGAGATCACATTGCTCCAGGTGGGTAAAGTGAATTTTGTTTGCTCAGAGCATGTCAAGTGTGAGCTATCCCCCGCGGATTTTGGGTTGGGAATAAGGGGTTTAAGGTAAAATCAGAATGTTTTGCTGCGAGCGCTGAATTGCCATGAATAAAACAGGCAGGGAAAAAGCTGGGTATCCAAATGTGAGCTACAGAGGTGCCTCGAGCAGCAGGAACATTGAAATTCAAAATATTTGGAGGCTCAGGGAGCAGCGCTGCAGCCACAGAGAGCAGGGAGAGGCAGAGGAGGTGCTGGTCCAGCCCTTGCACAGACCCCAGGCAGCACAGAAATGCTGTGGAGGAGCTGGAAAAGGCTTCCCCAGAGCCCTCACTGCCTTCTCCCGGTGGGAATCCTGGTGCTCCCTGGGAGCTGCCCCTGGCCCGTGGCAGGGCCTTGTGGGGGGATGAGCAGGAGGGTTTGTGCTGGGTTGGTTTGGCCTTTTGGGCCTGAGAGCAGAGAATGACAGGATGATGGAATAATTAAGGCTGGAGAAGCTCTCATCGAGTCTGACTCAACCCAGCACTGCCAAGCCCAGCACTGACCCAGGTCCCTGTAAATGTAAACAGATTTAGCTGCCCAGGGTAAAATCTAAATTCCCTGTGCCCTTTTAGGCTGCTGGGATGGTTTAGGCAAAATTCTGAACTCCCTGTGCCCTTTTAGGCTGCTGGGACGGCAGCACAGACAGCCCAGGTGAGTGAAACAGGCAGAAGGGAGAAAGGATGGATAATAAACATTGTAATGGGTGGAGGGAAGCTGCTCCAGGGTGCCATGGGCCTCTCTGTCTGTCTGTGGGTCTGAACTGGAACAGGATGCAGGGAAGAATCCTGGCTGCTGCCCTTCCCCGAGCTCCCGATGTCCCTGGGGGGCTGCAGGATGCTCTGGGAAGGGCTCCAGCTTTGTCCCACTCAGGAATAGCTGGAGGACACTGGAAGAGAGGAGAGTGAATGGACTGCGAACCAAGGGGCAGCTGAGAGAGAAGGAGCCTCAAAGGAGCTTTTGATGGAGCTGGTGAATTGAAACCTTTGCACAAAGGGCTTTTCTCTGGGCTTTCCTCTGCTGTCCCTTCCCTCTCCTGCTGCCTGGGGCTGCCCCTGGCTGGGCTCTCCTGGCTCCTTGTCCTGCCCTATACACACAGATCCTTGTGCCTGTGCCCACAAGGAATCAGGGAATGGTTTGGGTTGAAGGAACCTTAAAGCCCATCCAGTGCCACCCCTGCCCTGGCAGGGACACCTCCCACTGTCCCAGGCGCTCCCAGCCCCGTCCAGCCTGGCCTTGGGCACTGCCAGGGATCCAGGGGCAGCCACAGCTTCTCTGGGCACCCTGTGCCAGGGCCTGCCCACCCTCCCAGGGAACAATTTATCCCAAATATATTTAGGTTTGAGCCGAGCAGAGGAGAGAGTCAGGGATGCCCAGAGCAGAGGGGCTGGGGCTATTTGGGGTGAGCAGCACAACCTACGAGAAAAAAAACCCCAAACTCCGTTTGCAGAGGCAGCAGGGGCGCAGCCCACCCCCCCGGGAAGCTGCTCGCACTGATGGGCACTAATTACCCCCGGCTGCCCCCCAGCCTCCCCTCCCTTCCAAACAAACACGCAATTAGCGCTCGGCAGATTAGCGGAGCCATTTACACTTCAGCGCTGATTTTTCTTCCCTCTTTCCTCCCCTCCAATTACGGAATTAGAGGCAGAGAAAAGCAAGGGTGGCCCCCGGGCTGATAGGTGGTGATTACTGGTGGAGGTGCCTGCACGGGGGAGTGGGATAATTAATGCTAATAATGCCTAACAACCTGCCTGCCGAGCCCAGCACGGCTCATCTCCCGCGCTCCGCTCCCTGCATTCCCATGCCCGGGAAAATCCACCTTTTCCAGCAGAATTTTTTACATGTCTTCAAACCACTTGTTACACCCCCAAATTTGACATGAGCCGGGGCTGGAGCGCGAGGTGAGGGAGAGTTGCTGGAATTCCAGCCTCTCTGCCGGCTCAGCCGCTCCTGCAGTGCTCCGGGCTGCCTGAAAATGATGAATCCCTTCCAATTCATCCTTGATCTGCGGCTCCTCTGCTCTCCGGGCTGCGTCCCTGCTCTTCACCCTTCCCTCTTGGCCTCCGGCTCCTTGGCATTGGCTCAAGTTGCTCCTGAGTGGTGGTCATCCTTTAAATCCTATTTTTGTGAAGATTTGGGGTCTTCCTTTCAGTGCTGCTCTGAATACCTGGGCCCTGTAAGAGGAGGGGATGGTTTTAAGCAGCTCAGGTGAGGGAGAGGAGCAGGAATGAGAGGTGCCAGCAGCTCTGGGGAGCTCGGTCAGAGGTGACCCCTGCAGTGTCCTGAGCTCCCTGAGACTCTTCCAAATTCCCTGGGCTCCTCCCAGGCCAGCCCTGCCCGGGGGATGCCGTTATTGCAATGCTGCAGCTCCTGCTGAGGAATCCCGATTTTCCGCTGTCCTTCAGGGTCGCGCAGAGCTGCTGCCGTCCCCATTTCCAGCTGGATGCTCTTTCCCAAGCCCTGTGCGGGCAGGGAGCCTCGGGCTGCTCTCCTTTCCCAAGGACAGCCCTGCCCTCCGCTCTGCTTCATTGCCAGGGCTTTTACAGTGCAGCCCCGAAAGAACCACCCCTCCCTCTGGGCACGGCTCAGCTCCGCAGACAGAGCTCCTGGGTCATACACAGCCCCCGGCAGAGCTGGGATGGGGTCCGGGGTCAGGATACAGCCCCTGAGCAGAGCTGGGGATGGGAACTTGATCAGATACAAAACCCCTGACCGAGCTGGGTTGGGGTCCTGGATCAGATAGAAAACCCCTGAGCAGAGCTGGGGATGGAGAACTGGATCAGGATACAGCCCCAGAGCAGAGCTGGGGATGGGAACTGGATCAGGATACAGCCCCAGAGCAGAGCTGGGGATGAGGAACTGGATCAGGATACAGCCCCAGAGCAGAGCTGGGGATGAGGAACTGGATCAGGATACAGCTCCTGAGCAGAGCCAGGTCAGATACACAACCCCTGAGCAGAGCTGGGGTTGGGCAGACAGGAGGTTTTGCACCCAGGGATTTCCATCCAGGGACTGTGCCTGGTTTTCCCAGCAGTTTTCCCTGGTTTTCCTTCTCCTCCTGGAATGCTGGGGACCCTTGTGCTCTTCTGCACCCCCATCTCCCACCTGGCAGAGCCAGACCCGTGTCCTGCTGTCCTGCAGAGCCAGACCCTTGTCCTGCTGTCCTGCAGAGCCAGACCCGTGTCCCCAGACCTGTGTCCCCCCATGTGACATGGACAGAGGTCCCTGCTCCTGGCCCAGCTGCTGACAATGCAGAGCAGTGCTGCCCTGGGGTGTGAACCGGCCCTGAGCACACAGGGGATGGACAGGGGAGCAAAACAACCCCAGGGAGTCTGGGAATTGCACCCCAGAGTGAACGGAATTCCTGCTGCAGCACAGTGCCTTGGGAAGGAGATCCCAGACCTCGTGCTCGTGTCTTGCACAGCAGATTATTTTTAAAGCTGCATGAGCAGCGAGGCTCCTTTGCTGGTGATTAAAGGCCTTTCCCTTCCATTAAGGAGATCCAAACCCCATTCAGGACACTCCAGGTCATTCCATGCTCCAAAGTTGTTCCTTCAGAGCAGCTTTCCTCAGCTTGGATTGATCCAAGGGGTGGTTGGGAGCATTCTGGGTGAGCAGGGAGTGCAGAGGAGGAGACAGGAGCCAGCATGGGAAGGGGGGGTGGCTTTGGGCTGCCCCAGTCAACTCCACACTTTGGGAACTGGAGAGTTCCCTGCTGAACCTCAGGAACCTCCCAGTCCTGTGCTGTGTCTGCTCCAGTTAATTCTGCAGCCAGAGGGTGTTTTGGGGGTGCAGCTCTGGTGTGACCCCTTTGTCCTCCCTGTCTGCTGCCCCACACCTTGGACTGCCCAGCCAGGCTGAGGATGAGGCTGGGCCAATGCACAGACCCCGATCCTGGGGCAGATTTGGGGTGAAATCCTGGGGCAGACTTGGGTTCAGGTCCTTGCACAGCCCTGCTGGGCTGATTTGAGTTGCTGGTGAACTTGTAAATGAAAAGATTTTTGGGAAAAGCAGCATCTCCACTGCTTTCTGGATAACTCATGCACAGATTCCTGGATTTGTCAAATGCCTTAATTCCCAGTGTATCATTCCAAGGTGGCTGGAGAGGATCTAATCACTGATGGGATGAGCCACCAAGCTGCCTCCAAGACTGGGCATTGCAGAAGCCCCCAAACCTCCTGGCCAGGCAGCATTTGGGACAGAAATGCCCAATTTTGGGTGGTGCAGCAGCAGTGTTGGTGGCAGGGCCGCCTTCCTCTCCCTGCTCCCCACGTTTTTGCTGTTTAAGAGGTACCAAAATAAAGGGAGGAACACACACAAACAAAATCACAAACACCACGGAGCAGAGACTCCTCTGCTGGTTTATTTTGACAAGTCTGGTTGAAGTTTAATTATTTATAGCACTTCAGAGAGGAGCACGAGCTGATCTGTCACACGTTTTGTAGGAGTAATGGAGCCTTAATAACAGCACCTTAATAACAGCACTTAAATCTCAGAGAAGGGGAGGAGGGGAGGCTGTGGGTTTGTGTGGCAGGAATGAGGTGAGATGCAGGAAAATGCTGTGGATCCAAATAAAACTGAAAGCACCGGGGGAAGAGCTTCCTCTGAGGTGTCCCTGTGGCTGCTTCTGGGGTGGGGAGGTGGGGACAAACCTCCAAGGGAACTGGGACTCACTGGGGAGGGAGATGTTGGGATGGACAGCCCTGGTCTGGTTGGGGCTGTTGATCCTGACTTTGGTGAGCCCAGAATCTTTAGGATTTGCTTTAGGAAACACTCGGCTCTTTCCTAGAGCCCCCCCAGCACCCAGACCCTGCTCAGTGCTGCAGGAGTGATCCCACCCTGGAGATCTGCTGCATCCTGGAATGCTCCCTGTAAGGGAGAATCTGCTCCTCCTCTCATTTGAATTCTGACTTAATTGGAGTTAATTTGTCCCTTCCCGTGGCTGTTCAGCACCTGAGGAGCTCTTGCCCTGGCATCTCCCACCCTGATGGGCACAAAGTGGGCACGAGCTGAAGCAGGTCATCCCTTTGCCCCTTTCCAGGCTTTTCCCGCTGCCTCCCTCCAGGATTTTTCCGTGCACACAGGGTGCTGTTGATGGATTAGGGTCATTTTTTCCTCCACCACCCTCTTCTCACCCCTGGCAGTGGTGCTGCCCTGGAAGCCCCGCTGCCCTGACCCTGTAGGAGCTTCCTCTGCAGCCCAACTCTGTCACATGGGGAGGCTTCATTCCTTTCATCTTTTCACCCCAAAAGTGGGAAGGCCGGGAAGGAGCAGCCTTGCCCCAGCTCATCTGCCCAGAGTGGGATTTACAGGGTCCTGGGGGGGCTCTGGGCTCAGGAAGCCTCAAGGCTTTGAGATGCCAACCACGACCTCCTCCTCTCATTTAACTGAAATCCCCAGGTCTGTGGCAGATCTGTCTGTGCCAGCTCAGAGGTGGCTTTTGGCAGCAGAGGCCATCCAAAGCATCTGATCCATTCAGGACAATCTGACACTTCTCAGCCAGAACCAGGTGGGAACAGCCAGGAAATTCCCCTCGGCCTCCCAGACATCAGCTCAGTGTTCAAGGGGGTTGACTGAGCTGCCTCCTGGAGTGCTGGGGAATGCTGGAGTCGTGTTCATATTTTAGGAGTTTCACAGTGTTTGGAGCAGATCTGGGGCCTCCTGTGTGGTACAAGACATTTTAAATGTGGGGCAGGCGGGGCTGTCTCACAAGGCAGTGACATTTCTAGGGGGTGATGTGAGTTAGGGCATTTTTATTATATTATATGGATTAAAGCTATGGACCAGGATGGCTTTTCCATATGGAAAAAAATTGTAAATGTCTCCGTTTTCAGGGTGGGGAAAATGAAAGCTGTTTTTCCAGTGCCCAGGTCTCCTGTTCTGGAGCAAGTTCTCTCCATGGTTTGCAGACCTTTATTCCTTTGTCAGATTTGGCTGGAATGACCCCATGAGCCCAGGATTGCAGGACAGGGGCTGTGCCAGCCACACCTTGGCTTGTGATGCTCTGGAAGGCTCTGGACACCTCTCCAGTGTGTAGCTGAATTTGCAGGGTTGTACCTTTGACCTTGGGATGCTTCACTAAAATTAATCCACTCCATCCTTCCCCCGAGGGATGAGTGTGTATTTTTCCACTCTGTTTTATTAAAAAACACAGCGAAACTCAGGCCAGACCTCATCACCCAGGGAGCAGCAGAGCTCAGAATAGAAGCAAAGGAGGTCCAGGGTTGACTTGCAGCCTGTGGTGACTGTGGGTTTTTTTCTTTAGCACATTGAAAGCTTGAAACAACCAAAAAAAGAGGAGCCACATGTGATCGTGACAAGATTTTTGTCACCTGAGCTGAGCTGAGATAAACCCTGAGCTCTGCACTGCCCTGGGGTCCCTCTTTTTATAAACCAGGCACAGGGAACAGCTCAGGGCGGGCAGGAGGGGGAGGATGAAGGAGATGAAGGATGAAGGAGATGAGGGAGATGAAGGGCAGGTTTCAGCCACAGGCAGCCAGGATTATTAACAAACAGGAAAAGCAAAGTTGCAATGAGGCTTAAAAAAGCTTAAACCCCTAAAAAATCCAAGGAACAAGAGTGTTTGGATAATCAGTGCCAGTGAGAGTTGCCAGACCCTTCACTGACTTTAAATTCAGGATGGTGCAGTTGAACTGGAAGCTGTTTGGGTCAGAATCGCAGAATTATGGAATGGAACCATTCTGGAATGGTTTGGGCTGGGAGGGACCTTAAAGATCATATTCCATATTGCATATTCCAGGGATTTCATATCCTGCCATGGGCAGGGTCACCTTCCACAGCCTTTCACAGCACTGGAATTGGTTGGTTTGTTCTCACAGGGTTTTCTGAACTGGGGTTTTATGAGTGCAAAGAGCAAATGTTGTGTCTGGGCCTGGGCTGCTGATGCACCACCTCTGCACCTTTTCCTGTTCAGTGACTGCAGAACCCCTCCCCAGGGGTCACACGGGTGAAATAGGGCTGTTCACAAGGATCAATCCATGGACAGGCCTCTTGGCACTAATTCCTATTGATGAGAAGCCCCTGGAGTAAATCATGTAATAAAAACATGGAATTTCCATCACTTCCTTGGCCTGGCAACCAGGTGGTGTCGAGTCCTGTCAGGAGTTTGTTTGGACACAGTGATTGCATTTAAATTTTATATCTAAATAAGGAGTTAAATCCCCGCCTGGCATTGCTGCCTCTGCAGGGCTGAGTTTCCTCCAGACAGAGCCATTTTCCATAATAAAACCATTTGGAAGAGCCCGGGAGATGGGAGCAGTTTGAGGGGATGTTTGTGCTTCTGGAGCTGCCTGCTTTGGTTTATCCCTGCATTTCATGCACCATTAGCTTTAAAGAGCCTGGGCAGACTTCTTAAATTTCCTCCCAGTGAATAACAAGCAGCAAATCCGCTGATCCAGAGGTGTGTGCAATGATAGCAGCTCCATCCCGGGCACTGGGAGAGGGGGATGCAGGCCTGGGCCTCCTCAGGAACAGCTGGGCTGAGGCACTGCCATGGAAAAGCTTGACTGGATTTCCATTAATGACTTTGCTATTAGAATCCATTAATGACTTTGCTATTAGGGTTCCATTAATGACTGCAGAGCGTTCCACTTGTGAGCGTTATCAGGTGCAGCTCCACTGCAGAGGCACTGACGCAAGGAGCTGCCAGAGCCTGGGAGTGAGTGGGGAGCCAACCCCGTCCCAGGGCCTGGCTTTGGAGTCAGGAATGATTCCCGAGGCTCCACGTGGCCTTTTGGCTGTGCTGGTGTCTTCCTCTGGAGTCATTTGGCATTGCTGGAGGTGCCCAGTGCCCTCCTGCTGTCCCTGTCCCTGTCCCTGTCCCTGTCCCTGTCCCTGTCCCTCCACCTCACCTCCACCTCCCCCTCATCCCCAGCAGCTCCTGGTCTGAGACTGCAGGGTCTGAGCCCTCCATGGCCAGGTCACCTCTTGACCAGCTGCCCTTGCAAACCTGGCTGGCTGACCAGTTTAAATATTCCATTCCTTGGAGCTGAATTTCTCTGAGGCTCCTGGAGAGCTTTGCAGCCTTAATTCTGTCTCCTGATGCCTAAGATAAAACCCCCCTATATATGTATATATATATAAATAAAGCCTGGTTCAGAGGTTGTGTTGTGCCTAGGGTTGATGAAAGGACCTGGAACTCTCAGTTTCACCACAAGACCATGCTCCCTGTCAGGCCCAGCTGGCCAAAATCCCAGTTCAGCACAAGCTGCTCTTGCTGCATGGCTGGGTTTGCACGGAAGGGTTCAACCGTCCTTGCAAGAACAGCTCTGCCTTTCACCCCTCCGGGCACTAAACAAACTGCAGTCCTGCCCAAAGGCAAATCCCCAGTGCTGACAGCCCCTCAGGAGGCAGAGTCACCAAGGTGCCCCTTGCCAGCCTTTCCTCAGCCCTTGGCTGCCACAGGAGCAGCCCCAGCCAGCCAGGAACGGCAGCACAGCGGGAATTTGCTCCTGTTCATTGCCCCCCTCGAGATCTCTGGGATCTGCCAGGGCTTGCCCAGTCCAAAAAACCCTGCAAGAGCTTCAGGCCACCCTAACAGGAACTTTGGGTGCTCAGTTCCGTGGATTCTGCGTGGCAGGGGCTGGGAGCAGAGGTCACAGGGAGGAATTTGGGGAACCTCTGCTCAGGAGGAAATAGCAAAATTAAACATTCCTGATCTGGAGGCAGCTTTGGAATAAATCAATCCCACAGCTCTCCTGCCGGACTAAACGCTCTGCCAGGTGCCAGTTGTGCTTTTGGGGGCTCTTTCCTCCCATCCTCTGGCTCCTGCCCAAAAATACACATTGGTCTCTTGTTTCTGATGGGAAAGAGGCACAGGCAGGTCCTGGAACTGGGGAAGAGGATGTGGGGAATGGGAAGTGTGGAATGGGATGTGGGGAATGGGGAGTGTGGAAGGGGATGAGTGGAAGGGCCGTGTGCCTTGTGGAAGGTTAACAGGCAAATAAATATTTTGTGATTTTTAAAAAAAGTTGCAATAGCAGCAGGGGCTGGAATGTTGTAGGGAGGTGATGAATGCTGGGAGGTGATTCCTGCTCACCAGGGGCCTCATTAGGGAGCTAAAGGCAGCCTTAATTCCTCGTATTCCCAAACTTTTGCATATTTAAGTCTGCCTTGCTAATAATGATCATTTAATGGAGCTGCTGGGTGAGTGCAGTAGCTCCTGCCCCAGCAGCTCCCTGGAATGCTCTCCCGGCTGTCCCAGGAGGGAATGAGGGGTGGAAGGGAGCTCCATCAGTGCCAGGTGGAAATCCAGAGATCTTCATTTTAATTAAGGTTGGAAAAGATCTCCAAGAGCATCAAGCTCAACCTTTGACTGAATCAGGAGTGGTTTGGGGTGGAAGGGACCTTAAAGCCCATCCAGTGCCACCCCTGCCCTGGCAGGGACACCTCCCACTGTCCCAGGTGCTCCCAGGCCTGTCCAGCCTGGCCTTGGGCACTGCCAGGGAAAAACAAACCCTTGCCCTCTAAACCATGGAGTGCCACAGCCACTGGGTCCTGGAACACTTCCAGGGATTGTGGTTCCAAGGGCAGCCAGGGTTTAACCACCCTTCCATGGGCTCTTTCCCTTTGGGATCTGAGGAGTTTGTCCTGTGCAGGCTGTTGGATTTCTGCACCCTTAAACTGGGAATCTTGGATATTAAAGGGCAAATCTCAAGTGGTTTTAGGTGGTTTTTGTTTATTGTTTATTTTTCTAAGTGTCTTTAAAATCCTGGTTTATGGTAACTTCCATATTCTGGATCTTCAGGATTTTCTTTCTGGGTGAGGTGAAAGGAGGTGAAATCCCAAGCTCAGGGCACAGCTGGGATTTGGGAGCAGGAAAAGGCTGGAGTTCATTCCAGCAGCACTGTGCTGAGGAGTTGAATCAGTTATCTATCCCCCAGCCCCTCATGGCAAAGGATGAATTGCTTTTGGAGCAAAATCCAATGTTGGGAGCTGCATCCCAGCCTGCCATTGCCAACAGTGAACAAAGGGATGCCATGTGTGGGACTCCCCCAAGCCTTCCCTCTCCATGCAGTGTGAGAACAGCAAAACCAGCTGGCAGAGAGACTCTTAAACACAGCCCAGGCAAAGCCCAGGATGCTTCCTGAGGGAGAAGAAAGAAATCCTGGAAAAAACCTTGGGATTTTGAACCAAAAACTCTCCTGCCTTTTAATCCTTGTGTGCTCAGGAGGCAGGAGGGAGCTTCATGTTTCTCCTCTCAGAAATATTCCTGCTGTTTGCCATTGATTTCCCTTCCCTCCCAGGTGTTGACATCGTCAGAAAACTCAAGAAAAACACCCCAAAGTCACCCTGAATAAACATTTAAATTAAAAAAAAAAATCAGAATTCCCAGTCAGTAGCCCTTCCATCTCATTAAGAAGTCCTTGAAATATTAAAGATCACATTCCTGCATTTCCCGAAAGCGAAATGTCAAATATCAGAGAGGCCCATAATGAATTGGCAAATAGAACCTCGTGAGCTGCCCCAAAATATATCAAAGGAGGAAGTAGAAAGATTAAATTTCAATTTAGTGACTTCAGAACCCCCAGCCCTGATGAGAAAATGAAGCTGGATGTGAGGAGGAAGCAACTTGAACCCAACTCTGCCATTTCAGCAGCTTCAAAGTCTCCTCTCATCCCAGAGCAGCTCCCAAAGAACACAAACCCCACTGAACCCCATAAAACAGCACAATATGAGCACCAATAATTAATCTTGATGTGCTTAAGAATTTGGAGGAGATGGGCAAACCAATGGAGGACAAATTCCTTTTATTTGTCAGTTTGATAATGAAGTGCTGAGGTTTCATCTGGATGGATGAGACCCATCCAGCCAAGAGTTGTGTTTCCAAACCCCATCCAAGCAGCTCAGCCCATCTGCTGTTGGAAATTCCAGCAGCCTGGAGAGCCTGGCACCTCATGCTGTCCCAGGGAAAGGGGACTGGATGTCAGGGAATGGCAGGGATTCAGCCCAGGGGAGTGGGGTGGGATGGGTGGAGCCCAGGTGGGGGGGGACATGTGAGGTTTGGGGACAGGAGCAGTGTCCTGGGTGCCCAAAGCTGTGACAGTGCTCCACAGGGTTCTCTCTGGATACAGCATCAGGAGGACGTGGAGCTGCTGGAGAGCCCAGAGGAGCCCCGGAGCTGCCCCAGGGCTGGAGCCCCTCTGCTCTGAGCCAGGCTGGGAGAGCTGGGGGGGCTCACCTGGAGCAGAGAAGGCTCCAGGGAGAGCTCAGAGCCCCTGCCAGGGCCTAAAGGGGCTCCAGGAGAGCTGGAGAGGGACTGGGGACAAGGGCTGCAGGGACAGGACACAGGGAATGGCTTCCCAGTGCCAGAGGGCAGGGTCAGATGGGATATTGGGCAGGAATTGTTCCCTGGGAGGGTGGGCAGGCCCTGGCATAGGGTGCCCAGAGAAGCTGTGGCTGCCCCTGGATCCCTGGCAGTGCCCAAGGCCAGGCTGGACGGGGCTGGGAGCGCCTGGGACAGTGGGAGGTGTCCCTGCCAGGGCAGGGGTGGGGCTGGATGGGCTTTAAGGTCCCTTCCCACCCAGACCATTCTGGGATTCTCTGATTCTCTGACTCCCATAACCTCCCTGATGTCCTGAAACTCCAACATTGTTGAATTACCTGGCATTTCCTACTTATGAAAAGTTAAACCCTTCGTTTTCCTTTCTCCAAAGAGCCCAAGATCAGGACACACAGATCCCCAAGGTGCACAAATTCCCCTTGTTCCTGGGATTTAATCACCTGTGGGCACAAAGGAGGTTCAGGTTGTGCCATGAGCCATCCCTCAGCTCCTGAGTCTGGGGCTCAGGGAGAAAATGGGGAATGAAGAGAGACTTGAGGAGGATGAATCATCAAGGTCAGGCTCCTGAACCCCACAGCATCACCTTAGTGCCTCATTCCACATGCTCCAGATATCCTGACATGACCCTGGGTGTGCTGCTGGACTTACAGGGACAGGCATGGAAGCAGTTTTGCCTTCCCATTTTCAGCCCCAGTTGGTTTGTGCTGGGCCAGAGCAAAAGTCCTCAATGGTTTTCCAGCCCTGTTCATCCCTGTGGGGAGAGGCACTTGGTGCAGTGATCCCACAAAATCTCCGGTTCTCTGCTCATTGGAAACACTTTCTGTCAGGACAAGGAAGAATTTTTTCCTGAGTGGCTGGTAGGGCTCCTTGCTTCGGAAAATCCTCTTCAGACAAGTCCTGCTGCCCCAGTGAGCTCCAGAGCCCCCCCAAATCTGTTTCCTCATGGTCACCGATGCTTGATTCACCCTTTTCTGCTCCTGGATGGGGAACTTTTGGGTCAAGAGCTTGGCAGAGGAATTCCTGATCTTTGTTAAGCTTTAATAACCTTTCAGCTGCCTGGCTGAGCAGCCTGGAGCTGGAGGAGCAGCCAAGGCCAGGCACTGCCAGCTGGGCTTGGGCACCACCACCCAGCACTTGACCTTTTCCTGCTCTTCCATCCTGGTGGGGACACAACCGGTTGGAGATGGAGCTGGGACCTCAGGAGGAATGGAAACCCTGGCAGCTGTGGTGGCTCTGTGGGAGCTGCAGGGCTGGGAGGTGGGCATTTCACCTCCTCTCCCTTCCCTTGTCAGTAATGCCTTGTCCTGGACGGGTTCTGCTCCGGGAAGGGGATGTTGGGACATTGGCACAGGACTTGGGGACCCTCTTTTCTGGCAGGGCCGTGCAAATGTGCTCTGAGAAGGAGCTGGGCTTGGGGTCGGGGCGTGGGGGGAGCTGAACAAGGGGCTGTTGTTCCCAGGGCATTCCCAGTACAAGAATTGAGTTCAAACAAACAACAGGAGACTGTTCCTGGTGCTTTTCTGGTGGAACTCCTCGCCCCAGGATGTTGTAAGGCTGGAAATTTCTCTGGGTTCAAAACCAATTCAAAAGGTGCTGGGAAAAGCCTCGAGGGCTCAGGCGCAGAAGCAGCACTGCTGCCTTAAAAAGCCTCACACGTGCTGGGGGTTGGAATTAAAGAGTCAGAGAATCCCAGACTGGTTTGGGTGGGAAGGGACCTCAAATCCCATCCAGTGCCACCCCTGCCCTGGCAGGGACACCTCCCACTGTCCCAGGTGCTCCCAGCCCCGTCCAGCCTGGCCTTGGGCACTGCCAGGGATCCAGGGGCAGCCACAGCTTCTCTGGGCACCCTGTGCCAGGGCCTGCCCACCCTCCCAGGGAACAATTCCTGCCCAATATCCCATCTAAACCAGCTCTTTCAGTGGGAAGCCATTCCCCCTTGTCCCATGGCAATTATTCTGGAGGAGGAGCATCACAGCAATCCCCCTGTCCATGCAGCACTGGGAGCCAGGATCAGCCACATGGATCAGGGCTCTGACCCCCCACAATCCTGGCACTGCCATCCAGACCGCCTGGGTTGCTCCCATCCATAGTTTTCTCTCTCTGCCAGCTGTTCCCAGGTGCTGTTTTGTGTTCCTTTCTCCCATCAGTGATTCCTCCACATCCACTTCCTTGCTTGGATCCTTGCATTTTAACAGACCCAGGCTGCTGAACTCCTCATGCACAAAATGAACATCCCGGCTGCTTTTCCTGGGAATGGAGGGAGGCTAGGCAGGGATTCCAGGTGCAATCAGAAGGCTGGGGGGCTCCTGTATCTCATTAACCTTGGATGGGGATGCTGGGGGAGAAAATAAAAGGATTTTTGGATTCCTGAGGCCAGGAGTGTGCAAGTCAAACAAAGGCAATGCCGGGATGTGCCCAATGGCAGCTTCCTGGTGGAATGTGGGAATGGGGAGCTGGAGATCGAGGGGCTCTTGGCAGTGTGGGCAGGGGCTTGGAGCATTCCCTGGATGCCCTGAGGCAGCGACTGGGGGTGGGGGAGCTTTGTGCTGGAGCCTCCTAAAGAGGGGGAGAGCAGGGGGCTCACAAACCCTGGCACTGATCAGCCCTGGGGGTTGCTGAGGGCCTGCTCCACATCCCAGAGATCCTGCTCCACATCCCAGAGATCCTGCTCCACATCC
>VZRZ01001822.1:18849-40792 GCA_013398175.1 Climacteris rufus | reverse complement strand
CCCTGTGTGCCCTGTGTGCCCTGTGCCCTGTGTGCCCTGTGTGCCCTGTGTGCCCTGTGTGTGCCCTGTGTGCCCTGTGTGCCCTGTGCTCCCTGTCCCCTGTGCTGTTTGCCCTGTGTTCCCTGTGCCCTGTGTCCCCTGT
Organism: Climacteris rufus; assembly: GCA_013398175.1. Lineage (NCBI taxonomy): Eukaryota > Metazoa > Chordata > Aves > Passeriformes > Climacteridae > Climacteris > Climacteris rufus. The sequence goes on along the minus strand of VZRZ01001822.1, from coordinate 40,650 downwards.
GTGCCCCCTGTGCCCTGTGTGCCCTGTGTGTGCCCTGTGTGCCCTGTGCTCCCTGTCCCCTGTGCCCTTTGCCCTGTGTTCCCTGTGCCCTGTGCCATCTGCCGGGGCTCAGAGCCCAGGGCCAGCCTGGCCCTGGCAAAGGGACAGCCCTGGCAGGACCTCGCTGCCCCTTTGGGACAGGGCCCAGCCGAGCCCTGTGGATATTTGGGATTTTCTGCTGAGGAGGAGCTGCTTAAACCACTGCTCGGAGCGGCTGTCACAGCCCAGCCGGGGACAGCAGGGGTTGTCCCCTCCCAGCTCCTTGCTGTCCTCGGCACTGCCCAGGCTGAGCAAAGCACAGCTCAGACCCCGGGACTGGACCATCCTTGTCACTCCACCCCTTTGTGGGAGGGACGCCAGCAGGATGCCGGCATTGCCCAGGGTGCTGCAGTTCTCCAGGCTGGGCTGTGGGGCTGGGTCCTGTGTCCCAGCGCTGGCATGGTGCAGAGTTAGTGCAGCACCCACCCCCTGCCAGAGCCTCAGGGAGAGGGGCTGTCAGCGCCTGTGGCTCCTGCTCGTGTTCCTACTGGGGCTGTAGGAATAATGGGCTGTACTGAGGATTTTTTGTTCCTGTTAGACGCCATAAATATGAATATACACACTTCGGGAGTGTATTTATACAATGGAAATGATTGCTGAGCCCCAGCCCAAGGATGACATGAAAATGAAACTGGAGTTGATTTTAAATAAAGACATAAAGGGACGACCTTCAGCTTCTCCAGGATCTGCCTCTGCATTTTTAATGCTCCCAACATCCACAGGCATCAGCATGGGAAGAACACAGAGTCCAAACCTCAGCTCTGGGGTGGTGACAAAGTGTTGTCCCTAAAGGTGCTGCTCCCCAAGCTCCTGTCTGGCCGCTGTGCTGGGGGGACACTGGGCTGTCCTCAGAGCAGGACACGTCCCTGTTACGTTTGGCTGTTCAATCCCCAGTCCAGGCTGCCTCTCTCCTGGCCCGTGGGTGATTGGATGTGCACTGGATGCTCCTGGAGCTGCTGTCAGGGCATGGATTTCCCAGGGGTGCTCCCCAGGGAGCAGCTCCTGGACCTGACAGCTCTCCTGGGCTGCCTTTTGCTGTCACCAAGGCCTGAGTGGCACAGTGTCCTCTGTTGTTGTGCAGAGAGGAGGTCACGGAGCCTGGGCAGTGTGGCCGTGTCAGCCTGGCTCCTGCAGCAGGGAGGGCACAGGGATCAGCTGAAAACCTCCCACGGTGTCCTGAGCCGCGGCCGTGCATCCCTCGGGCTGTGCTGCACCATTCCCAGCTCGGCTGATGTGGGAGTGTGGCCAAAACCTCCTCAGCAGGGGAGGCAGGGGCTGCTGGGGGTCCTGCAAGACACTGCAAACAGACAGAGGATTTGGGAAGGAAGGGCTGGAAGCCCTTGGGGTGTGATGGGGAGCACCCCCAGCGCTATCCCGTGGGATGGGGTCTGTCCCTGGTGCCTCCAAACTTCCCTGAGTTCCCTGGCAGTGTCCAAGGCCAGGCTGGACGGGGCTGGGAGCACCAGGGACAGTGGGAGGTGTCCCTGCCCACGGCAGGGGTGGCACTGGATGGGATTTAAGGTCCCTCCCCACCCAAACCCTTCTGGGATCCTGGGATTTTGGGATTCTCAGTGAGTCTCATTCAGAGCAATTTCCATTCCAGAGACATCCCCAGGTGCTCCCCCTCCCTGGCCATGGCTGGGGATGTTCCAGTTGCATTTTCCCCTCTCCCATGGCACATCTGGAACAAACTGCTCACCTGCTCCTTCCGCAGGGCGGGCAGGAGGTTTCCAGTGCAGGACGGAGCTCTGCCCCAGCTGATAAACATTGACATGGAAGGGAGAGAAAGCCCTGGTGTGTCCCTTCCCTGCCAAGCTCTGCCTGCTCTTCATCCTCTCTTGTCTCTGTGTTTCTTTCTACTTCCTGTAAATATCTTTTTAATTTTTTTTTAATTTCACCTTTACTGATAGCAGGTTTTTTTTACCAACATAATTTCCATTCTGAACCTCACCCTCCAATTCCCGAGCTCAGCTCCCTCTTTGGATCACACACAAGAGTTTTGAAGTGTATTATCTTTGCCATCATTGTGCTTTACAAGTGTTTGGACTCAGACCAGTTTCCCGAGGGACCCCAGATGAGAAATCCTCCTGATTTTGACAACCAAATGTGAATAAATTCTCTTTGAGTACCATCTTCCCACCAATCTTGCCTCTGCCTCACAGGGGCTTCCCCTAAGCTGTATTTATGGAGGCTGTCATGTGAGACCGCGGCCAAAGCTTTGCTGAAGTCAGGATTTATCACGTGAAGCCCCCCCGTCCCTTCACAAGAGCAGTGACTCTGTCAGGGACAGAAATCAGATTGCTTTGACAAGACTTGTTTGGAACAAATTGGCAGTGGCTGCTTTTTAATGCTTGAGTGTCCTGCAGGTGCTTGGAAACGGCTCCGTGGGTTGTGTGAGGGTCCCTGGGGATGTGGGGATCAGGGAATTGCTGGGCTGGGCTTCCAAGCTCCAGCTCTGCCAGACAGAGAGGTTTGGTTGGCCTTCCCAGCCCTCCAGCATATCCCTGGGCACTGCCAGGCCCTGGTGCCAGGGCTGAGCCTTTCCCAGGGAGGTTGAGTGCCTGGAATGCCCTGTGCAGGTGTAACCCCTGGGGCTCCCTTTTGGGATAGCGATGGAAATGTTTGAGCTGTGTTAGTAGCAATGAAGAACACAAGGAAGTTGTTGCAACCTCCTCTCTCTCCTTTACATCAGTACAATTGTGGAATCACCAGGGTCAGAAAAGCCCTCCAAGGTCAGCAAGTCCAACCACCCCCAGCACCGCCAAGGCCACCACTGACAATGTCCCCAAGGGCCACATCCACAGGGCTGTAAAACCCCTCCAGGGATGGGGACTCCACCACTCTCCTGTGCAGCTGTGCCAGGGCTGGATCATCCTTTCCATGAGGAATTGTTCCCAAATATCCAACCTGAGCCTCCCCTGGCCCAGCCTGAGGCCGTTCCCTCTCCTCCTGTCCCTGTTCCCTGGGAGCAGAGCCCGACCCCCCTGGCTGCCCCTCCTGGCAGGAGCTGTGCAGAGCCAGCAGGGCCCCCTGAGCCTCCTTTGCTCCAGNTCCTTTTCCTGAGGGGCCCAGAGCTGACCCCAGCATAGGGGGATGGCCCTGCCCTCTTCCTCTGTTTTCCTGTTTCACCTCCTTGTTCTGCGGCGTCTCCTGATCCCTCCAGCTCCTCGGGGATGTGAATGATGCTCTTACCTTGTGGGCTCACAGGGACACCGGATCCCGGGATGAAAGAGGCCTTAGAAATTGCTGGGACGATCAATCCCCACCTTAGAAATGCAAAGGACAATCTGTCCCCACCTTAGAAATGCAAAAGAGGAACAGTCCCCGTTAGCAAAGGCAGCGTGGAAAACACAACACAGCGGGAAAAGGTGGCGTGGAAAAGAGAGCCAGGAACGCCGTCAGGGAGCTGAGAATGCCGGGGATGTGGAAGGGAGGATGCTGAGGGGGCATGCTGAGGATGCTGTTCCAGATGTGAATGCAGCAGAGCCCCGGCACAGCAGCCCTGGACAGAAAGAGGATAATGGAATTTATCCCCTGGAAACGCAGGGAGTGCCTGGGAGCGATCAGCCCATGCCGAGCCCCCGCTGCCTCAGCCCAGGAGCCCGAGGTTCCCCGGACACCGTTCCCCGGGCACCAGGATGGGTGACAAGTCCTGTTTGCTTCCCGGTGATTCCCAACTTCCCAGCAGCGCTGGCTCCCAGAGGCAGCAGGGAGGGACCGCGGGGTCCCTGGGCGTGCTGAGGTGTGACCTCCCTGCTTCGGGGGGGATGCAAACCTGGGCTGGGGGGTTGTTCTCAGCTAAATCAGCCACGTCCTTGGCTCAGGAAAGGTCCATCCTGTCCCTCGGTGCCCTGGTGCAGCTCTGGTGATGTTCAGGAGGACACGAGCAGTGGCTCCGTGGTGGGTGTGACTCCTCTGACACCACCGCAAAAGCCCCTGAGACAGCTCGGGGCTCCTCTCCTGCAGAGGTGCAGTGAAGAGACAAAAAGGCAGCCAGGGCTCTGATTGCTGTCCAGGAAATCCTCCTGGAAGGCTCTGGGGGTCAGCTGCTGCTGAATTTTGATGGAAAAGGGAATGGAAAAGGGCCCAGCACTCGGCAGGATGAAACCCTTTGCTTGCTCAGCAAAGTCCTGCAGGTTCTCCAAGAGAAACAAGGACATGAATCCCAATCTCCAAGGTCCATTTCTGCTCCTGAAGTTGTCCTTTGTAAGAGCCCCTCATAATCTGTACCTCAGCATCTTGTGATGCCAGCATTTCATTGTGCTTTCCTGTGCAACTCATCCCGAGCTGCAAAATGGCCTTTCTCACACTGGGATGTCTCCTGGGAATAAAGTGCCAGGAATCCGTGAAGCAGAAGGGCTGAATGGGGCCAGGATGGCAAGGAGAGACTCCAGCAGGAGAGGAAGCCAAGGGACTGAGCCCTGGGGCAGAGAGCTGCAGGCACTGGGATCACTGGGAAGGACTTGGGATCCTCCAGGATCAAAACAAAGTGTGTCCTCTAAAGGAAATGATGGAATCATGGAATGATGGAATGGTTTGGGTTGGAAGGGACCTTAAATCCCATCCCACCCCTGCCCTGGCAGGGACACCTCCCACTGTCCCAGGTGCTCCCAGCCCCGTCCAGCCTGGCCTTGGGCACTGCCAGGGATCCAGGGGCAGCCACAGCTTCTCTGGGCACCCTGTGCCAGGGCCTGCCCACCCTCCCAGGGAACAATTCCTGCCCAATATCCCATCTGACCCTGCCCATTCCCTGTGTCCTGTCCCTCCAGCCCTTGTTCCCAGTCCCTCTCCAGCTCTCCTGGAGCCCCTTTAGGTAAAACCCCAGTCCTGGAGCACCAGTGCTCACAGATTCCTTCCATCTGCACACACAGCCTGTCTTGCTTGACCATATCCAAATGCACCCCCCCTGTAGCCCTCAGCCCCAGGATTTTCCCAGCTTTTCCCTCTCCAGACCCTGCTGAACCCCCCTGGTCCATCCCCTCAGTGCAGCAGCTGCCAAGACGCCTTTTTTCCCCACTATTTTTACCCTTCTGGCGGCTCCATGATGCTCCTGTTGCCCAGTTGTCCAAAAGATCTTCCCAATAAAATTCCATCTGAGCCCCAGAGAAGTCCAGCAGTGTTTGCTGCCTGGTGTCAAAGTTACTGCAGGGTTATATTCAGTTTGGAATGGAAAACAATTTTGGAGAACAATGACAATTTGTGCCTTTGAAAAGAAATAGCTTTGGCTTTAAAGATGGAACTCAAGAGCAGTTAAAGACCTGCCAGCCCTGGAAGTCTTTAAGAGCCCCTTTGGATCTCTGATTTTTGTGCTGCTTTTTGAAAAATATGGACAAAAAACCTAAAGCAAGGTTGACAACTGAATTTTTCAGCCTAGAAATCCCCAGATAGCACCAGAAAAATGTGGAATTCCAAGACAGAATTTGCTGGCCACCAGCAGCACATGAAAACTTCTGAGAGCAATGACAAACTCTGGTTGTTTCATGTTTGGGGCATTCAGCATTTCCCACGGACTGAGCTCCTTTCAGGTAAGGCTGCAATAATCTGAATTTTCCAGCTCACTTGGGAGACTCCTGGGAGTTTTCCCATCCTCTCCATGCTGGCAGTGGCATCGTGCCAAGGCAGAGCATGAATGAAGACAAGAAATCCGAGGGAATAAATGAACCACGATTTGCAGAACGAGCTTGGGAGAGAAACCAGGAAAGCCTGGGAGGGAAAAATCAACATCCTCAAAGTCACTTCTGCTGCCTCCCAACCGACTGATCTCCTAATGGCTCCACAGACCTTGGGAATGGGGTGAAAGCAGAGCCAAGTACAGCGTGAGAGCTGCTGGATGGATTCCCCTTGGTTTTCCCTGCTTTGTTCCTGGGCTGGGACATTCCAGGGGCTGAGGAGACCTGGTGCTGGAAGGTGCTGGAAGGTGCTGGGGCACCCACAGAGCCTGTGGAGAGATGGTGAATCACTGCAGAGAGGGGACAGGGGCGCTGTCCCTCCTCCATCTGCCTTTCCAAGTTTCATCTGCACTGGAAATGGGACAGGGACAGGGACAGGGACAGGGGCTGGGACAGGGACAGGGGCTGGGACAGGGACAGGGACAGGGACAGGGACAGGGACAGGGACAGGGATAGGGGCTGGGACAATGACAGGGACAGGGACAGGGACAGGGACAGGGACAGGGACAGGGATAGGGGCTGGGACAGGGACAGGGACAGGGACAGGGACAGGGACAGGGACAGGGACAGGGATAGGGGCTGGGACGGGGACAGTGACAGGGACAGGGACAGGAACAGGGGCTGGGACAGGGACAGGGGCTGGGACAGGGGCAGGCACAGGGACAGGGGCTGGGACAGGGACAGTCCTGTCCATGAGCAGATTTTGGGATTCTCAGCAGCTCCCTGGCCTGATGCTGAGCCAGTAGTGCTGCCCCAGACACAGCTGCCCACTTGGGCACAGCTCAGCTCAGGACAGGGACATTGTCTTCCAAACCAGGGACATCTATTCCCTGGCACTCAGATGTTTTCTGGGAAAACTATTTGGGGCCATTTTAGCAGCACAGACAGCTCTGCGTGAGGACAGGGCCTGAGCACTGTTCAATTTGCCATGTCAATGCACTCACAGGCTCTTTACCTTCCACAGAATCCTCAAATGGTTTGGGCTGGAAGGGACCTTAAAGCCCATCCAGTGCCACCCCTGCCCTGGCAGGGACACCTCCCACTGTCCCAGGTGCTCCCAGCCCCGTCCAGCCTGGCCTTGGGCACTGCCAGGGATCCAGGGGCAGCCACAGCTTCTCTGGGCACCCTGTGCCAGTGCTGAGAGGAAGGAGCTGAGCCACAACCAGCAAAATCTGAATCTGGGCTAAAATGATTGATCAGTGTGAAAAATCTGGGTCTTATCTCCTCTATCCTGCAAGTCTTCACCCTGAAGTATCATCCCAGATGCACCAAGAGCATCCCTGTCCTGTGTCACACCTTGGGATGGGTCTGGCCCTGCTGCAGAACAATGTCCAGGTGTGGTTTGATGTGAGCAGGTGACAGCCCAGGACGTGCTGTGGCCCCGTGGCTGCCCGCAGAGGGGCCAGCCCTGCATCCCGATGTTTTTCCAGGCAGCAGAGCCTGTGCTGCCCATCCCAATCCCAATCCCAGTCCCAATCCCAGGGCTCAGGGAGAGCTGTTGACTCCAACATCTCCTCAGCCATTCCTTACGGAATCTCTTACGTCAGCTGCTTTCACCACTCTGAAATCCCCACCAATTGCTTTCCCAGGAGCCTCACATGAATATGCATTTTCCCTGCTCTCCCTTGCTTCAATCAAGGATATCTCTATTCCCTGATAACTCCATTGCTAAATGTGCATTTCTGTCTCAGCAGGGCAGGGCAGCAGGCAGTGGGAATTTGCATCCTGCTGGATTTATCCCTGTGCTGGTGGGAAGCTGTTCCCCACAGGGCTGTGCTTGCTGCAGTGAATGGAGTGGGGAACAACAGGGATGTGCCAATGAGATCTTAAATATCCTCCTGGGGACTGTTCCCTGTGAAGTGCAAAATTCAGAAGAAACAATAAAAATATCTGATGGCATTAAAGAAACCTGAAACCCAGTTTGGGACTTGGGGTTTAGCTCTCTCTTTGCTGCAGAAGGTTTGGGAATGTGGGCGAATCGTGGGGTGTGCCTGCTTCCTTCCTCTCATCCCACCACTGCCTGATGGAATCACATCTGCTGCTGCAGGATGGGATGGACAGGCCTGGAAGAAGGGTGGAGAGGGATTTGGGACAAGGGATGGAGAAAGAGCACAAGGGAGAATGGACCCCAGTGCCAGAGGGCAGGGTCAGATGGGATATTGGACAGGAATTGTTCCCTGGGAGGGTGGGCAGGCCCTGGCACAGGGTGCCCAGAGAAGCTGTGGCTGCCCCTGGATCCCTGGCAGTGCCCAAGGCCAGGCTGGACGGGGCTGGGAGCACCTGGGACAGTGGGAGGTGTCCCTGCCCATGGCAGGGGTGGCACTGGAGGGGTTTTGAGGTCCCTTCCCACCCAAACCACTCCAGGACTCTGTGGTTGTGTGATTGGGGTCACCTGGCAGTGAGTGAGAAATCAGGATTTCCATTTATTATCAGAACCCAACTCTCTGTGATCTACAGATGAAAGTGTTGATGTTGTCATCAGAAGGCAAAACTTGACCATTTTTATGCATTTTGTTTTAATATAAGCACCATGGGAGCCCCTGACCCGGCTGGATGTGAAGCACCCACATTCCTGCAGTGGGCTTGGAGCATCTCCCCTCTGTGCTGCCCAGGGAGTGACTCCAGCTCCCCATGGAATGGGGAATGGAAGTGCTGCAACTTCTGTTTTTCCACACTTTGCTTGCTGGGTCCCCTCCCCACCATGAAAAGCAATCCCTGCACTGCTGCAAACGCTGACACTGGTCACAGGATGAGATGTGCTGCTTCCAAAGGCTCTGGAATTATTTGGCATCTCCAGGGAGTCAGGTGCAGATCTGGAGCGAGAGATCCTCGAGTGCTGTGCCCTGTTCTGGACCCCTCAGTTTAGGAAGGACGTTGAGGTGCTGGAGCGTGTCCAGAGGAGGCAACAAGGCTGGTGAGGGGTCTGGAACACAAGCCCTGTGAGAGAGCTGGGGTTGTTTATCCTGGAGCAGAGGAGGCTCAGGGGACACCTCATCACCCCCTACAGCTCCCTGACAGGAGGGGCAGCCAGGTGGGGTTGGTCTCCTCTCCCAGGCCCCACTGACAGAACCAGAGGACACAGCCTCAAGCTGCACCAGGGGAAGTTCAGGTTGGACATCAGGAAAAAATTCTTCACTGAGAGAGCGACTGGGCACTGGAATCATCTGCCCAGGGAGGCAGTGGAGTCGCCGTCCCCTGACATGTTTAAAAAAAGATGAGACGTGGCACTCAGGGCCATGGTTTAGTTGATGAGGAGGTGTCAGGCTATGGGTTGGACTCAGTGAATTCAAAGGCCTCTTCCAACCTGGTTCATTCTGTGATTCTGATTGATTCTGTGATTCTGTGATTCTGATTGATTCTGTGATTCTGTGTTTCTGGGATAAGGAGGAGTGAACAGGAACGATTTGTGTTCGGAAGGGAGGGCAGTCCCGGGAGGCAGGGCAGGAACACAACCCCTCCCTGTGTTTGCAGGGGGTTTTGGACTCTGACAAGCGGCACCACGGCCGTGAGAGTTGAACATCTGCAGAGGCTGCAGCCCCGCACTGCCAAGCCCTGGTTCTAAAGCGCTTTTGGAGCTGCATTATCATTATTTATATGTTTGCTGGAGAAACAGAGCTGGTGTCACTTGTAAATGGCTTAAAAATGAGTTTTATTGTCGAGGAGGCCATAAATAGACCCCATTCAGGGAAGGTGCTGTGATAGGGCTGAGGGAAGGCTTGCACTGAGCTGATTTTTCTGGGGAGCTTGTGCAGAGACCAATTATGCTCCCATTTTGTTAAAAAACACCATAAGCTGTGGCCTGGGGGTGATTTGGCGCCAGGCCTGAAACTTTTCCTATCCAAGGGCACCAGAAGCTCCTCAGTGAGGAGCAGCTGGAAATGTGAGGCTGCAGATCTGCTGCTGGCAGCTGAGGGGCCACTGGGTGTGCTCAGGGATGAGCAGGACCTGGGGATTTAGGGGACGGTGGCAGCTCCCACAGTGTCACACCAGGGACACCAGGACGTGCAGATCCCATTAAACCCAAGGCACTGACGGCACTGGGTTTGCTGGTTGGTGTCTCCCAAAACGTGCAAAATGCTTGGAAATTTGGTGGTTTGAGTGGTCAGAGCAGGGACCCCTCCGTGCCAGGGTTTCCTGGGTGGGGATCTCTCTGCCCCCAGCCAGTCTGGGGGAGCTGGGATGGGGAAAGACCTTTGAGGAATCAGAGGTGGAAGTTTCCAGGGAGAGGAGAGGCTTTGCTGAGCCAGACCCAGTGCCTGAGTGCCTGGCCACAGGGGAGGGGTGGGAAATGAGCTGAGGACATGGAAAGTACGACCAGGAACCACTGAGGAAAGGCAGGACCTGAGTGGGGCTTCCAGAGGCTGTAGGAGGAGTCAGGGTTTCCTGCCCTCAGCTGGGATTGAAGGGGAGTAGAGAGAAATTTCTTCTTGGGTCAGACAGGACTCAGTTATCAAATCCATCCCTATTCCCAAAGCATTGGATGTGGATAGCATTCCCCAGCCCAAATCACCCCTTCACCCCTACTCTTGGAGGGACTCACAGGCCCAAGTGTGCTCACCACTGATGTTTTCACTAAATCCCTGTTCTAAGAGTTCCCACAATGCCGAAATTGCGGTGACATTTTTCTGCTGGGCTGGAACAAGAGCAGGGTGTAAATCCAGCCCAGGCAGAGATCAGGAACAGGTAACAATCCCATTGAATTCCCTCTCGGAGCTGTGCTGTTTGTCAGGAATTAGTGGTGATGTGCACGGTGCGATGGCCTCAGCCTGGGTGGGAGCTGGGCTATTTTTAGCCTGATTAGTCCTACTTTAGATTTTAACCCAGTTACCACATGTAGATAACAACAAACGATCCTGATGGCCTCGGGCTCAGGCAGCTTCCAGGAGAAAATGGAACGGGATGAACATGAGGGAGGCCGTAAGGAGATTGGATTTGTTTTAATGGTTTTCTATAAATACCTTGTCTGGCTGCTAAACGCCAGCCATTATTCCAGGGCTGGTCCCAAAAAGCCTCAGCTGGCCCCTTCCAGGAGGGATTTCTCTGGATGGATCCTGCTGGCATTCCGTGGGAATGTTGAGAGTGTTCTTGTGCTGTTTGGGCCTGCTCCTCCTTTGGGTTTGGGGGCTCATTGTGTGACAGGTTGGAACACAGAGAACTTCGGGACCTTTGGTGGTTTCCCAAGGATTTCTGGGCTTTTCCATTCAACCCCACACTTCCATCCTTTGGGTGAAGGTTGTGGTGTTGCTAGAGCAGGTCAGGGGATGCCCAGCGTGGTTTTGGGATCAGCTTCCCTAAACAGTACCTGGGATGAGCACGTGCTCAGGCCAAGGGATCATCCGCACTGTAATGGGGAATAAAGGCTGGAGCAGACGTGATCCCACTGCCCCAACGCCAACTAAAAGTGAAGAGCTCTTGGAACTGGAAAAGGAATTGGAGAAGGAAAAGGAACTGGTGAAGGAAAGGCTGTGTCCATCCCTCTGCCACTCCTCATCCCTTCTGACGGAGCTGTCACGGCTCCTGAACGTTCCCAGCCAGCACAGGGTCCTGGCAGGGCTGTGAGTGGCCTTGGCTGCATCACTGGAGAGGGAAGCCCCCACATCCCGGCTCCCAAGGCCCCTGCCCAGGCAGGAACGGGGATCTCTGCTCACCTGGAGGGGATTCCTGGGAATGGCCAGAGCAGGGACACGGCCCTGTGTCCCCACCCCTCTGCAGGGAGGCTGGAGGGAGCAGCGTGCTGGGGAGAAGAACACGGTCCCCACCAGGCCTGGAGCTGGGCCAGGGGAGGCTCAGGCTGGAGAGCAGGGAAAGGTTCTTCTTTCCCCAGAGGGTGCTGGGCACTGCCCAGGCTCCCCAGGGAATGGTCCCGGCCCCAAGGCTGCCAGAGCTCCAGGGGCGTTTGGACAGCGCTGCCAGGGATGCCCAGGGTGGGGTTGTTGGGGTGTCTGGGCAGGGACAGGGGTGGATGGATGATCCCTGTGGGTCCCTCCCAGCTCAGGAGATTCTGAGATTCTGTGAATTAAACCAGCATTTCAATATTGACCATTTTTACCTGTCTGCAGAGCAGGTGAGTCCCTGCTTGGCTCCGGGGCTGCCCAGGATTCACTGCACATCTTGTGTCTCCCTGCCTCAGTTTCCTTGTCTCTTGAGGGGATTTAACAGCACTGATGAGAATATGGAATGAGGAAAAATCCAATTCCCTGTAGTAGGAGCTGGCCAAGGTGTACAAACTGATTTCTGTCAGTCTGCAATAATCCTCTTCCACCAAAAGGCTGTAATTGTCTTCCTTTTTCTTATGAAAAAGAGAATCAGCTGCTGGAATGTGAACACTTTTCCTTCAGGTTTTGATCTTTCCCTGTCTCTGCTTGTCACCTTTTTCATTGGCAGGAAGAAGGGAGGTGGGAGAGGAATGAGAGCAGGGATGGACCAGTGGGAATGTTTTGGTTTATTTTCACACAGACACAGTAATTAAAAGAACACACATTCCTAAAGCTTTTCCTTGAATAAAACCCGTGCTTTTCACAAAAAACAAACAAACAAAAAAAAAACCTGACTGATTAAAAACTTCCCTTTGGTTCCCATCCCTGCTCCTGCCCATCCGTTGTGTTCACATTTGGTGCCATTTCTGGTCCCTTTTCCCCTGTTTTTTCCCCTCTGGAAGTCACCAGATGGCTCCAAGCAGCCGTTCCCCCCCTGCTGTGACAGGGCTGGCACCAGCTGCTTCCAAAGGGATGGAAAACACCTCCCAGTGCCCCCCTGGGCCCGGGCAGGTGGGGAATGTCCCTCACCCTCCTCATCCAGCTCATTCCCGAGGCTCCGGGCTGGTTCTCCCCGCAGGGAGCCGGGATGTGACTGGATCAGGAGCTGGATTTGGGATGAGCCCCTCGGCAAGGCAGGAGAGGTTCTCAGCTGCAGACACATCCCAGGAAACCCTGCCCCGACCTGGCGACTCGCACGGGACTCATTAGGAGTTAATTAGCTCTGATGAGGAGAACATCTCTGCTCCTCGTCCTTGAAGGAGCCCCGGAGCACCCGGGCCAATATCCCCAGTGTTGCCTCTGGAATGTGTTTTTCTTCTCCTTGACATCTTCCTCCTCACTCCTGGAGTATTAAATGACCGATTAAATTCCCTTTGAAATTATTAATAAGATCCCGACTCTAATTCTGTCTGAGCACCAGGCTCGGAATGATGGGATCAGCGCTGATGTTCTCCCTTCTTTCTTTCTTCTTACCAAATGCAAGAGGCCAAAAATAAAGAAAAAAGGGGGGCAAAAGGAGAAAGAGAAAAGCTGGATACTTTTAGATTTAAACTCCATGAAAGTCGTTGTGTTCAGGACTGAAATCTCCTTTCCTGCTGCCGGACACCGTGGAAATGCTCCTGACATCCGAACTCCAGCGGGAGCAGAACACTCACTGCGGATTTAGGCTGAAGCTCTTCACTCCCCTGGAATTTTAATGGCTCTCGGGCACATCATTCCGTGGGGATCTTTTCATCCCGGCCTCAGTTAGGATGTGCTGGGTGGTGTTCAGTGTTTCCTTGCACTGGAGCAGCCCAGGTGGGACTGGGGAATGGGGTGGAAGTGATGGGAGAACTTCGGGAATCCCCCTCCTCCCTGTGCCCCGGGAAGGGGAATCATCTCCCTGTTCTCTCCAGACTGAGCCTCGGTGTCTCCTGCAAGGAGACAAAAAAAAACGCTGTTAGAAAACTGTAGGATTGATATTTTACAATGTGATTTTTCTTTTTTTTTTATTTTGTAGGGTTTTTTTTTTTAATTATTTGTATGTTTGTATGTTTGTTTGGTTTTTTGTTTGTTTTGGGGTTTTTTGGTTGGTTGGTTTTTTTTCCAGAGGATCTGAGGCCGTGGCTGTGCCTCTTCATCCTGCCTGCTCCCACCCGTGGAGCCTGGGAGATCTCCTCAGGACACACAAATATGCTCCAATTACGGTTACATAAATTTTCCTGAATTATTCACCAGGAACTGCGGCTCTCCCGGTGTGGAGAGCGGAGCCCTCCCGGGGGAGGCTCCTCCTGAGCCCTGAGCCCCCTCCTCACCCAGGGGATGCTCTGTGGGGCACAAATCCCTCTCTTTTTGGACAGGAAAGTCCAGAGAGCTGGAAAAATGGGCATCCCATGATGGCACTGCACGTCCCAAGGTTTCCCCAATGCTGGCTCCAGGGATTTGTGCTGCAGCAGGCAGGGAGAAGCTGCATCTGCTGGTGCCAGAGATTCTGGGGGGGCTGGGGAGCCTGTGGGGCTCTGGATTCAGGATTTAAGCCAGGGCTTAAGGGTCAGGGAGAAACCACCATAAAGCCTTGCCCTGGTCACCTCCTGGCCCAGAGAGGAACGCAGATTTTTTGGTAGGAGATGGGGAACAAAGGGACTTCAGCTCCTCTTGGAGCACAGTCCAGCTCCCCGTGCCTTCCCCCGGCACCAGGCTGTCCCTTCCCCCCGGACCAGGCTGTCTCCCTTCCCCCATCCCAAATCCTTCACCCTCTGTGGTCCCAGAGCCTCTAAGAGCAGGAGCTTCCCCTGGGGCTCCAGGCAGATATTCCCTGAATTCCCACAAATGGGTTCTTCCACCTCTTTTCTTTCCTTTTAATTGTCTCATTTACTAGAGAGTTTAAGCACCTCTGGTTATCTGAGGGAAGGGGAAGAACCCCCCTGGTTTAGAAGGAGAAGCGCTGCAGATTCCCCCGGTTCCTCCTTTCCTCAGGACTGACAGGTGATTTCTGTCCAGGCGGTGTTGGGATGTTGCCAGGGCAACTCACCTCTCTCCTGGAGCAGGCAACCTTAGAAACAGAGCTGGAAAAAGGAAGGCAGGGAGGAATTCTGTGAAGTTTTGGAGCAGCTGAGCTGTGCTGGCTCTGTCCTTTCATCGCTGGAACAATCAGAGGCTGAGCTTTGGGATATTTGTCAGAACCAAAGGAAGGACAGAGGAAAGATCCTTCTCTGGGCTGAGATACAGCAGGAATCAGATCCAGATTCCGAGTGCTCCAGGCTGGATTTGTAGGAATTGCTCCTCTGCATCTTGTCCTGGCAGCTTTGTGCAGGAAAACACAATTCTGAATTTCCCTCAGAATTCCAGGCTCCAGGTTTCCCTCCAAGAAAAACCCAAATGCTTGGAGTGAGTAAAAGGCTTCTGGAAAGTGATCCCAGTAATCCAGGAAAAGCCACACTCATCAGTGCCAAAGAATTCCCCCAAGGCTGCACAACCCCAGAATGACTGAAGGGTTAAAGTGTTTGGGAGGGTTTCAGGTGGATTTACCTGGACCAGGAGCAATGGAGAGGTGCTGGGCAGTGTTTGTGCTGCTCTCAACTTTCAGTGCGTTTTTTGTCACAAAAGCATCAGGATATGGGTTGGGAATTCTGACACAGGTAGGAATAGGAAGTCTATGGAAGGAAGAAGCAGATCCCAATTCCATTTCTGTGTTTTGGAAGGACTTGGAAATCCTGTGAGGGTGGTTGGGTGCTGAACAGGCTGCCAGGGAATGGGAGGGTGACCATGAACAGCCACAGCCGAGCAGGTGTTGCTGTTTTTGTGAGTGGGAGAAAAGAGAACGGAGGACATTGGGGTGGTAGGGACACAGGATGGAAATGCTGGGAAAAGTCAGCAGAGAAAGGGCCCTTAGGCTCTGTATTCCTGTTCTTTATCTTTTAGGGCTCAGAGATCTCTGCTATCTGGGTTGTTTCTGTTGCAGAAGGGATGGAGACACAAACTGGTCATCCTGGAGATTTAAATATTGGGCAGAGCCTCGAAGAAAGGAGGAGCCATTCCTGCAGCAAACAGGAAAAAAACCCACCAAGGAGCTGGAAAAATGCACTGGTAAACATTAATTATTCCTTCTCCTTTTCCTCCTTTGCTTCTGAAGCTCAGCTCTGGCGTTTTGCTGCGGAGTGTGCCCAGAGCAGCCCCAGGAGCAGGCACAGGGTCCCTGCAGCTCCATCCCTGGGACATCATCCCGGGAATTCAGCGCTGACCTCGGCACGGCCGTTTCACCTCCCTGTCCTCGGGGCTGCCAGGGCCGGGGATGGATTTCAGCTCCCGAGAAGGCTGCAGGGATGAGATGATGTTTACAAGGAGGCTCTCGGAGGCAGGAGTTGTTTCTTTGCTGCAGTGGAGGGGAAAAAAGTCACAACCCTGCTCTGACCTTTTCTCCAGAGCTATCCCGGAGTTCGTGCCCTGCGAGCCTCCCACATCTCCGGCCTTTAGCAGGAGCAGCCCGAGTTCACCTGGCCCTGCTGTTGCAAATGAGACAACTTTTAGAATTTTTTTAACTAACTTGAGTCAGTTTTGCTTGCCTTTGCCCAGCGGAGGGGAATTGAAGTTTCTCTTTGAAAGATTTTTATTCCAGCTGATGAGCTGAACATCTCAACAAACAAGGAGTAGCCCAAAGATGCCCAGAGACAGAACGACCATCAACAGAACATCAGCGAATATCTGCCCCTGGCAGGGCTGGTGACACCTGGCCCGGAGAGGACTGGTAAGAAAATCGAAGAATGAAGATCTAATTAACGTCGGAAACGAGGAAATTCGGCTCCAATGGGAAAATGAATATTGGGGGTTGCTCAACTCGGGACCAATGAACTTTGAAACAGTGCATCTCTATGGGTTTTGACTGTATAAATTTGGGGGAAATCTAGTAAAATTTATGTGTGATGGAATGACTTTCCCTGGACAACCCGGGCTATGGCACATCCTGGCCAGAATAAAGTGATGCCTGATTCTCTGTCACTTCAAATACAGTGTTAGAGGGTTTGATTGTTTTTCCTTCAATTTTGGTGACTCTGGGGCTGAGATGCTTTTCCCCCTGGGACCCTTCAATGAGGCTCTGTCCTTCCAGAGGATTTGGTTTCTTTCCTTGGAAAACCGGGGGCAAAGATTTGTGCAGGTGGGGATGGATTTCCAGCCCCTCCCATGATGTGGGGAAAGTTCTCTTTTCCACCTTCCCTGTTCCATCAATATCCCTGCAAAGATAAGGATCTATTAATGACAGTAATAAATCACCTACAAAGACTCCGAGAGAGCTCTGAGTTAATGTTTTAACTCTCCTTTACAGCAGAAAACCCTCTGGAGGCCATTCAGATTTAATTGTTGGGAATGAGGGTGACTCTGCACTTCCCAAGTGATCCATTTCCTATTGGAAAACACAGGGTTGCTTCCACTTTTTTATTTCAATAAAAACTTTCAGCGCTGATTTCAGTGATATTTTCCAGAGAGGATGAAAACTCTGAGCTTCTCATTTCAAATAAAAACAAACCAAAAACCACTGCATAAAACCTTTTTTAGAATTCATTAAATACAGGCTTCTATATGATTGTAGAATACAAAGTTTAATATTCAGGTGTATATTTACAAATCTGAATATAGAAATATAGAGACTCTACATTTTACAGGGATTTTAATATTAAGAATGACATTTTATATCTGAGCAGGGCCTGGCAGTGACAGCACTGCAGATATTTAATCTCATCACAGCTACAACACAGGATCAGCTCTGCAGAAACCCTTCCTGGCAGAAATTTCCATCACCTGTTCCTAAAAACCTCTGGAAACAGAGTTTTTCCAATCAATCAGCTGCTCTGCCACTGCTGCTCTGAAAGAGGCTCTAATCATGCCTGGCGGAATATTCCTGGATGGAGGAAAATCCATTATTTCTTGTCCTGGCTCCAAAGTTGATGGGCAATGGGTCCCTCCTCTGCTTTCATCATTTTCCTTTCATCCATTTGGGAGTGGTTGTCATGTTCTTCTGGGACAGTTTTCCCTGGATCAGACATTCCCAAATAATCCATTTCCCTCCAGAGGGTGCTGGGCACTGCCCAGGCTCCCCAGGGAATGGGCCCGGCCCCAAGGCTGCCAGAGCTCCAGGGGCGTTTGGGCAGCGCTGCCAGGGATGCCCAGGGTGGGGTTGTTGGGGTGTCTGGGCAGGGACAGGGCTGGGCTGGATGATCCTGTGGGTCCCTTCCCACTTAGGGTATTCTGTGACTCCATAATTTTCCCCCTGAATTCCGTTTTCTTGCTGCTGTCCTCACCTTGCCTGGGTCCATCCATGAGCTCTCAATTTCAGCCAAGATATTTTAGGGCTGAACAAATCTCACATCTTCCTAAAAGTCTCCTGTGCACACCAGGATGTCTCCTCCTGCTGCTGCTGACTCCGTGCAATCCACATCACTCCTGCTTCTGTTCCGCAGAGCAGAAATTGCCATTTCCTTCCTGAGGTTGTATTTCAGTTATTTAATATAGAAGTATTATAATATTTCCATTATTGATGCATTATCTCAACCTAATCATGTCCATCAGCATCTGGAACTTCCTCCACCCCTGCCCTGGATGATCCCCAGCTCATAATCAGTGAGCAATTAACACATCTCCCCTTTATCAATTAACTTCTCTGCCTTGCATCCTGTTTATCATTTTGTGCCCTGATCTCCCCGCTGTGGATGTCAAATCACACACAGGGGCTTTTCTCCTCCTCCCTCATTCCAGGGAGCTGCCAGACACCCCGGCTCCCAAAATCTGCCTCGGGGGTAAAGCAGGGAACACCACCCCCTAAACTTCCCTCTGGTCTGCACTGGAGAAGTGCTCCCAAAAAATTGGGATTTCTTAAGCTCCCTTCTGTGGTGGGGAGTAAAAAAAGAGCAGAATTCCTCCCTCCTGCTCCTGTTTCCAGAGATCTGGGTCTCCCTCCCGTGGCATTTGTGGCTGATTTTAATGAGCCCACGTCCCTCCAAAGTCAAACGAGTTCCTGAACCATTGGCCTTAATGGGATTTTGTGTTGTCAGGATAATAGGCAAAGATTATTGCTTATATTATCCTGTGCACATGGATAATGGGAATGAAATGGCTGCTGATCCAACCTGCAGGATCTCAGCATTGTCTGCAAGTGCTCTGAGTAATCAAAGTGCAGAACAAGCTCCCCATAAAAAGAAATACAGTGGCAAGAGATGAACCAGCAATAGGGGATTTTATGACCATTCATAACCTTTGATGCTCTGCAAACTGAGCCTGTGATGAGGGTAATGAAACCTCCTCGTGCTCCAGGACATGAGAACACTTGGAAAAGTAGAGGG
Organism: Climacteris rufus; assembly: GCA_013398175.1. Lineage (NCBI taxonomy): Eukaryota > Metazoa > Chordata > Aves > Passeriformes > Climacteridae > Climacteris > Climacteris rufus. Next base: position 21,837 of record VZRZ01001822.1, on the reverse strand, counting down.
ATGAATTTCTGCTGCCCACTGAATGGCTGGTGAAACACGTTATGAGTGTTCCTGCCCTCCCTGCACCTGGAGATGGAGAATGCTGGAGCCCAATAGGAAATGTTTTGGTCAGACGAGGGATTTTACTGCCTGAGACAGTGATTTTCATGGTGTTCAATCCCATAAAAATAAATGGGATGTCTGCACCATTAAGCTCATTGATTCTTTGGCCCCCACATGGAATGGAGCTGCTGTGCAATCTGGGCTGGGAATTCAGAGTTCTCTGGGAAGGCGCATCCCAGAAATGCCACACACAGGAACCACAGCAGGACTCTGTGCCTCTGTTCCCAACACCAAATTCACCCACCAAGACTGACAAGGAAAATTGAGCTCCTGAGACTCAGTTTCATGAAGGATTTTATTTGCTAAAGCTACAAACAGAATGGCAGAACGAGCCCTAAACAGCACCTGAGAGAAGTGCAAATCCCAGAGGGTTCACCCTTCTTCTGGGATCAGAGCATCCCAGTTCCTCACAGGAAAATAAAGTGCATTATTGTCCCTCTGTGCTCGGCACTGCTGAGGCCACACCTCAAATCCTGGGATCAGTTTTGTGTCCCTCATGGCAAGAAGGACACGGAGGGGCTGGAGTGTCCAGGGCAGGGAATGGGACTGGGAAGGGGCTGGAGCCCCAGGAGGGGCTGAGGGAGCTGGGGGGGCTCAGCCTGGAGCAAAGGAGGCTCAGGGGGCCCTGCTGGCTCTGCACAGCTCCTGCCAGGAGGGGCAGCCAGGGGGGTCGGGCTCTGCTCCCAGGGAACAGGGACAGGAGCAGAGGGAACGGCCTCAGGCTGGGCCAGGGGAGGCTCAGGTTGGATATTTGGGAACAATTCCTCATGGAAAGGATGATCCAGCCCTGGCACAGCTGCCCATCCCTGGAGGGGTTTTACAGCCCTGTGGATGTGGCCCTTGGGGATGTGGGGCAGTGGTGGCCTTGGCAGTGCTGGGGAATGATTGGGCTGGATTTTAAAGGTCTTTTCCAACTTAAAGGATTCTGTGGGAAACAAAGGATTCAAAGGCTTCTCCCGTGTCAGGATCATCACTGGAGGGAGGTGAAGTTGAGATGAGAGGAGGCCTCGAGAGCAGCAATCAAAGAGCTCCAGTCTGCCCCACGCGCTCAGGCAGCTGCAATATTTTGACCCAATTCCTTTTCTTCCAAATGCAATTCTTTGTTCCAGCTGAAACATCTGATGAGAATATTTCCCCACTGTGTTTCTAAGGACAAAGTTTCTGAAGTCCAGGGTGAAATTTTCTGTCCTCTCCAGAGCAGCTCAGGGCTCTGAAGTGAAATCTTGGCCTTTCCAGCTCCAGGCCAGGAGCTCTGACACCGTCACTTCACCAAAGGGGGCTTCCTGCCACCCCAGCACAGAATTAATTCAGGTTCATAAACCACAGCAGTCCCAACATCTTTGTTTTCTGTGAACTCTGGCTGAGGAATGAATTCAGTGATCCATGAAGGTGTAACCAACTCAGAAGGACATTTTGGGGAGCCAGCCCAGGTCCTCTCACAGCGCCTGAAGTGCTGCAGGAGGTGCTCAGTCTCTGTCTTTCAAAGGCAGAGGAGCAGGACTGGAAGTAAAAGATCCTTTGCTGGAAGTCTCTTCCCACCTGGAGCACCCCTGGCTGGGGATGAAACACCCTGGAGCAGCAGGAGCTGCCTTTGCTGCAGGGATGAAGCAGCAGCAGCACAAGGCTCCTGCTGAGACCCTGCTCTGGGAAAGGCAGCACGAAGCCCACAGGGAAAGAAGGGAAGGCTTCGGAGATGTGCCAGGGCAGACCCCGAAGGCATTGTCCCCATGGACATCCCCAGCCCTGGAGGTGCCGTGGCACTGTGCTCTGGGCTGGGGACAGCGTGGGGATGGGCACAGCTTGGGCTCCGAGGGCTTTTCTGGGACTCTCTAAGCCCTCCCTGCAGCTGGAGAAAGGAAGTTTACTCACACAAAATATAATGTTGGTATGTCATTAAAAGAAGTAATACCACATTGAATTTTGTGCTTTTACTGTAGTTAATGATCATGTCTCATTCTCAGAGAAAGTTTATTAAAGCCAATAAAGTAAATAAAGGAGGTTTTGTGGCATTTCCAGGAGCACAATGAATGGAGTGGCTCTGCCTTGGTTTCCTGAGCAGTGTCATCCCGAGCAGGCCTTGAGCTGAGCATTGTTGGGTATTCAAATCTTTAATTTATGAGTATAATGTAGGACATGGCACCACAAGGATTTGTAATTCCAATGAAGTGTGAGGAGCAAATCTGATGAAAGGAAAACCTCCAGCACCTGTGGGGCTTGGGGCCCTGCAGGGCTCCTGGACAACGGGGTTGGTGTCACCCCCTTCCCTTTCCCAATCCCATCCTGGCAGGGCAGAAGAGCCCTTTGTGAGAACAGAAACAGAGACCTCTCCAATAACAAGGGGCTGTGGAAAATAACAATGATAATCATAAAAATGAAAAAACCCTGGGAGAAGGGAGTCAGCTGAGCTGGATAAATGGGAGTTTATTAAATGTAGCTCCTGAGGATCCATGATCCAGGCAGGTACAGACAGAGCTGGGACACTGAGTGAGGGGAGCAGGGCAGGAGCTGCTTGAGGAGCTGGGATCCCCCTGCTGGGACAGATGCACGGGAAAGTCACGGGTCAGCTCTGCAGGATTGCTCACCCAGGCACCTCGGGACATCCAGGGCTCAGCAGGGGACACGTGGAGAGCCAGGGACAGGCACAGCTGGAGCGCTGCTGGCACGGACCCCACTGCCAGGGAAGGAGGAGGAGCATCCAAAGGCTGGAATGCTGTTCGGTGCTTCCACGCCTCAGCCCTGACACCTCAGCCTTTTTGGCTGCACGGTGTGGCAGATTGGCAGGAAACCCAGTGGGGAGGGCAGGGAGAACATGGGAGGAATGCAGAGTGCAGGGAACTGTTCCTGCTACGGGAATGAACACCGACCCTGCCGGGGGCATCCCACATC
>VZRZ01001822.1:0-18716 GCA_013398175.1 Climacteris rufus | reverse complement strand
AGGGAAGGGAAGGGAAGGGAAGGGAAGGGAAGGGAAGGGAAGGGCTCTTGGCCAGAAGAGCCAGGATCCGCTTCTCCCTGCAGCACCTGGAGCCTCCTGCAAACCTCGGGGGAAGCTTTGGAGGAAGAAGGGGGATCATAAAACCACGGAATGGTTTGGATGGGAAGGGACCTTAAATCCCATCCAGTGCCACCCCTGCCATGGGCAGGGACACCTCCCACTGTCCCAGGTGCTCCCAGCCCCGTCCAGCCTGGCCTTGGGCACTGCCAGGGATCCAGGGGCAGCCACAGCTTCTCTGGGCACCCTGTGCCAGGGCCTGCCCACCCTCCCAGGGAACAATTCCTGCCCAATATCCCATCTGACCCTGCCCTCTGGCACTGGGAAGCCATTCCCTGTCTCCTGTCCCTTTGTCAGAATTCCCACTCCAGCTGGGAAGGAAAGTCAACATTCCAGGCAGCTCTGCTGGAATGCAGATCCCACCTTCTGCATTTGCTTGTGGTCTGACCAGAAGCCACTGGTCCTGGAGATGGAGTAACTTTGGAACAATCAGTGGAAAGCAGCAGCCAGGACCTTGCTGGGTGTGTAGGGATGAGCCCTTGGGGATCTGATGTCCCTGGTTTTAGGGAATGCATAGTAACCTTTGACTTTTGGGGTCTCAGCCTGTCTCCCCAGAGGATTTGCATTCATCACCTGAATTTATAGAGCTAAAATCAACTTTGGTACCCCCCTGTCACACCCCCACCCCTGCTGTTTCCCTCCCCCACTGTATCCCTGCTTTCCCAGTAAACTCCTTCGTGGCAAGATCCATCCTGTTTAAGTATTAAATAGCAAAGCCATAGAAATTAATGGTGCTGTTTTAAACCCCTCTGTTAAGGCCAGGCCTATCAGCAGTGACAAATTGTCTCATTATGGGACATTAATTTCACGTAATTTATTTTAGTGAGTGACGGGAAATTTATGGTTCCCTTTTCTCTGGGGCTCATCGAGACTCAGCTCCCAGGTCAGGGAGAGGTCACTGAGCCCCAGGAGGACTGAACTGAACATCAGGAAGGGAAGGGATGAGGAGAAAATTAATTAATGCACCCAGGAGCCTCTGGAAGGGCAGCAATTCCATCTCCCTGTGCCAGGGGAACTCAGCATTCCATCTCTCCCAGCAGGAATTTCTGTGGGAGCTCAGGCCCATCCTTGGGACATCCACTCGCACAGGATCATCCCAACCTCTGCATGGAAAACCAGCCCCAGGCTCCTCCAGGGAAGCTGCCCCAGGAGAATTTTTTTGCGTTGGCAGGGAGTTGTGTCCTCCTGGATTCACCTGAGGCTCCTCCCAGGCATCTCCCGGCATCTGTTCCTCTCTGACATCCCGGGCAGCAGCCCCAGCCTCCTCCAGGGGAGGTACCTGAGCTGATTTCTCTTTTCATGGAACCTGCATCTTCCAGGATCTATGTGAGACTCTTCCCAGGCATCTCCTGGAGACTTTTCCCATCTCCTCTGAGGAGCTGAGATCCCAAACTGTGGCCTGGGATGCTCCAGGGGAGGGACCTTCTCAGCCCACCTCGCTCTCAATGCAAACAGCGACACAGGGCAAGGGGGGGATCCAGGCTCTGCATTCCTGGGAGCTGTTTGCCATTCAGGCTGGGATTTGGGATGACACCTGGAGCACCAGGCTGGAAATCAGAGCTGGGATCTGTTCCTGAGCTCAGGCTGACATTTCCTCCAGGCCAGGAGCACCTGAAATGTCTCTGTGACCCCTGGGACGAAGGGGATGGCTGGGAATTCTCCTTCCCTGTGCTGGCTGTGCACTTTTCCCAGCTAACACAGCACATTTCCCACTCTATAAATTTGTGAAGTAAATAAATTATGCATGAAGGGAATTATTTTTTTCCCGTTAAATCCATTAGAAATGCCGTTATTACATTTGAATCCTTGATGAGCTGTGCATGGCTCAGAGCTCTTTCAGTGGCTTCTGGATTCCCAAATCAGCCTGGAGAGGCTGCTCAGACCCACTGAGAAAGTGATGGAATCACAGGGAATGTTACTGGGGCATCTCCTGTCCCACAGGGATGGCAGAATGGGTTTTTAATCCAGCACTGATGTTTTCACACTTGGATTTATAAATCCAGGCCTGGAGATCCCAGATGAGTGTGGGTGGTCCTGAGCTGCTCAGCAGTTGCCTGTTGGGTTTGGGTGCAGCTGGGGCCACAGCTGGGCATGACTGGGGACAGTTTTGCCTTAGGTTTAACCCTTATATTTTTCAAATCCTGCATTGTCTGGCGTGTATGCTTTATATCTCGTTGGTTGCTGTTTTCTATAGACATAACACTGCCACTCTGTACTCACCAAGGCCATTTGGGCAGCCCAGACCCGAGCTTCTGGGAGCGAGCTGGGGGAAATTGTAAAGTTTTAATTGGTAAATCTATGCTGATATGCGAATGGACCAAGCCTATAAAAGTGTGGAGAACTCGTGACTCGTCATCCATTTTGGGTGATGCCCCAAGGAGGGGGTTTTGTCTGCCCTAAATGTACCTTTGAAGGCCCTTCAAATAAACACCCACCTTTTATTCCCTTACTCCTGCCTGGCCTCAGTTTTGGGCTGGCCTTTTAGGCATCACCAGGACTGTGCCCTGGGCCTGCTGAGCCCTGGCCCCAGAGCCAGGGGTGGTCGCACAGCACGGGCAGGCAGCGCCTTCCTGCCAGGAATCCCTGTGGGAATGAGGAGAGGAGCTCCACGGGGCACAGGAAAAGCTGCAGCAGCCCATGGGTGGGACTCTGGGGGAGCCTCTGCACAAGGATGCTCTGGGCTGGGTGTGCTGAGCCACGGGATGAACTCATTTCTGCAGGGGCACCTCCTCCTCCCTGAAGTTCCCTGAGATGGACTGGGACTCCCTGCTGTCCCGGCTCCAGGTGGTTGCAGAGGTCAGCAGCACCTGGAGGGCAGCAGGACGCTGGGGCAGAGCCCTGGTGCTCTGGAGCTGTGCACAGGGTGAGCCCAGGGCTGACTGACAGCTGGGGACAGGTTGGGGACAGGGCTGGGGACAAGGGTCAGGGAATTAGGGACCTCTCTCATCTCAACCTGGAAATAAAGGGTGTGAAGCACAAGTGTCCTGATTTCCGCATGGAGAGGAGTATAAATTCCAGTGTTGGCTTCAGGGGTTTCCAAGCCTCCCTCTGTTCCCAGGAGCTGCCCTGCCCTGAGATCCATCCCCATCTCCCTGTGAGCAGAGGGATGAGCTTGGTGCTGCCATCTCCCAGCAGCTCTGCCCAGTCTGGGAGCTGGGATGGAGCCCCCAGCCCAGCCAGGCCCAGCTCAGAGCCCAGCCCAGCTGTCCTGGGGGATTTGTGGCACTTCCCAACCAGTTCCAGGCACTGCTTTTCCACCCAACACCTCCCTGTAGGAATGCTGGTTTTGTAAGTGTGTGCCAACTGCTGTTTCCAGAAGAGAAAAGGAACAACAGCCCTGTGCTGGTGACAAGGGACACCTGGAGAAAGTGCTGGCTTGGCCTCCTGGCATCTCCGAGCTGGGCTTTGTGTATTCCCAGCAGGGGAGGTGTCCCCAGAGCCACAGCAGCTGAGAGGAACCTGAGCCAGACACTCCACACCATCCCCTTCACCCTTAAATGACCCCAGGCACCTCCTTTCCACAAGGGGATGAGACTGACGGGAAGATCACAAATGAACAAGGACTGAAGGTGGCTGTGAGGAACATCAAAGGGCTCTTGCACTGCTCGTGTCTCTTTTCTGAATTAAAAATAAGTCATTTATGGGGAGTGTAAGAAAGCTGGGGGCACAGGGGGTGTTGCCTCCTCCTGATTCAATCTGTGCAGCTCCTCCAACACGTGGAGACCCAAACTCAGGCTGGATTCTCCCAGGGATTCTGTGCCCTGGATGGATTTCTCCCTCTCCTGGGAACGGCCTGGGATGCTCTTGGACATTCCCTCCACACTGGGATGTTTGATGAGCAAGGGGCTGATGTGAGCTGGTGCTGGGGAGCCCCAGGGGAATGGAGTCAAATAGCCTGAAATGGCCCCAGGCTGTGGGAAATGCTGCTCTTGTGGGAATTCTCCCTTTGGTGCTCCTGCAGCCTCGTAGAAGGGTCAGAGATCAGGCAGCTGCAGGGCTCCAGATTTGACTTCAGGCGCATTTTTCACTCATAACCCAACTCTGTCCCCCCAGAGCAAGAGATTTGATGGGTTTGTGGCTGCAAGAACCCAGCCCAGGGTTAAAACCCCACCACCTCCTAAAAAAACAAACTAAAGCCTAATCCCATGCAAACAAACAAACAAATCAAAACCTAAAACCAAATTGAAATCCCCAAAATACAGAGAAATTTTCCTCCCTTCAGCCTTGAAGTCGCTGCTGCTCAGGAAGCTGCCTGGGAGATCTGTGAGTGCTTTGCAGAAATTAAAATGTGGGATTTGCTGTTGCCAGGTGGGGTTGTTGGAGCCAGGGCTGAGTTTGGGAGGTCTCTGCTCGCCTCGGACAGGGATGGACACTGGGCACCTCCAGGAGCCTCTCCAGCAGCACAGACATTCAGGACTGATGAACCTGGGGAGGCAGAACCCCACAAACACAGCAGGACTCTGTCCCTGCAGCAGCCCAGAATGAGAAATGGAGGTGTTTGCTGCGTTTGTTGCCCCCAGCAGTTGAGATTTCAGTCTCTGAGGTTCTTGGGCACAAGAAATTTTCACAGTTCAAACTGAAACCAGGTTCATCTCAGTGATTTTTGTGTGAGAGCCCCAACAACGGGGCTGGGTCTGCCCTGCACCCCCTGCCCTGCCAGGGGAAGGGTTAAACCCAGCACCTCCCATCCCTGGAATTTTTTAAAGCAGGGTTTTCCATGCTCTTTGCTGGTTTAGGAGCTGGGGAATGCAGTCAAAGAGCCTGGAATTCCATTAGGATGGGGGAGCACTCCAAACCAAACAAATGTTGTTGTGTTGGTTTGATTTCTCCTGGACTTCCAAAGGTGTGGCCATCATCCCCTGTCACATTCCATCCCCTGTCACATTCCCACCCCTGTCATGCAGCCCTGGCTGGGACTGGGAGCTCACACATCAATCCCAGTGAGTCCTGGTGCCCAGCAGGGCACGGGGAGGATGCGCTGGGGGTGGCAGTGGCAGTGAAGGGCTGGGGCAAGGTTTGCCCTCCTGAAGAGCTTTGTGCCACCAGAAGTTGTTCCCATTGTTGGATAACCTCCCTGGAGCAGACAAAGCTGGGATGCTGCTCCCTGCACTGCTGCCCCTGCCTGGGAAGGTTTGTTCCCTCTCAGTGCTGCAGGATGCTGCCCTTTCCAAAGAGCTCCAGGGAAAGAACAGCAATTTCCCCTGGCAGGGTGAACTCCTCAGCTCTGATCCCCCTGGGACAGGTGGATGTGCTCCCAGGGCTGGGAATAGTGCAAGGTAAGGGAACTGATTTCCCAAATTAGAAGTTATGAGGACACTCCATGAGATAAGTGGGAATCTCGGTGAGAGGCAGCAGTGCTTGGCAGGGCTCTGTTATTTAAAATCCACCACTGCACCACTGGGTGTTGGATGGCCCAGGAATGGCAAGGAAAGCCTTGGGATGCTGCTTCCCAGTTCCCCCTCAGCTGGATGCTATCCAAGTCCCAGTATTCCTGTGCCTCAGTTTGTCCCAAACAGGGACAGTCACTTCCCTTGCTCGCCATTCCCAGAGTCAGGGGTTCAAGGGGCAGTTTAGGAGCTCTTTCCTTGCTGACTCTAACATTCCCCTTCCCAGGACACTCCATAAAAATGTGACTCCCTGTTTGGAAATCCCAGTCGGAAACCCCAAAACAGCCGATTTTTACCTTTCTTCAAGCCCCATGTGGCAAAAAGGGCACAAAAAACCAAAAATGGCCTTTAAATTTCCTTCTGCCTCAAGCTGGGTGACTGAATGTGACACATCCCACACCAGCATCCCTTGGGATCGGTTCCCATTCCCCAATCACTGCCAAAGGCAGCACAAAGCGCTGGAGAAGCCAGAGGTCCTGACCCAGGGGCTTCACCTCCTCTGGGGTCACCTGGGTGGGACAGCTCTGAGACCCCCAGAGCGTGGAGCCCCCGGGATGTGCTGGATGTTCCCGGCACTGGGGCTTTTCCAAGCCCTTGGATGGATTGATCCCATGTCCAGCGGAAATCCCAGGGCTGAGGATAACTGATGTTAATCCAGTTAAACTCTGTGGCCAACTGGGACCAGTGTTTCATCCAAACTGGTGGCACAAGGCAGAGCAGGGGGGAAACACCCAGGGACCTGCAGCTTCCAAGAGTTTTCTCTGTCTCAAGATTCGGATGCAGCACATGGGAATATTTCAAAGGAAAAGAGTGGCTTGATTCCTCAAGCTGGAAATTGAATTGATTTCCCAGCCAACCTCTCATGGCCAGGAGATTGCAGGGAGGATGGGGATGGGGCACAGAGCATCCTTTGGGGTCTCATCCAGTGGAAAACACAACACCTGGGAGGGCTGGGATGTTCCCAAATGGAAAGCTTGGTGCAGCCAGGCAGAGCAGAGCTTTGGAGAGAAAACCACGGGGTTTTGGAGAGAATAATGCAGTTTTGGAGAGAATAATGCAGTTTTGGAGAGAAAAACCATGGAGTTTTGGTGAAAAAAAAACCAAGAGAGATTTGGAGTGTAAAACACAGAGTTTTGGATAGAGAAAAACACAGACATTTTGAAAGAAAAACTCAGAGATTTGGAGTGTAAAACATGGAGTTTCAGAGCTGGTTGGGAATTTCTGCTGTGGATTTTGAGGATGGTTCAGAGGAGCAACCCCAGGTCTCCAGATGCCCTTGGAAATCTCAGCTTTGCCCTGGAAATCTGGATGTTTTCCCAGGATTAACTTCTCCCTTCAGAAGCATCAGAGCTGTTTCTCCTCTGATATTTGGCCTCTTGGCTGCTGAATTGTTCAGGAAGCAGATTCCAGATTCTTGCCGGGAGTTTTGAAGGCAAGGTCTCATTTTGGGGCATTTTATCCACCTTGGGCCTGCCCGAATTCCCTCTCTTCAGGGAAACATGGAATTAATCCATGCCATGCCTGCCACGCTGTTTATATCCAAATCCAGGTGAATCCTAAGGCCACCCTGGATTCTCTGGGATGGTTTGTGCAGGCAGAAGGGCTGTGCAGCCTCTCCCACTGCCCTGGCCATGTGGAGCCAGCCAGGAGAGGTTGGTTGGGATCTGCAGGAACAGGGACAAAACCCGCGGAAATGAAGGTGACAAGAATTCTGGCAGAGCAAATCTTTTCCAGCAGGAAGGACAAGAGTCTCTTGCATCCCCTCAGCTGGAGAGGGCTGCTTTTCCTCAGATTTTCCTCGTATTTTCCTCAAAAAAAGGGAAAAGCAGTGCAAATGTAAAGGATGCTCCTCCTGTGCTTTGACCTCCTCCTTGACCTTGGCTCAGGGAGGTTGATCTTGGTGTCTTTGCCCTCTGGGTTAAATCCCATTTCCTTCCATATTTTGGCTTCTAAACCTTTTGACCTTGCACCCAAGAGTCAAAAAACCTCAAAATTCCAACTTCCCCCACAATCCTATTTTTAACTCAGCTGCCTCTTCTGAAGTTTCAGGAGGATTTTCTGGGTGAACAAAGCTCCAGCTCAGGTTTAATTTGAGACTTACCTTCCATGAAGTTGCCTTTTGCTGTCTAGCAACCCTCAAATAAATAAATTAAAAAAAAAAAAAGGCAGCATAATTGAGCTGGAAACAGGTGGGATTTGGAGTGGAATTCCTGCAGTTTGTAAAAATATTACACTTCCTCTTGGAAAATGAGCAGATATTTCCCATTTATCAACCCCTGCCTGAAATCTCTGCTCTGTCAGGTGTCAGATTCCCTCCTGCAGAAATCAAAAAAAGACCTGGGGATCCAAAGGGAGGCTCAGCCAGCACTGATCCCAGCTTATTGATGGGAAGGTGGGAAGCAAGGTAGGAAAACCCCCCAAAAGCCCAAGGAGAAGCTGGAGAGCCCAAACAGAACAATAAACCCCATCATGGGGTGGTGGAAAAGCAGCACTGAATGAGGAAGAGTCCATCAAGAGGGAAAAAACATCCCATGTTCCATAGAAAATAAAGGAAAACATAAAGGAAGTCAAGCATCACTTCCCACTGAAGTAATTTCATGAAGGCAATATAAAATATTCGGGGATGATGTAAAAATTATTCGTTTCCTGTTGTTCTCAGCAAAGTGGGAATTCAGTGTTTGGTGGGCACCATGGGTTTCCCTGGGATTAATTAGTGCAGAAATGTCTTAATTAGGAAGTTCTTTGCAAGCTGAAGGGTTTTTCCAAATTGAGAGGGGGGGAAAGGATGGAATAGAGGAAAAAGGATGTGAAATCCAGAGCTGAGTAATCCTCAGTCCTTCCCTGGAAATGTAAGGGAACTGGACTGGGATGTTGCCCTGATGGGTGTTGGGAATCCATGACGACAAAAAGCTGTTTAATTGGTCAGCTATGGAAATGTCCAGAATGATTGCCCGTGACATTCCTGCCAAAACAGCTCATCCAGCAGTGGGGTGGCTTTGGGGATGCTCCTTTAGGGACACTCTACAAAAACCACAAAACTCACCTCAAAACACCGAATAAATCCTGAATGAAGAGCCCAACTCCCCACCTGCCCATGTGCTCACCTTGGGAAACGAGCACATTCCTGATGGGTTTGAGTCTGCCAGCAGCAGAGGAACATCCTGGGATCATCCTGGATAAACAGAGACAGCACCTCATCTCCTGAGCCCCTAATTCAGGCTGAGCTACGACAGAGCTGTGCAGATCCTGCCTGGATTTACGGATTTCAGGGGTGCAGACCCCACTGCATTCCCTGGGAAGTGCTCCTGGGGTTGAATTTCCTGCCCTGCTGGGTCAGGGGTGGGGTGGGATTCCCACCTTCAGGTGTCTGACCACGGGCAGCTCCAGAGCTTTCTGTGCCCAAACTCCTGTTTGAGTTCCTGGAAAGATGAGCCATGTCTGATTCCTCTTCCCTTTTTCCTTTTCTATTTTTTAATCTTTTCCCAGGGTGTAATATATTATTATCAGATTACTATGCTAATTTATCCTACAAAGAAATTAAAGCTTTTGCCGTGGCATTAAATTCTTATTCAGATATAAACCCCTCGGGGCAACACCCAGGAATTCCTTTTCCATGCCAAGCTCTGATGGATGCACTTAATTCCAGTGGGATTGGTTTGGGGTGACCAAGGAGACACAGGGCTCATCCTTGGAGCTGGACAGCTCCTGGTCATGCACGAGGGAGTGAAGCTGCCTTGGAAAAATTGCTCAAAAAGGGATTTCAAAGGAGCTTCTTTGCTCCAGGCCCGTCTGGGCTGTGGGGCAGAGAGAAACCCCCTCGCTGTGAGCTCCACAGGGCACCAAAAACCCTTTTTCAACTCATTGCTAAAGATAAAACTGCCCCTAAGCACCCTCAAAATGTGATATTATTGTAGGCTGGAAATCTAAAAATAAAAATACCCATACAAAGGGATTTTGACCCAGGAAAACAGAAAAATTGTTATTTTTCTGTTTTTATTTCCCTCCCAAAACATTATTTTAACGTTACTCCAACATTTGCTGTCCTAAACTAAATCCCATTCTTTTTAAGACTGAGACTTCAGGTTTTAGGCTGGATCCTGGAACAGACCTGGCCAGGCACAAGATGAAATTTCCACTCTCCCATAGCAACATTTTCAGGAAGTTTCTTTTCCTCAGGGAATTTTTACATCTGGACTGTTTGGTTTTGGATTTGGGCTGAAAAGGGAGCTTAAAATGTTAAACTTAGCAATGGAAGACAAAATTTAGGACTCAGCCAGTGCTGATAAATGGTTCAGATCTCAGGCTTCTGGGACCATCTATGGAGATCAAACCCAGAGCAGGACATGGGGGACAGAGGCACAGCTCCCCTCCTCCCCTTGGGTCCAATTTTAGGTTTCTGAGCTTTCCAAGCAGGGAAACAGAAGGGTTTTAGGTCATTTACACAATTAAACCCCACAGGTCACCCCACAAGCCCACTTTGTGCTGATACCAGGGCTGGTTCTGATCTCAGGCTGCTGGGACCGTCTGTGAAGATCAAACCCAGACGATGCACAACAACACAGCTCCTCCTCTTCCCTCATCACTTGTGTCCCATTTGAGGTTTCTGAGCTTTCCAAGCAGGAAAACAGAAGGGGTTTAGGTCATTTACTCAATTAGACCCCAAAGATCACCCCACAACCCCACTTTGTGCTGGGAATTGACCAAAACAGCTGCAGGATGAACTTTGTGCATGGCTGGGATGGAGAAGCCACCAGGGCTGGGCAGTCACCGTTGTGCGATCGCTGGGGTCAAACCCATCCCAGTTTGCCCCAGAGAGCCCCAAGGGCTTCACAAACTCCAGAGCCTGGACTGTGCCCTTGCCTCAGCCATCCCTCGGGCTTTAATGTGAGGAGCAGCAGCTCAGCTGACAGAAAATCCTGTCCTGCTTAATTACATTCCTGTCCTTGGGAAGGAGGCACGGGATAATTGCTGCTCTGCACTGGAGCAGGGCTTGGAGCACGGGGGAGAGGTCAAAGTGGGCAAACCTGACCCTGAATTTCAATTCCCAACCCCACAGTGTTAGAAGGATAAATCATCCCAGGGGGATCTCTGTGCCCTGTTCCCACTGAGATCAGCCTCAAATATTCCCTGATCCGCAGTCGTGCCCTGCAAAGCTGGACACTGAGCTTGGAAAACTGATTTTCACAGCAGGGCAGGAGCAGGGAAATGCAGTGGAGAAGAAGGAGGACTGAACGTGTCTTTGCAGTCCCAGGATGACAGGCAGCGCTGGGGAGATGATTTATCCCAAATATCTCATGGAAGCCTTGTTTTCCAACCCCTGTTGAGCCTGGGAGATCAGCACAAGTGCCAGCATCCTCTGAGGGAGGACAGGATTCTCCTGTTCCCCAGTTTTTCAGCTGATGGAGATGTGGAGATCTTCACCCACAAAAGCATCTTCCAGCTCCTCTTGCAGAACTCCAAACATTATCCCTGGAAGCTGCTGAACTTCCAGCATTATCCCTGGAAGCTGCTGCTCCCAGCCCCATTCGGATGCACAACACCACTCCCACCATTCCCAAGCACCAGGCTGCCACCCCTGTCTTTAATTGCTAATTATGTTTTCATTATATTTACAGCATTAATTTTTTTTTAGTGATTATCAGCCCACAGCTCATTTGCATAAGCATTTGGGTGAATTATTTGATCCGAAATCAACAGGCACTGCTGGAGTTTGCTCAAGCCTGGATTTTTTTCAAAGAAAGGAACAGAACCCACAGATTGTTTTCAATCCCTCAGCCTTGGGAAGTGGTGCTGGTGCAGGGAGTGATGGCAGTACTTGGCCAGGAGGCACCCAAGGAACTCCTGGAACTGGAATTTGTTGTGCTGACTGAAGCAGGGACAGGGACTCCCCTTGAAAGGTCGGGGGGATTTGCTGTTGGTGATTGATAGGACAAGGGATGAGGGTTTTAGACTGAAAGAGGAGAGGCTTAGATGGGATATTGGGCAGGAATTGTTCCCTGGGAGGGTGGGCAGGCCCTGGCACAGGGTGCCCAGAGAAGCTGTGGCTGCCCCTGGATCCCTGGCAGTGCCCCAGGCCAGGCTGGACGGGGCTGGGAGCGCCTGGGACAGTGGGAGGTGTCCCTGCCAGGGCAGGGGTGGCAGGGGATGGGTTTTGAGTTCCTTCCAACCCAAGGCTTTCTATGACTCTGTGATTCCATTATTCCAGAGTCCCTGTGTGACACAGGCCTGGGCAGGGAGTCAGGGTGAACACAGGAAAGGACTGACCCAGCTTTGGATCCCCAGCCCAACCTGCTGCTGTGCTTCTGTTCCTTTGACCCCACAAGCCCCCCACGTTCTAACACCATCCTGATGGGGCTGGGAGGGGAAAACGTGCAATTCCAGACAAAGGTCCCAACAGAGTGCCCAAGGCGTGTGTCCAGGGCTGAGTGCATCTCTTAAACTCCTTCAAGCACCGTCCTGATGGAGCTGGGAAAGGGAAAAATGCAATTCCAGGCAAAGCTCCCAACAGAGACATGTCCACAGTACATGTTCAAGGATGAATGAATCCCTTAAATTCCTTCAGCTGCAGTCAGGGGAGAGAAAAGCCAGAATCTGCCCCGCTCCTGCCCCTTGCTGCTCCTTCCCACAGCCCCCTGTGCAACCTCCTGCTGTCCCAGGAGCTGGGCCCCACTAAACCCAGCACCCACAAACCCCAACTGGTTCCCTCCCCAGCTGGATCTCCCTGGAGTAATTCATGGACAGCTGGAGCTGATGTGGGGTGGGCACAGCCTTTCAGGCAAACTGGACCAGCTTAGCTGCTTCCCACAGCCCCTTCTGAGCTGCTGGGCTGGGCTGGAGCCAGCGGGGTTGCAGGAACTCAGGGACCAGCACAAGCTGAAGAGAAAGGCAGAAGCAGGAGGAGAACGAAAGGGTTAAAAACAGAGAATAAGTTTTCTTTTAAAAGACTTGAACAATGAAAGAATGAAGCCATAAAGTCGACTCTGCAGGCCCCTCCTGTCCCGTGCCAAGGCTCTTTCCTGCTCCTGCCATCAAAGGCATCCCTTGGAGGAGCACAGCCTTGCTGCAGCTCCCAGCTGGAGGGAGCAGGAATGGTGCCCCGGAGCAGGAATGGTGCCCAGGAGCAGGAATGGTGCCCAGGAGCAGGAATGGTGCCCAGCACCCCTGCAGCCTCAGGAAGCAGCAGCTCCGTGCTCGGGGAGGAGGCAGCACACACAGAGCATTGTCTGCCTGCACTTCCCAGCGAGCCTGGACGCTCCAACGAGCTGGGGGGATTTGGGAAGCCCCAGGTTCCCATCCAAGGTTCTCCCCAGGCCCATGGCAATGCCGTGGGAATGCCAGCAGCAGCTTGGGAGAGCAGGACGTGCCTTGGAGTCCCCTGACAAAGCTGCTGGACAAGTCAATTAGGGTTTATCCTCCTAATTTGCCTCCCGGAATGTATCTGCCAGTGGTTTGTGTCACTTCCTCTCCATGCTGGCAGCTCCAGGTGCTCCCAGTGAGCTGACTTGGAGCTGGGAAAGTGCTGGGTAGTGTGGGATGAGGATGTTGCGGTGTGGGGTCAGGATTTCGGGGTGTGGGGTCAGGGTGTCGCAGCGTGGGGTGCTCCTCTGCAAGGACCTACAATGCAGGATAATCCTCCATGGAAGGGAGTGCATTCCAGCCTGGAATGGTGTTTCCTGCCAGAAATGGGATGAGCTGTGTTCAGAAATACCTTGATCACGCTCTCTGCTCTGCTCTTGCACTGCCTGTGCGCTTGGATGCCTCTGACAGGGAATTTTGGTTTTCCTGTTGAATTACCCAACCAGCTGGACCTGCTGGAATGCTGATCCCAGCACATCCTGTGCCTCGGGCACCTCCTGGGACAGAAGAAGCTGCTCTGGGGGCTGGGCACAGCTCTGCTCCCTCCTGTCCCCTCACAGCCCTGGGGACGCTGGGGAAGCCCAATCTGTGACTCCCAAACCCTTCCCTGCCTGTCCTGGCTGTGTCCCCTCCCTGCCTGTCCCACCCCAGTGGGGCTGCAGGACTGGGATGCACTGGTTTGAGTGAGGAGCCCTCACAGGGATCCTGCAGCTCTCTCTGGGTTTTCCCTGAGGAGCTCAGAGCTCCCTCTGTCCTTTCCTCTCTCCCAGCACTGCAGCTCTGCTCCCACACCAGCTCACCCCTTGCTCCTCCCCTGCCCAGACCTGGCAGCTGCAGTTCTGCTCCCATGGCCTGGGAGAGTTTTCCCTGCTCATTTTCCCTGCTCATGGGCAGAGCTCTCTGCTGGGAGCACCCCCAGCCCTGCTCCTGCTCGGGGTGCAGACCCAAGGGGGGCTGCAGCTCACCCCAGATTTGCAGGATCTTCCCCAATCCAAGAAAATTCTGATGCAGAGCCCCAGGCAGGGGCAGGCCCCCAGGTCTGGTCCCCTCCTTCCCATCCCTACAGGAATTACCCTGCAGAAAAGCACTCACTTTTTTTTTTTTGGCATCGTTTTTTGGCTTCCAGGATTGGACCATAGCTTTCCTTTGTTCCTGTGTTGTTTTTTTTTTCACCTTCCACCTTCTTGGAGAGCTAAAAATAACACATTTCCTTCTCATTAGCAGCCAGCAGCTCTGCCTTCATTGTTCTTAGAGGTCTCCCTGCATTTTTCTGCTGGTTTCATAAACTTCTGCGTTGGAGCTGAGCACTGCTTGCTCTCGCCCTAATTGTGAGGCAACAAGGAGCCACAGCTCTGCCAGAAGGTTTTATTAAAGAGTAAAACCAGCCAGCAAGGTATCTACATGAGCCAATAAAGTGGCCCCCTGTGTCCCCAAGCCAGCAGCACACGGCCTTACTCCTAAACTGATGTTTTATTTGGAAAAGAAATCAACCTTGACCCACTGCAGTCCATAAAATTAATCGGGCACGAGGTGCCCCATGCAGATTTGCCATCTCTGCAAGGCAGGAGCTGAAGGAAAGTCATTAAAATTGGCACTTAATCCCCCCAGAACACCAGGGTGACATCCCAGGACACGTCACAGCCCACAGAGCAGCCCTGACATCAGCACAGCCCGTTCATTGCAGTCACCACATGTGCCAGGGCTGGGGACACCTGGCAGCTTCACTGTCCTCTGTGTCCCATGGGCTGCTGGTAACTGGGACATCCTGGGAGCAGGACAGCCCCGGGGCACAGCCCCAGAGCTCCAGGAGCGTTTGGACAAGGCTCCCAGGCACAGGGAGGGGCTGTTGGGGGGTTGAGGACTCGGTGATCCCTGGGGGTCCCGTCCAGCTCAGGATCCTCTGGGATTCTCTGATTCTGAAAGGGTTTGAGTCCTCTTGGCTCCTCCTGTGATGCTGAACTGGGAGTTTGGAGTCTGTGGTGAAGAACACACTGGTCAGGACCTTCCTGTGTCCCCTCGTATCCAGGGAAATCCCAGTTCAGCTCCCAGGGCTTTGGGCCCAGCCCTGCTTTGTGCCAGAACAAGAGGCAGAGCCCCAACCTCGGCTGTCCCTCTGCTGTGCCCTCCTGCAGTGGCCTCCTGCAGCACTCATTAGGGAGGCTGTTAATTATCTCCACCCTTAAATATCTGCATCCTGTGTTTCAATTTTTGCTAATTTCAGCCTCCAGATGTTGGATTCTCCAGGCTTTTTCTGGTGGATGAAAGCATCTCCCAGTATCAGCTCTGCTGGTAACTACAGACAACAACGAGCTGCTGTGGAACCTCACCTTCAGCAAACCTCACACTCTTTGTGTCCAGTTTATTCTTCCAGAGCTAGTTCCCTTTTCCCAGCTCCCAGCCCCTTCTGGCAGCTCATCACTGGCTTAGGGAGCTTTTCCTTGCTCCAAGTCCCATGGTGGGACCGTGGCTTCAGTGCTGAGGACACCGAGCACGAGGTTGCTGGGCTGTTAATCCTGGCAGCTCCAATACCCAAGGGAGGGATTATTCCCACCTCTGGATGCTCATTTTTCCTCCTCTGCTGTGCCCCAGCCGTGGCTTTGCTGACCTGAAGCGGGGAACAGAGCCAGCCGGGGAAAACAAACATCCAAACTTTAAGGATTTGCCAGGTCCTCACTCTGTTGTCCTCCCTGTCCAAATAAAGTGGAGATAAAACAAACTCCAAACGGGATGAGGAAGAGCCATGTGCAGCAGGGCCTGCTCAGCCAGCCCTCTCTGGGAGCATCTCCTCATCCCTATGGGGAAGGCAGGTGGGAATGGGGATTTGTCCTGTGCCACTGCCCCAGAACAGGGTTTTTGGGGTGTGGGTGAGGTCAGCAGGAGGCAGGCTCAGAGCAGAGCCAGAGGCAGCGCTGCCTTCCCCGGAGCGGGGCTGGGGGGCTCCCTGCTCAGGGAATTCCCATGGGGAAGAGGGAAGTGCATGGCAGGAAAGCCACGGAGGGAAAATAACTGCACAGAAAGCCCTCTGAGCTGTGATGTGCCAGGACTGGGCCTGCACTGAAGGAGGGAGTGGGCTTTGTTTGTTCTGCTCTACCCTTGCCTCACTTTCCCTGCTGGCCTGTCTGGGACAAGGCACAGGCTGAGAGGGACGTGCTGGAGAAGCCACCCACCCTTTCCTTCTCCACCTTCCCTTCCCAGCCTGGATTTAGCTCCTTCCCTCATTCCTCTGGGGCACCCAGCACCGCGGGGCTGTGATCAGCCTGAATGTCCCTGGAGAGCTGTCACCACGAGCTATGATTGTTCCAATCCATCCCTCAACAAGATTTCCTGTGCCTGGGAGTGCAGCCACCTCTCATGTCAATACCTGAACCCGGCACGGTGGCAGATGCGATTCCTGTCCCTGATGGAAAGCAGGGCACACACAGACCCCGAGGATTTGTGTAAATGCTGCGGGTGCTGTAATTTAATTGTTCCAACACCGGCAGTTTCCAGGGAGTGGAACAAGATGAAAGTTGCCAGTGTGAGGAATGACTTGGGATATCAGTCCAGGCACATCCGTGGACAAAAGCAAGGAATGGCAGCGACTGTCAGCGTTCACTGGCTCCGCTGTTTCCCAGCTGTCACCACCCGTCTCCTCACCACACATTTCCCAATCTTATCTGACCATTAACACCTCCCCGGGCTTTCATTTCATGCTTTCCTGAGGATTTCCAGGCTCTTCAGCAGCTTTATTCCACTGCAGTTGGGGAAAATGAGCTGTGGGGACACGGCCCAGTCCAATCCCATGCCAGTGACACAGCCAGAGCAGGTCCTGGTCCTGCCCAGGGGACCTGGCCATGGCCCTTGTGTGGCCAGAGAGGGATCAGTGCCCCCGGCCAGCAGCACTGTCACCGAAACTGCGGGAAGAGCAATCAAACCCTCTAACACGGTATTTGAAGTGATAGAGAATCAGGCATTACTTCCTTCTGGCCGAGATGTTGTTCTGGCCAGGATGTGCCATAGAAATAATTTCATCCACACATTGCCTGGGTTGTGCAGGGAAAATCATTCCATCACACAGGACATTTACAGCATTTCCCCCAAACTTTATACAGTCAAACCCCATAGAAATCCATTGGTTCAGTGTTCATTGGTCCCGAGTTGAGCAGTTCTTGGTATTTGGTTTCCTGTTGGATCTGAAGTTTCCTGTTGGATCATCTGCCTCTGATGCTAATTAGGTGCTCATCCCTTACCAGCCTTTTCTGGACCAGGTGTCACCAGCCCTGCCAGGGGCAGATGTTGGCTGATGTTCGCTGATGTTCTCTGGATGGTCGTTCTCTCTCTGGGCATCTTTGGGCTACTCCTTGTTTGTTGAGATGTTCAGCTCTTCAGCTGGAATAAAAATCTTTTGAAGAGAAATTTCAATTCCCATCCCCTGGGCAGAGGCAAACAAACCTGACTCAAGTTAGTTTAAACATTTTAAAAGTTGTATCATTTGCAACAGCACCAGCGGCGGTGGGAAGGGCCGAGCCGCCTCGTGGGGAAGGGAATCCGCAGGAAAAGGCTGGGAAAGGGGGACTGGGATGTGTCCTTTCCTCTCGCTGGAAAAGGAGGGACAGCAATGAAAATAATTGAGCAGGAAGTTTAAGTTAATGAGCAGCTAATTCCTTCAGCATAATGAACACCTTTACAGCCTCATTTGCATTATTTTGCATATCCGAAGATAATCATCTGCCGGGAAGGGGAGCACTGGCAGGGCTGGGTGCCGGGGAGGGGACGGAGCCGTGGCACAGCTCTGGGACAGCCAGGAGGGTCAGGCCCCTTCCCTGCCCCGGGGCTGGGACTCCTCCCAATGACCAGGTGGCACTGAGGCCTTAGGATTTTAGCTTTTATATTTTCCATATATTTGTAGTCCTGTAGCCTTTTATTGTATAACTCCAAACTCCATACAGACCCTCAGCTGGTGTTTTTCCTACTCCACATTTCCAAGACCCTGCTCTTGCCTGGGAACCAAGGACGTTTTGCTGTCCCAGGCCTCAGAAATTATAAACAAAAGTGAGCTGGGGGGGGCCAAACTTGGGTGTAAATGACTTCATTACCTGGACCTCTAATTGGAAGATTGGGGTCAATATGCAAATCTGCCAAACTTATAAAAGTGCGGAAGTCCAGTGTGACGTGTCCATTTGGGGTGTGCCTCGTGTGGGCTTTGCTTGCCCCAATGTACCTGAAGGTCCTTCAATAACCCATAATCCTTGATTCCCTTAACTTGTCTGGCTTCTCATTCCCGGTGTCCTGGAAAGGCATCAGCACTGCCTGGCAGGGGCAGCCGGGGCTGCCACGTTCGGTCACCTGCTCCACTCTGAGATCTGTCCTTGTGGGAGGCCCCAGCGGTTCCCGTCCCTGCTCTGTGATGGGAAGGGAAGGGTGCACTGAGCAATCCCCGTGGACACAGGGCACTCACAGGGAGGGTGCCAGCCCTGGGAACACCCACAGAGATGTCCAGCTTGTCCAGGAGTTCAGTGCTGTGCAGGATGTTCCTCTTGGAGGTGAGTTCTGCCTTTAGCTCAACAGAGAAACGTTCCAGTGCTGCCCTGAGAGAACTCCCGGAGGTGTCCAGCTTGCCCAGGAGCTCCAGCACCGTGTCTGAAGGACACAATCCGTGTGTCTCCAAGGATGTTTCTCTTGGAGATGTGTTCTGCCTCAGCAGCTCCAGAACCTCATCCTGCCTGGAATTCCTGAACACCCCCAGGTGCCCTGTCCCAGCTGCTGGCTGGAAAAGCTGACCTGGCTGTGTGGCCTGAAGGGCCCTCCAGCTTCTGTCCACAGCAGGGGGCTGATGAACAGAGAGATTCCTTGGGATCCTAAACCCCCTGTACCTGT